>WAAF01004801.1:90560-128975 GCA_013400475.1 Tricholaema leucomelas | reverse complement strand
CCCAGCCTTCCTGTAGCCCCCTTTCAGATACCGGAAGGCCATTGTAAAGTCTCCTTGAAGCCTTCACAGAGATTTATATTTTAATATATCAGCCGAGCTGAAAATATGTTCATTTTAGGGTGACTGAGAGATTACCAGCCAAATAAAACATTCTGTCTTGCTGTCCACCCAAAGCCTTTAACCGTTTTGTTTGGGGACAGTGTTTCAGCCTAAAGCAAAATATGTCTGTCATTTCTATTTCTTTAAGATTCATCTAAAAGTAATTCTATCTCCTTACAGGTAGAAAATATAAACTTTTTTAGAAGCATGGCTATCTGACACTTTGGGAGAACAACTTAATGTTTATTTCTTGCTGACCAGATAGATTTGCATTTGAGAAGATGAACTGTTTTGCTGGAATCTCTTCCTTTCTTGGCAAAAAGGAAGCAAATGGAATATTTTTTGTTCTGCCTCATCTCTCAGCTGGGGCTTAAGAAAACATCAGCAAGATCCTTCTGGGAGCAGCTGCTAAAATCCTGCCCAGCATGGCAAATCTGGCTGCTTGAGCTGTGTTTTAGAGTCTGTAAATTCAGAGAATGATATCATAAAAAGCTCCCTCTCATTGAAAAGAATCCTGTGTAATTCACTAAATCCATGCAGTTATCTCATGGGGTTTACTGTGCTGGAGACTAGGCTACAGAGATGGACAGTGGGAGGTCAGAGGAGATTCCAGTAGCTAAGACTGGAAAAATAATAGAGGCTTGGTAGTGCGCATCTAGGATATCCTCTCAGTATCTTAAAGGGGCCTGCAGGAAGGCTGGGGAGGGACTATTTACAAGGTCTTGTAATGACAGGACAAGGAGTAATGGGTTTAAACTGACGGAGGGGAGATTGAAACTCGATGTTAGGAAGAAGTTCTTTATAGTGAGGGTGGTGAGACACTGGCACAGGTTGCCCAGGGAGGTTGTGACTGCTCCCTGCCTGGAGGTGTTCAAGGCCAGGTTGGATGAGGCCTTGAGCAGCCTATTCTAGTGGGAGGTGTCCCTGCCTATGGCATGGGGTTGAAACTGAGTGATGTCTGAAGTCCCTTCCAACCTAAACCATTCTATGGTTCTGTGATTCTTTCTTCTTGTGGTCAAATCCTGGCTAAACATTGGTAACACTTTTGCATCAAACTACCAGGAGCTGTTGAGGGGGAACAGATGTGTTAAACACTGCTTTTGTGGCCCAGGTACTGTGACATGGGTTAGGAACTTTCTCTCCCTCACTATTGAAATCTTCCAGACTAGCTCAGGTGACTTGGAAGTCAGATGAATCTGTATTTATAGCATGACAAAATTTACAAGCATATATGCACAGAATATATTTACAAGTCTTTACAGTTATATACAAATTAGAAATAATATAGAAATCCAAGCTCCCTCCTGGACAAAGAAAACTGCCCAGAAGGGGCTTAAAACTACTCTCTTTCTCCCTGTCTGTCTTCTAGACAGACAAACAAACGAAGCAGCAAAGCTTACGTTGTTTTCTTTTAGCCAAGATTAATGGAAAGATATTAGAGTGGAGTTAAGAGGAAGTGATTAGATCCAGCAGCACAGACCAGACTGAGAAAGATTATTTGCATTTTGGCCTTTTATCCCTCTCAACCAACCCATGAATGATACAGACATCATCATTATTTTCTTTTCACATCCAGCGATCTAATTTCTCTCATTAAAATATTCCAATAAGCCTCAAACCAGCACATGCTGGAAAGTTTTACTGGTGAAACAACTTGGCTCTCTGTGATTACTCCAGTGAGGGGGCCACTAGGAATGGTCTTGGGCTAGTAGCTACACCAGTGGATCAAAGCAGCAGGTAACATGGCAGGGGTTATAGAGCCAAAGGTGATGTAGGAGCTGTAGTACAGTCCACTGGAATGTGTCCAGGAAATGGCAAGGAAACTGATGAGGGGCCTTGAGCACAAATACGATGAGGAGAGTCTGAGAGAGCTAAAGGTGTTTAGCCTGGAGATGAGGAGGCTGAGGGGTGACCTCATTGCTGTCTACAACTACCTGAAGGAAGGTTGCAGCCATGTGGGGTTGGTCTCTTCTCTCAGGCAGCCAGCAACAGAACAAGGGGATACAAGTTGTGCTGGGGAAGATATAGGCTTGATATTGGAAGGAAGTTCTTCACAGAGAGAGTGATTTGCTGTTGGAATGGGCTGCCCGGGGAGGTGGTGGAGTTGCCATCTCTGGAGGTGTTCAAGCAAAGCCTGGATGAGGCACTTAGTGCCGTGGTCGAGTTGATTGGATAGGGCTGGGTGCTAGGTTGGACTGGATGATCTTGGAAATCTCATCCAACCTGTTTGATTGCCAGGCTGAGGAAATAGCCCTCTGTTTTTTCTTCAAGAAGTTCTAGAGAGTGACAGCCCATCACAAAATCCCATGTTGCTTGGGAAAGGAAAGGCTTTTCAAGCATTCTGAAAGGGGCATCTAGACTAGGCTACATTTATAGAATTATAGAATTATAGAATCAACCAGGTTGGAAGAGACCTCCAAGATCATCCAGTCCAACCTAGCACCCAGCCCTATCCAATCAACTAGACCATGGCACTAAGTGCCTCATCTAGTATTTTCTTGAACATCTCTAGGGATGGCAACTCCCCCACCTGACTGGTCCCAGGACTGATCCCTGAGGGAATCCGCTTGTCACTAGCCTCCACTCGGACATGGACCCACTGACAGCCACTCTTCCTCCATGCTCCAGCCATTACAAATTTCACTTTCTTCCACTTCTGAGTGAGAGACATACTAAAGGCCCTTCTTTTTGTTACAATAAAATATGCCTTGTAACATCACAGAAAGAATCACTGCCTCTAAAAGCATTACTACAATAAGTATTCCACTTAAACAGAAAATGCATATTAAAAGCATGCTATTTTTCAATGGGGAAAGCAAGCAATGGATAACTATTTTCTGATTTATACCTTTCAGCCTTTTCACAAACCATGTCAACTACCAGCAACTCTTATCCAATTTAATGAAAATTCATTTCTGAGGGAGTAGCAGGTGTACAGAACCCATAATCAGTCTACAGAGTCCTTATTTTGGTCAGAAGTGAAAATGAATAAGAGTATGACTCATCATTCAATAAATATGAGAACCCACCTGTGCCTTACACAAAGAACAATACTCTCTGTATGTCTCAGAGGACTCAATGGATTTGACTACACTTACGTGCTTTTAATGATCAAAAGGATTCTACAGAGATATTCTGGCCTTTACACTGAAAACAAGACCACAAAAAATAAACTTAATTCCCTCCTATTCATAAATATCTAATTCAGTTCTCCTAGCACTTCATCAAAGTCCATTAAAATTATAACAGGACTTAGGGTGTCCTCAGAGCACTCTTCCATAAGAGTTCTTCAAATGTACAGCCTAAGATTTTCAGATATTATTTCTTCAAAAGGACAAAAGGAAAGCACTCCTCTTTGCAACACATAACAAAAATCCAGACAATGACCTCTCAGGTCTGGGTCATAAAGTTTGTTCAAGCTATGGAAGTGTGTGCAAGTGGTACACTCTAGCAAGAATCACAAATCTTGTTTCGTAAGGAGGAAAGACACTTGCGGCACTCATTCATAACAAGACAGGAGAAAAAGGTGAATCATGCATTCTGTGGCTTAAGATTTTTCTGTCTTGCACCCTACAAACTTCTGAGCTTCTTAGTTTAATTCCAGCAATTACTTGGGTCAAATTGGAAAAAAAATACAACAGCAGAAAACAGCTTTGGGTTTCAGGATAATTCTGTTCAGTGGTCTATGACTTTAATTTGTGGAAACTGTATTTCAACATATTATATATGTCTGTGTCCTGAAGTACTCAAACATATATGTCCTACTATATAAACCCAAAGTGACTGTAAGTATTTTAATTAAGAATTATACCATAATCACTTAAAAAAATCTATTTTTATGTGGATTGAACTTGTATGCACATTTTCTTCAGGATGTTTAAGCTTTTACGTTCCACATTAGGTACAGCATGGTCATAGGCATATATGACTATTTCAGACTACATGACTATAGTCTAAATATGATCATCTGCCATCAATTTTTCCACCTCAAAAAAAAAAAAATAGCTTGCAGAATGAAGGCTCATACATGTGACCAAGACTGCAAATGTTACGATTTTTTTTCATTCTCTGGCTGTTTTATAGGAATTAGAGGACTACATTTATCTTTGTGGAAGTCTTATTTTAAAAGAACTGAAGAGACAAAGCATATGCAATATTCCACATACCACTCTTATGTCCTGATGGATCTCTAATAAGCCCTAAGACCACAACACCCTTTGATCTGCAACAAACTGTCAAGGTCATAGCTCATGTAAGGAAGGAGAGCTGTGAATGGGCACTTGAACACAGCTAGGTAGCACTTTTGACAGAATCCAAGCTTACAGTTATGCAAAGCCAGGAACACTTTACTTCTCCCCACATCTTGCATTCCTTTTGTCTTTAACAGCCTCAGTCCTGAACATCCAGAAGTCACGATCAATTGCCTAGTCACAAAAAGGAGACCGCAAGACAAGCTATACCAGTCTCAACCCTCCATTCTAGCATGCCCTCACAGAAACTTAAAGTATGTGGTCAGCCTGAAACACAAATTCCACAGCTGTTACTTGGCTGTACTGACAACCTCTAAAGTGAACTGAGCCAGTGACCCACTGAGTCACAGCTAGTGTCCCAAGCCTAATGCTACACTATTTAAGATCATGAATCGTTCTAAATTTCTTTCCTCACTTTAATAATTTTACACTACAATTACTATAACCAGAACTACCTACAGGCTGTGAAATGATCCTGGAAGATTACAGCTACAATTGCACACACTTAAGGTCAAAAATTCCGAATCTTCACAACTAACATTTTAGCTTATGCAATCTATTCCAATACCGGCTTCCAAAACTCATCTTTAGGGGTGTTTTATCTGAGAGTTAGGTATGCTTCTTTGCAAGAGCGGAACCACTCACAAGATCCTGATCTAATGCCAACAGAACTTTCTCAGCAGTGAAAGGCAGTCTTCACAACACAAAACCACACCAGAAGCTGGTTGCCTATGTTAGTAATAACTTTCTTTCACTCTTCTTGGCACTCTTTCTGGAGCTAATGCCAGCAGACTCAACTACACAGAACAGCTGACTGTCAAGAAGTAGTGCACTGTCACTACTAGTCACGTCCTGGCCCTCAAGGCTCCAGTGCCATAAGCATTAACTACACCAAGATTGTTCACAGGGTTAATCTCATAAAAGTCTTGTTTTCAGTGTATTTTGGGAGTAAAGGAAGGCAGTTATTGGAGAAAAACAAAGTGGGACTATTCCTGAATGCAAGTTCAATCTTACAGAAACAGGACCTCCAGTTACGCCTGGAATGAAAATGGGAATTTGTAAGGTGTGATGTCAGTACCAGTTGAGAGTATCATCATATGGAGGAGAAGACTACAGTGCTATCTCACAGGTTCACACACAGATTGCACTGAGTTGGAACGGACCCTCATAGGTCAGCTTGTCCACCCCCCATGCAGTGAGCAGAGACAACTCCAAGATCAGGCTGCTTAGGGCTACATCAAGTCTGATCTTGAATGTCTCCAGGAATGGGGCCTCAATCACATCCCTGAGCAACCTGTTTCAGTACTCTACTACTCTCATTGTAAAGAACTTCCTCATGTCCAGCCTAAACCTACCTTGCTCCATTTCAAAACCACTGGTCCTTGTCCTATCACTGCAAGCCTTTCTGAACAGCCTTTCCCCAGCCTTCCTGAAGGTCCCCTTCATATATTGAAATGTAGCATTAAAGTCTCCCTGAGGCCTTCTCTTCTTCAGGCTGAACAGTCCCAGTTTCATCTTGTGTTCATAAGATTGCTCCAGCCCTCTGATCATCTTTGTGGCCTTGTGTCTCCCTTGTGTTGGGGGGCCCAGGGCTAGAAGTAAACCATGCAAATATTTCAGTCCTGAAGAAAAATACAACAAAAGCCATACTGAGAGTCACATGTAAACATAAAACACCTGTGAATATATTAACAGAGTGGCAACTGTACAGCAAAACTTAAGTAACAAATTACTGATATAATTTTAAAGTCAAGAAAAAGGTTCCTAAGCTTTCATTTACATTCTGTTTGGTGGGGTTTTTTTTCCATAATTTTTGCTTGGTGATTAAATGCAGCCTTCCTTCTTTGCAAAAATAAACAAAGAAAACCCAATATGAAAATCAGTTTGCCATCATAAACTCTGAAGAACAGGGTGACAATTACTACTGTACTTTTGACACACAAATTAAGATATCAGCTTCAGTGTCTATGAAAATGTAATGTTTCTTTTCTGAGTAAATTTACCTCAAAATTGCTGTGAATTAAAAAGTCAGTAATATCAGTAAGTTTGGCATTATTTCTAAAAGCATATGACATTGACTAAATGATTAAGTCATTAAACCACATTTTACTGTTTTCTTTCCCTTGTTCCCCACCATCTGTTTATAGAAGAGAAAGCATTTGTCAGCCAAAGAAAAAAAAATAACATAAAAATAGGTTACTAAAACAAGAAAAAAAAAAAAAGAGCACAGTAAGAAACACCCTCTGACTTCACTATTGTTTCCCAAAATGATGGCTTCTGGTTACATAAACTGTAGAAGATCACCTTCCTTTCTGGCTCCAAGCATAAAGGCTTTCTCTTCAAAGATCACAAAAAAGAATACAATTCTGTTCAGCTGCTTAAAGTACCATGTTAAAAAATAATTTTATACATAATCTATATGTGTTGCTAATCTTACATTTACTATAATAAACTTTATTTATCATAAAAAGTAATAATATTTTTTAATCATAGGCATAAAATGCTAAAACAAATTATTCTTATGTGGAAAGAAATAGTCAAAATAATCTCTTCAGTGCAGATGTCTGTAATCCATGTTCAGAAATGGAGCTGCAAGCAAACAATGTCTGCTTTTCATATGCAGCCAGTACACTGAGGACATCAGAAAAGGATCAAAGTACTTGTGAAAACATTCAATAGAGTAGTTTCCTACCAAAAAGGGGGGAATTTCCCACACATACTTGCAAAATTTGAATGATGATTACTTGACTTGATTGGTATATGGAAAAGCAATGCTGCAGTTTGTTTCAGTTGTCTTGTGGAACCATTTCAACTGCAAAATAGAATGAAATGGCATCTTAACGCACTGTTAGTGGTATTCACTTTCAGTATCCTTGCATTTCAGAAAGCAAAGTAGACTTAAAAAAAAGCAGACTTATTCATCAGAGGTGCTCCTTCACCACACAGTACAGCTTTCAGTTTGGGGCAAGTGCATGTACACAATTTTTGCACTCCACAAACATCCAGTAATTACAGTCACGCAGGTATAACTCCCTTAAAGCCCTTGAGTCTCATGAGTCCAGCTGAACTGCCCTAGAGCATGAAACAGAACAGTATGAAAAGCTCACCTTGAGCAACTCTTACATCAAAACTTAATAGAATGTAAAAATGCTTTAACCTTCTTTGAACTGTGTGTCAAAGCCGATTTGACTCAACTCAGAGAATTAAATCAATCTTGCCACGTTAAAGAGAATGAGAGAAGCACCTTTCAGTGTCAAAATATAACTCTTATTGCACTTTTCATTTTTAAGTGTTTTCTTCCAATTATGATACTATAGAGGAACTATTTCCCTGTATATAGGAAGTTTAAGTTCTACCTATTTTTGACACTACTTCAGGTTTCCAAATGGGAACATTTCACAGGATTACTCAAATGTAGCTCAAGTTTGTCAGTTGCTGGTAACAGTGATATCCAAAGTTCAGGTGAAACCAAGGTTTAAACAAGGAAATAATGTGACAGTTCTATGAGTAAAAAAAAAAATCAGATATGTTCAGTTGTAGGAAGCCCAGCTGGAGGCCAGTCACTACTGGTGAACCCCAGGAATATATTCTGGGGCAAATATTGCTCAACTTTTTCATTAATCACCTGAACAATGAACAAAAAACACTCTTGGCAAGTTTGTCAGCAACAGAGAACAGGCAGAAGTGCTTGTCAGGCCAAGTAGTTGTGCCATCCTTCAGATGAACCTCTGCAGATGGGTAAAATGGGTCGTGAAGTTAACAGTGGGAAGTGCAAAGACCTGCACCTGGGGAAGAATGACAGCAGGGAATGGTTGATGGGTAGCTGCTGGAAAAGCAGTTCTGCAGAAAAGGACCTGGAGTTGCTGGTGAACCACCAGTTGAACATAAACCAGCAGTGTGCACTTAGCACTAAGTCAACAGTCTGCTTGGCTGCATTAGAAATGCTGTCTGCATGTGGAAAGAGTCGATCTTTCCTCTCTACTTAGCACTGGTGAGACACAGCCACAGTGCTGAGTCCCATCTTGGGCTTCCTGGGGACAAGCATGTCCTGCCTTTGTCCAGGAGAGACACGGACATAACAGAGGAAGGTCAGTGAAGACTCAGAAACATGATAAACAGACCTGAGAGGTGAGACTGGGAGAGCTGGAACTGTTCAGCCTGGAGGAGGTAAGTCTTAAGCAAGGATGGCATATGGCAAAATACTTGATGGAAGGCAGTAAAGAAGGCAGAGCGAGACACACAGAAATCCAGAATATCCAGTGACAGAACATATGGCAACAGGCACAAACTGAAATTAAGAAAATTCCATGCAAATCAAAGACAAATGTTTTTTTAATGTGAGGGTGGTTACCACCAAAGAGGTTGCCTGGACATTTTTTGGGATTCCACATCCATGGAGACAGCCAAAACCTAACCGGATACAGCCCTAGACAACCTGTATCAGCTCATCCTGCTCTGATCCAGGGACTTGGAATAGCTGACCAGCAGACCAGTCTCCAGACACAGCCATAACACTACTATGTGAGGGTCAATAAAAATCTTGTCTTTGGCTCTAACAAATTACAGAGGGGTATAAAATTGCAGACACTCAAGAGCAGACACGATGTAGCCCTGGGCAGCCTGATCTACTTGGAAGTGTCCAAGCTCACTGCAGGACGGACAGACAAGCTGACCTTTAAAGGGTCCCTTCCAACCCAATGCAATCTGAATGAATACACAGACTTTATCTCTTACATCAAATAGCTATCTATATGAACAGGAATATTAACATCTCCACCACCAAAACCGCTCTATTCCCTCTTTAAAAGGTACTGTGAACTTTAAAAGTTTTATGTGCAATGGTTTTGGAAAACATTAAAAGACTTTCATGTAATTAGCAGCTCCCTAGGTCAACTGGTCTCCAGTAAAGTTCTGCTGATTGACAAAAGGTATTGTAAAAAATACTAATGGTCACAATGTCTTGCATTAAATGCAAGGAAAGACAGGTATCCAGGTAGCAGGTCCAATGCCTCCACATGCCAAGAAAGCACTATTATATTCAGGATGTACTGAACACAAAGAATGTCCCTGAAAACAGCCTCTTTCATAGCTGTAAGAGGAGACCTTAACCCTAACAGCAGTCCTTGATCTGCTGGATAATAGGGAGAATGTATTAATGGTGCTATTAAGTTACTTTAGTCTTCATAATTTGAAAACAGTACACTTTAGGGCATACATCAGAAGAGCAGATGTTTGTTCTGTTTGTTACCAGGCTCATGCTGCTTCCCAAGAAAATGAGGAAACTCTAGAGATGGGGAAAATATTACTTTTGCCTTTAACAGATATGCATCCTGCACCAGGTAGTATTAGTCACTACAGGTGGATAAGGCAGGCATTATCACAGTTTACAAAAACACTTCCCATTACCTTCTTTAAATAAATGTGTTGGGTACTGTATCTATACAATTTGCAGAAAACAATGCTCAGAGAACTCACTTCAGAAAATTCTGTAGCAGAAATTGTCCAAAGAAGAAAACCGTCATCTTCTGCTCACATCTTCAGTGAGTTCTAACCTTTTATTTTGGCTGTTACAGTTAATCAACTTAGTAAACAATACACACAACATAATGTAATAATAATAAAAAAAAAAAGACCATCCAATAAACAGTTCCTCTTGTGCATAATCTAACCAGAACCACACCGCAAATTTTAGTTCAGAGCTCTTATGTTCTGAATTGTAATAGCCATGCAATTACTTGCAAACTCATTATAGAGCTATGATAATCAAAACTCCAACAGCAAAGTAAAACTCAGTACTGTGAAATCCCTCCTTTATCTTTGTCCTTTATTGTTGCGCACACTTCTTGTTAGCAATCTGATAGTAGGGCACCTCTTTCAGAAGACAGAAATATGATAAATCTGAATGAAAAACAAGGAGAGATGCTATCCATTGATGAATATCAGACATGACAACAAAAACTGTGTCCCTGTGTGACAAGATAGCTCCACAAGTGTGCAAATTATATATGCAATAAGGCTTTACAATGTATTTCATCACTGTTTAGCACATATAAATTCTCAGCAGGTATTCCAATTCTATGCAGCAGGTATGGCACTATTCTCACAACTGTGCAATCATTAACAAGGTGATGTGCAAACTGGTTTTATTTCTGTGGTTTTGTTGCATAACTAGAGCAATAAAAAAAAAAAAAAAGTTCACTCCTAAATTCAAACCTCAGAATGTGCTTCACTAATTCAGGGCTGGGCAACTCAACTTACAAGGTAATCAACACCCATGGTAGGAAGAACATTTCTATAACTGATGTGTCTCCAACTTCCATTTATTTATACACAGGCTTGCAGAAAGCACTTGTATGTGTTACCTAACATGGCTATTTCAGTCATATCCTATATACCACTGATCTTTTTCTTGGGCATTTATGTTTTATTCTACCTGGTGCAATTCTGGCTATGAAAGACAGGACTCTAATCTACTTTTGTACCACATGTAAAATACACTGTGTCCTTGCACTACTAAGAACAAATAATTTTGTTATGCAGAAAACTATCCTTCATCTTTTACAGTCAATGAACTTTCTCTGCACGATCACCTGAGCTACTCACTGAATTATAAAGGGATGTTTCAACCATAATAGCACATCTGAATGCCAGGAGGAAGCTAAAATGTTCTAAGTTATTATCTGGACATTAAATTGGATATTCTCGATAATTGGCAGTGCTGAATGTGCCCCTGAACACATCTGTTATGACTCAGTGATGTTGAATGTACTCATACCATGCTAGATGAAGACAACAAAGTTTATGCACTATGTGATCTGTAACATTAGCTATAAAGCATGGAGAAAAGGATGATGCAATGTGATGGTCCTCTAAATGCTCTTCACTGTTGGAAGGCAGCACCTGATGTTCTTTCAACTCTTCTGAGAGACTACTTTAAATTACAGAATCACAAAATCCAATGGGTTGGAAGGGATACCCTGTGGTAAGCAGGTACACCCTCAACTAGGTCAGTTTGTTCAGAGTCCCATCAAATCTGACCTTGAATGTTGCTAGGAACGGGGCCTCCACCACCTCCCAAGACAAACTGTTTCAGTGTTCCACCAATCTCAGAGTAAAGAACTTCTTTCTAATGCCCAATCTAATCTACTCGTCTCTAATTTCAAACCACCAATCCTAGTTCTAATGCTACAAGCCCTTGGAAACAGTCCCTCTCCAACTTTTTTGTGGCCTCATTTCAGGTAGTGAAAAGCAGATGCAAGGTCTCCGTGGTGCTGGATACAATACTCAAGGTAGGTCTCAACAGAGCAGGCTAGAACGCCAAAATCACCTCTCTCAAACTTCCACTTTTTACCCTAGTTAGAGCTTTCATTTTTATCAACATCTTAATCAGAATTATCAACCAGACATTGCTTGAATCAACACAGTTCAAAATCACATGAAATTTCTTATTTTTTTAGTTGCTGGATTTAATTTGAAATACAGAACATACCTGTTTTAATTATAAAGTTAGAAATAGTAATTTAAGAAAACAGTAAGCCCCGTTATGTTTGCTTTGTCTTGGAAGTGTTGACAAAATCAATGTAACTGAAAGAGAGATATGCCACATTTGCAGTGTCAAAGAATCATAACTCTGGTACTTTATTCTCCCTGTTCCTCCCCTCTCAGATTTTTAGTTTTAGTTTTGAAGCATCTTGTGAACATACCATAACCACAGAAGCTTAGAAAGGGCTTCAGAAGGACAACTCACCTTTTCCTCTATCTCAGGGCAAAATCAGCTATGTAGGTAGTAACAGCATGAGAAACGTATTTGCTCAGCCTGATTGTAAAAACCTCAATGATGAACCAGAAACAGCTTCCATGAGCAACGTTCGGCCATCCTTTCATTTTAAAAGCAAGCAAGCAAACACCCTCCCAAAAAATAATTCATGTATGACCTCTTTTTTTTTTTTTTTTAATACTTGTCAGTTCAATTTCTTTGATCCTGGCTGATTCTATGAGTCCATGAATGTACCTATCCTGGACACCTATTACCCTTGCACAGACTTTCTACAACTTCTTGATACGATGAACCTTATTCACTTAAGGAAATGAACACCTGAACTGTCAACACTCACATATGGAGTAAGTTCATGTCTGGATTCGCCAGTTCAAGAGACAGGGAACTACTGAAGAGAGTCGATACTGCAGCATGTCCCTTAGGAAGAGAGACTGACAGGACAAAGGGCAATAGGCACAAATTAGAACACAGGAAGTTTCACCTAAACATATGGAAAAGCTTCTCTGAGGATGCCAAAGCACTGGAAAAGCAGAGGTTGTGGAGTTTTCTTCTTTGTGCGTCCTGATCTAGGAAAATCTGCTGTGGCAGAGGGGCTTGTTTTTCGACTAGAGATGATCTTCTGAGATCCCTTCCAATCCCCACCATTCTGTGATTCTACAGTTTGCTCACTATGCTCCTTCTTCAATGGATATGCTGCTTTTGAGGGTCTTCAGGTGCTTCTGAGTCACTTCAAGTTTACTTAAAGGATTATTTCAGTAGTAAATTAAAACTTAAGATTGCTGTCATAACCTAACATTAAATGGGAAATTTTCAAGCACTTTCAATTCCTATTAATGTAACAATCTATTTGCACTACTGTAACATTCCATCTGAAATACCTGAAGAGACGTCTATGACTCTATGATATGTTCTAACAAAACCTGCATAATTCTTCCTCCTGGAAATCTTGACCATTAGCAGCTTTTGGAGTCAGCAGTGATATCAGATTCAAAATTAATAGTAATACTATATCCTCACACCTAAGTTAAAAATTAACATCTCAGCAACATTTGAAATGAGAAAAAAAAAAGGTTAAAAAAAAACCAAACAAAAAAACCCCAGAGAGATAAGTACCTATCTCCAGGATACAAGAATATTCTGGCAGATAGTCTCCTGTTAGAAGTAAAGTTATGATCGTTACAGATCATAAAAAAATTTGCATGTCCTTTAGAAATTTTTAGCAGCATAATGTCCGTAATTGCCAACTGATTCATCTCCCAGATTAGTGCAACTTATCTGCTTTTTGTACAAGAGAAAAACAACAACAACAAAAACATAAGGGACTACCAAGGAAAGCAAATTAAAAAGTAAATTTCACTCTCTATTCCATCTGTTTCTTCTAAAATAATTTCTCTCAGTTGTGCAAGTATCTGGGCTAATCAAGTGAAAATGTCTGGAGTAGTATACATCATTGCCTTTTTAAGCTGAAGAAAGACTATGCAGTTTATACCAGTACAAAGTCTAAAAAGGATCATGATTCAACATGTTCCCTGAGAGGGACAAGCAGGACCATTGAGGGCTCTCAAAACAGAGACCTGGAGAGTGCCAAATTGCCAAAGAGGAAAGGGACAAGAGTGCTGAGAAATCACATAAGATGATGGACTTGTCATCTCATAGTAGAAGAGAGGCAGAAGATTCACTCTGTAAATCTTCACAAAATCATCTTTTTCATGTTCACTGGTACAACTTCAGCTACTTTCACAGTGCCAGTCTGGGTGTACAAGAATCATCTGAAGAACATAAATTAACTACATAAGCTATCATCTCAGCAGACAAATACGAATTTACCACATCTGAGAAAGTGACTCCACATTTCAAGCTCAACATTCTAGCTCTTTCTTTTCTAAGCAATATTGCACAATAAGAGCAAAATATTGCAAAGTAGATTTCTGGATTGGCAAGGAAACTTTTAGTTAATGCTAATTTCCTCGGTTATTTTAAGAAAGACTATCAGTTCATTAAAATGTATGCTTACATATCACTATTTGCTACTTAGCAGTTTACAAAAAGGCTATTCCCCGATCCTCCATATTCCCTTTCACCACTGTCCTTCTCTTACCCCTCTAATGTCTTTCCACACCATTTCTTGATCTCATAATGGGAAAAAACAACAACAATTCCAATCCTTGGCCTAACTTTGAACCAATCTCCCTTTGTAGTAAGTGCAAAAGTTAAAATGCTGGTACTGGGGGAGCTCTGCAACAAACCCCTTGAAGACTTCAGCTGAGCTTGTCAGCTACGCTGGCAGTGCCTCTATAGGAACACATTTAAGAGAGGGCAAAACACAGCGCAGACCAAGAAGAGCATGAAAAAAACCTAGTGAGACATAAGGGGTACCACAGAGAAGGAAGGAGACAAGGAGTTGCTCCACACAACCACAATGGTGACCACCTGCAACCCATGGAACAGACCACGATGGGGCAAGCGATCACTTTCTGAAGGACTCTAGCCCTTGAGAGGGATCCCATGCCACAGCACAAAAACATACTGTGAAGGAACTGTGTTATGAACTGTGTTATGAACTGATCACAACTCCCATTCCGCATCCTCCTGTACTACTTGGGACACAGAGTGGGAAGCAGGCAGAAGATCTGTGAATAAGACAGTGAAAATGATCCTGGGAAAAAGAGTTGGAATGGTGAGAAAAGGGCAGGCTTTTTTTAATGCTGCCTTTGTTTCTCACTATCCAAACCTACTTCAAATGACAATGAATTTTCCCCTGCGTGAGTCTATTTTGCATGTAACAGTGACTGCTGAGTGACTTCCCTGTCCCTATCCCAATTCCTTATCCCAATCCATGAGCCTTTCAAGCTCATTTTCTCCCCATGCTCTGGAGGGGAGGAAAAGTAAAATAGCTGTGTGCAGATCCTGTGGCCAGTCCAGCTCAGCCCACCACACATTGAAACCCATACTCATAGGAATTCCTATGTCAGATGAATTTAATGCTTTCCTACGGTACTGAGAATTTTCACTTGGGCACTGAATAAGCCATCCAATGACACTTTATCTATTTACTATGAAGCCAAAACAACTTTCCCATTTTAAGGAGGCAGAATTTTGCAGAAGAGAGCATTATCACCTTTTAATGTTTAAAGTTGTATGAGTGGAAGCCACCATGCCTTCCCCTGCCATTTGTTATTATTTTCAAAATAACTAAAGAAATGGCAGTATTTCAAAGGACAAACTATAGTTCTCTTAAGAAGATTCCACCTGTCAGCTAAAAATATGAATGCTTCATATGCAAATAGACAACACCTATATTTCAAGCAGGAATGGGTTCATGCATATGGTCATGCAAGAGGCATGGCAAGTGAAATGGAGAGAGATACTGCAGTTTCTGATTCAGCTGTATTGGAGGCACTACTCTGGAAATTATTCCAAAATTCTCTTGGCTACACATGTACATTGCATTCCTTATACATAGCTATTCTCCCTGGAGGACAAAATAATCACTGTTCAGGTTCTGCAGTCAGCACACGTCCACTTGTACCTAAGTGAGACTAGCTGTATTACCAAAATCAATGCTCTTCCCTCTCTTCCTGCTTTCTTTTCTTGATTAAATAAGCATGAGGGTGTCCTCAATAAAGTTCTGGTTTGCTAGTAACTTCTCACAGGCTCTGAGGTGACATCTATGAATGACACATATTGACATACTGCTAATGAGTAACTGTAGGTTGGACTTTAAAACATAACATGAGACTTTCAAATGTAAATTACTATATACTGTTAACTGCTACAGGTATATATATCTAACTATTTTTAACTGCAATTGACCATGCAGAGGGACCTTGACAGGATGGATGGGTGGGCAGAGGCCAATGGGATGAGATTTAACAAGGCTAAGTGCAAGGTTCTACACTTTGGCCACAACAACCCCAAGCATCACTACAGGCTAGGGACAGAGTGGCTGAAGAGCAGTCAGGCACAAAGGGATCTGGGGGTACTGGTAGATTGTAGCTGAACATGAGCCAGCAGTGTGCCCAGGTGGCTAAGAGAGCCAATGGCATCCTGGCCTGTATCAGGAATAATGTGGCCAGCAGTACCAGGGAGGTTAATTCTTCCCTGTACTCAACACTGGTCAGGCCACACCTTGAGTACTGTGTCCAGTTCCGGACCCCTTAGTTCTGCAGAGATGTTGAGGTGCTGGACCGTGAACAGAGAAGGATGACGAAGCTGGTGAGGGGATTGGAACACAGCCCTGTGAGGAGAGGCTGTAGCCAGGTGGGGGTTGGTCTCTTCTGCCAGACAACCAGCAACAGAACAAGGGGAAACAGTCTCAAGTTGTGCCAGGGGAGATGTAGGTTTGGTATTAGGAGGAAGTTCTTCACAGAGAGAGTGATTTGCCACTGGAATTGGCTGCCCAGGGAGGTGGTGGAGTCACTGTCCCTGGAGGTGTTCAAGAAAAGACTGGATGAGGCACTTAGTGCCATGGTCTAGTTGACTGGATAGGGCTGGGTGCTAAGTTGGACTGGATGATCTTGGAGGTCTCTTCCAACCCGGTTGATTCTATGATTCTATGAAATTCCTTAATTCTGACATTATTGTCTCAATTTTGAGTGCCATATAGTTGCAGGCTTAAAATTTCAAACTTTGGCTTAACATCATGGTCAGTAGTATTGATCACATTTATCTTCTCCAGCTGAGGTGATGCTGCACCAATCTGAAAAATGTCCTATGTAAACTATAATAAAAATCATCTTATTTAACAGTGCTTCAGTAAATAATTTCAGTTTTGCAGCTCTCCTTTTCCTCTGAATGGAATTAAACCAGATGTATTCTGTATATTTCAATTGTTTCTAATATATATCAATTACTTGAATTTGAAGCAAAAGTGGAAGTTATCAGAAAAGCACTGAGATACAGGAACATAAACTGGCAACTCATTGTTGTAGTCTCTCTTAGTTTTACATGTGCAGAGCCTTCACATTGTTTTACAGACTCTTATGCTTAGTACAAACAACCAGACTGCACACTATGATACTGTGCAAGCCTGAAAGATACAATATTCTTTACCAAACAATCATAAAAGGACAGAGGGGGGGGAAAAAGGAAAAGAAAAAGTAAAAAAAAAACCAAACCCAGCAGACTCAATGTAAAACAATATGAAGTTAGTATGAACAGCCTAAGGAGTAGCCAGCATAGCCAGAAGTCAACCATTCAGAGAAACAATCACATATCTTACAGTACACCTCACTGATCAAATACTACCACTGTGAACCAGATGACATGATTGCTGGAAAGTTTATGTCTATAAAGATCACAACTGAGAAGCAGGATAGTAAATGTCAGGATTTGAACTCTACTTCACTCTTAAGATTCCTGTTTTACCTCAAGATTTATTTTCAACCATCATATTGCAGGGCAAGAAAGAGAGCAAGACAGAGAGAGAAAGTACACAGATTTAAAATATATTTTAAACCATAACTGTGAATGTAAAGGATTTCCGGATCTGGGACTCAGAGGAGGAAAAACGAAACATGTATTTATTAAATAGTACATACATGTGTGTTTTTGTAACACTGCCAGAAAACAGAAATGACTCAGTGCCTTCATCTTCTCAGATCAAGATTAAGAACAGTAATTGTATATTTGCATGTAGATTTAGTATAAATTGCTGGGAAGCTAAAATCAGGGAGCTAAAAACTACTAAAATACAGGATTGAATTTGCAGAAGTGATTATGCCAAAGTGTAAATAGATAAATTAAATTAAAACTAATTGTGCTAATTAAAAATCAAGCCAAAAACTTACAGGGAGTTTTATACCCACACCAATCAGATTGCAAGAAATTCGTGAGAAATTTAGCTATAAAATGAGGTACCAGCCAATCCATGAAAATTTCATTACAAGATTATACTTCCCTTTCTTGTAAACAGGCTTTAGAAATATTCCCAAGATGAGTTCTTGCACAACAACAAAAAAAAAAAAATTAAAGTGTTTCTGAATTATTACTCTCATTATGAAGTTGTAATATTGATTTATATCTAATAAGACTTTTAATTAGTCTGACCAATTAGGCAACAAATGACACTGACATGTTGGCAAACCCTTCTCTACTTTGTACTTGTCTGGAAGTTCAGTTTTTGGCCAGATAACATGCATTACAGTTGTAGTAAGAGAAAAAGGAGTTGTAATATTTCCTGACTTATAAAAAGCAAAGTTGGTAATAATTTCAGTAATATTAAAGCCTATCCAACCCAGATAGTAATCCTCAAATTCCAGGAGCATCCTTTTAAGCTTTCTCCATATCGTATCAAAGATGAATGAACCAACTTTTGCTGTCAACCAACAAAATAAAAACAGGCTCCTAGTAAGTAAAAAATAGAAAATAACAGGTAAAATAGCTTCATCCTAACTTCCAGACTTAATTAGCCATCAATCAAACTGAATTAGCCCCACGTTGAAGCACCAAGACAAGATGTGATGGTTTGCGAGTTATCTGCCCCCCCACACACACAATAAAATCACCCAGACTAGACTCAGCTAGCTGGAAGATAAGGAATGAAGCTTTATAGCCACAGCTTAGCACAATATACTAGCAGATATTTACAATATATTACAAATATTTACAGGTATATACAAGTTAAAGGTAATACAGAAACACAATACACCTCCCAGTCCTCAGGAGGGGCTCCCAACCACCCTTCCACCTTCTCTCTGCCCCTCTACCTTATCCCTGAGTCTGCCTTACATTCAAGGTGAGTTGCGAGTATCGGCAAAGGAGGTCAGAAGCAGAATGATTAGTTGGGTTAGACAGATCCAAGCAGAACAGCAGAAGCCCAGGGAGAAAACACAAGACACTGACTCTGACAGATAGAGACTGTCTATGTTTGTGTCCTTGTTTTCATACATCTCAGCAAGAGTATGAGTGAAGTAGACATCAATACTGTTTCCTTTTCACACCCTATAATCTGATTTTTCTCATTAAAATATTCCAGGTATGGTGGTAGTGGCTTCACATATGCCAAAGTATCCTATGAGACCTCTTATCCTTCATGCTGTGTTCCTTCGTGTATTCAAGCAACAGACCTCAACACAGGTTCCCAAGATCATACTGAATGGATTGTACAAATTTTTTGTGGGTCTTTGTTTCACACTGCTGCATGACAAAGTTTACTTCCTGATAGTGACATAAACACTGCTGATATAAATATTATCTTATTAGTAGTATTCTTAGAAGCATAAAAATCTCATCCTCATCGCAATGTACTTATGCTTCTACTCTATGTGTCTACATAATTTAGGCAGCAAAGAATGCTACACTTTCTTTTTTTAAAAAAAATAACACCTAGATTCTGATCATGGAAAAAAAAAACCTATTCATTTATAACTCCATATTCCAGTCGTTAGCTGGGTTCCCAAAGCAGAGAGGACTTCTGGTCATGTCCATTGAAGCTGTCGACACCAGCCCGTGCTATCAATAACTACTCACCCTAGGGACAGAAGAGCAGAGATTTCAAAGACACTAAGTTCCTAGAGGTTCTGTGGAAATCAATAGCCACTAGGTATATGGTCTCACTAAGGAAAGACTTGGAGAGCAAACTTTCCTCTTTCAAAACACCTGAGATTTCACCAGGGAAAACAGACACTGGAAAAAAGCCTGCCTTCGCTGCAGGCTAACAGGTAATCTCGGTTAAAAATACAGGAGAATTGACAAGTTCTGAGACAGTTTTGTCTTACCTGTATAAACTTCTCTGAATGTTAAAGCTTCTGAAGGAATAAAGTATGCCAGGTTGGGAACTACTGTGTGTGTCAGCATCACCTATCACACACATATATCATAAAGACAACAGTGTACTCAAGTCTTCTGTACCTTGGGATCTTGTTAGCAACATTCCCTGCCATCACATCTCCTATTTAGAAATGTGATTCAGCAATCACTGGCTTGCTGACGTGTCAGCATGTAAAACAGAATAGCAAAATCTGAAGATACTAGGTTTTCATGACTCTCTTATGTAAATGCTTCTTCATCTGTCAAAACACGAATATGAGAGTTCAGAAGAAGCAATACCTTTGTCATCCATGGTCTAAAATATTTTAGTGAAACTCAAAACTCTTGTGCATTTAGATACACATCCTTTATTTAATCATGAGCGATATGGAAATGAGAATAAGAATTGTGAGACCACTACCCACTGCTAGGTTTTGGTTGCTTGGACTTAAGGGCAGCTAGTCCCTACTGCCAGGGAAGTGCCCACTGCCTGGGCTGGAGCTGCTTGGCAGCTGCTCTGCACCCTGGAGGGGCAGTGGGACGGTCCTGGCTGCCATGCCTTACCCTACCCTGCCCTTCTCCCAGGTACATGCTTTTCTGACTTTAAAAAAGGCAAAAATCTGCAGTCTTCAAGGAGGTTATGATGAAAGTCAGATTGAGCTGACTTGAGTCTGCTGAAAATGGCAGTTTTAGGTGTTGTAATGCAACCATCAGAAATTAACTTCATACATTCTTCAAGTGCAGGAAACCCCTCTGATTGGAAAGAGGGTACTCCCACCTGAAAGGGGATACAACCCAGAATGTGCTAGAGACTTTAGAAAGTGGCCTGTCAGGAAAGAAACCTTCTCCTTTGTGCATAAAACAGGGGGTCAAAACACAGAAGAGGACACAAGGGATCCCTGCCTTCAGGATTTCACTGCAGAAAGATGCTCACCTTCTTCAAATACTCCTTCAAGCACAGAAGATTCAGAGATTGGGAAGGCTAGCTTTTCAACAAAGCAAACAACCATGCCTGTCTAATGTTAACACTCCCTCAGTATCCCCCTGCCCTTTTCTTTGTACAACCTTAGAATCAATAGTCCATTATACACATAATTTGGCTGTGTGATGTATTGATTAGTGAGAGAAATGATAAACCACCATAAATAGAAATATGAGTGCTGTGGATAATATTCCTCCTACTCAATACAATGAAACAGTGATGTTTTGGAATGAGTGCATTAAACTTAATTTATGTCAAGTTTAAATGACTGCTTACAAAGCCCAGGACAGGCATCATTTCAACCCTGACATCCATGATGTACAATACAGCTACATAAATTTCAGGTATTTTACACTCACAATGGTACTGATTATAATTCTAGGGAGGATATAAGTTACTTCTGCAACAGTTTGCTTCACTGTAGAAGATGTCTAACACCTACATACATTTTACCATTCCCTCAGTAACGGAAAGCTAAGAGTAGCGTGCACCTTGGATAAAATGTTGCCTTTAGAGCACAAATATAACAGCACAGTTTATCTCACTTGGAAATTCTTTGTAAATATTCATCAGTTAATTTCAGATTTACAGGTAATCAGGAATAATGTGATTTCCACCATGTAAAATGCACATGGAGAAAGCACAGCAGAACAATCTTGTTTGTTGCCATCCCTAAAACCAGCATGTGCTGACTTTCATAATAATGCTCTGTACATGCTTATAGATTCACAGATTCACTGAATGGTTGGGTTGGATTTTAAACTACATCTAGTTTCACTTACACTGGTGTTGGCAGAGACACCTTCCATTAGACCATGATGCTCAAAGCCTTGTCCAACCTGACCCTGAATACCTCCAAAGAGGGGGGATCTACGTGCTCCCTGGGCAACCTGTTCCATTGTCTCAACACCCTCACTGTAAAGATTTTTTTCCAGCTTAAACCTACCCTCCTCAAGCTTCAATCCATTCCCTCTCATTCTGTCACTACAAAGCCTTGTAGTAAGTCCCTCTTCGGCTTTCCTGTAGGATCCTTTCAGGTACTGGAATGTTGCTACAAGGTGCCCCTGGAACCTTCTTTTCTCCAGGCTGAATACCCCCAAACCTCATAGCCTGTTCCCATAGGAGAGGTGCTCCAACCCTCTGATCACCTTTGTGGCCCTCCTCCGCACCAACAGAACCAGATGCAGTACTCCAGGTGGGGGTCTCAGAGGAGCGAAGCAGGGAGGGTAGAATCACTTCCTTTGTCCTGCTGCTCACACTTCTTCTGATGCAGCCCAGCACATGGTTGCCTTCTGGGCTGCAACCACACACTGCCAGCTCATATTGTGTTTTCCCATCAAGTGACACCCCCAAGTCCTCTTCAAGACGACCCTCAAGCCACTTCTCACTCAGTCTATATTTGTGCCTAAGATTCCAGATCTGTCTGACTGCTCAAGCATGACATTGGTCTTTAGACACACTGCAACAAGCATGCTAAGCATTTCGCTTAAATTCTAACAAAGAAACACGTCAGGTACACTTGTTATTACCATTTACACCCTAGCAGCTTCCTGCCTTACCGCCAATGCTAACAATCATAGCATGCAATTTTCTGAAGCTAACCTGCTCACCTTGACTGCAGACAGAGCAGGGTCAATCTCTTATAATTCACTAGCCTGAAGCAGCTCACTGTGATGGCCAAAGGTAAACCTTTGGGAACAGCCACCCTACAAATTGGTGAGGTACGTCATCTAATCACATCCACAATCACCGAGATGCTGGAAGATGGTTGTATAGCTTGCTGGAAAAGTAATAAATGAGTGAAGAGAAAGGCACAGGAAATAAGACTCAATCAAATAAAGGGAATTTCACACTTCCAAGAAAGTGCAATAATGTTTATTAAAGGGAATAGTCAGACTGTCTTCAAAATCAGAAAGATAACTTTGCTTCAGAGAACAATATACCATCCAGAAAATCTAGAAGGCCTTGAAGGGAGACTGGAGACAAAAGATAAAATGCTCCACTGAGAATGGGTGATCTCTGACAGCCTGCAGCATGCAAATATAGAATGGCAGAGACTCCACAACAGTGACCACAGTCAGAAGAGATCTTTCAACAGCAACCACAGTCAGCAGAACAGCCAGAAGAGATCCTTCAGTTCAAGCTCAATGTTAAACACAACTGTGGCTTTTCTTTTGGTTGTCCACTTAAAGTTTCCAGCAGTATTTCTAGATACACTACCTATCTCAAAGGCTCTCAATAAACCCTGAAGTCTAATTGCATTGGCTGAAATGAAGTAACAGTCCCTAAGAACCTACATAACAACTAGGTATTCTTCCATGAGATATTTTGGCAAGTGCTTTTGCTCCCAGGATTTTATCAACAGGACAAGAGAACACATCCAGACATTGGTGGGTCTGCGGCGACCTGAAGAACCAGTAACAGGAAGGTAAGAGCAGGACAAAGTGCCTTCCAGTGACCAGAAAATAAAGGCTCTCTGGCATCTGAAAGGTAACAGGAGGTGCAAAGCTGAACTAGGAGAGTCTCCAAGTTATCTGGAATGGATAGTCAGTATAAAGGCCTCGTAACCCAAAGCATGGCTGTAAGACTCTTAGAAGAGGAGACTGGATTTAGCCATTTGTTATCATTTCCATAGCCAGTCTCAGCAATTCAATGCAGCTAGGACCACAGAATCATGCCACAGTGGCTATTAGAAGGGACCTCAAGGAGTCATCTAATTACTTCAACCCCCGCTGCTAATGCATCTAAAGCTGGCTGCACAGGATCACAATGTCCAGGCAGATTTTGGAAGTCTCTAGAGAAGGACACTACTCAGCCTCTCTTGGTAGCCTGTTCCAGTGCTCTGTCACCCTCAAAGTACAGCTGTATCTCCTTAAACTCAAGCAAAACTTTCCCTGTTCTAGTTTGCACCCTTTTCCTCTTGTCCTGGGGAAATCACTGGCCACCACTGTAAAGACCCCAGCCCTGTCATCATGACCTCCACCCTTTAGATAATGGTAAGCATTATGATCCCCTCTCAGTCTGCAATTCTGCAGGCCAACAGCCCCATGTCTCTCAGCCTTTCCATGTGAGGGAGAAGATCTAGACCACTCTGTCATCTTCATGGCCTTCCTTGGACTCTCTCCAGTAGTATGCTGTCCTTCTTGAACCAGGGAACCCAGAAATGGACACAATACTCAGGTGTGGCCTTAAAGTAGAGGGGGAGGAGAACATCCCTCAACCTGCAGGCCACACTCTCCTTTACGCAGTCCAGAGTACTGTTAGCCTTCTTGGCCAAGAAAGCACATTGCTGGCTCACGGTGAAGTTGCTGCCTTCAAGGACTCCCAGGTCCTTCCCCACAGAGATGCCTTCCAGCAGGTCAGCCCCTAACCTCCACTGGTGCAGGGGTTATTCCTCCCAAAATGCAGGACAATACACTTGCTCTTGTTGAACTGCATGAGGTTCACCTCTGCCTTACTCTCCAGCCTGTCCAGGTCTCTCTAAATTGTTGCACAGCCTGACAGGGTGTCAGCTGCTCCTCCCACTTAATAATGCATTCTGATGTAGACTGCAGAAGCAATTTGTTGGTACATGACTGCTTTGAGCAGATGGTTTGGTCAGATACAGTACTTTTTTTTTTTTTTTTTTAATTGCTATAGTTAGCTGCCTTTTAAGTGCAGGAGACCTACCACATGGTCATCACTGTTTGAGTAAATTATCCATATTAAAGATTAAAACTCCATCCAGTTAACATATTTTAAGAAATCTTAACAGATTACCAATGCATACCAAAAAAAAAAAGGAAAATGCTGCTAATAGTGGATGTTTAAGAGACCGAATTTAATGAAAATATGATCTGTCACACACTGCCAGGTGACAACACAGTGCTTATAAAGAGGCCTTCAAAGTTCATGTAGTCCTAGAAAATAAAGTAGAACTGTAACATGATAAAGAAATATTTTCCAAAGGTTAAAAAGATAGAAGACCTTTAACCACACGTAAAGAAAAACAACCATATCAAGATCTTGCATCCCAAATAAACCAGAAGGACAAACTCTGTGGGCAGAATTGCCACAGGTGACAACTGAACTTTTTTTCAGATTTGCTCTGATAGTGCTGTGAGATCTCACTGAAGGCACATTCAAAGCAGTATGCTGCCTGTTCTGCAAACAAGTATAGGACTTCCATATCCAGACCTACCAGGATATCACTTTTCAACAAAACTAAATTTTCTTCTCCCAGTAGGTGGCAGAAATTCAGTCCTGCAGGGAGCAATCTTTCTTTCTCAGATACCATTACAGACTGATTGACTGAGGAGCCGTAACTATTTCTCACGAAACTACCTACATTTTTCTGATGATTACATGTTACATCTCATGTTATCATTGCAGCAGGGGGGCAAGTAATCACAAGAAACAAAAAGGAAACTATTTTTGATGCAGTTTCTCATAAAGATTATGGTGAGAATCTGCTCCTGAATACAATGAGGAGGACAGCTGGAATTCAAGATTTACACTTAACACTATTCCTATGACATCTGTACTCAGTGAAATGCACTAAGGAACTGCACAGTGATCTCCGATGCTGTTAAAAGAGACATCATGTCTATAAACAACCAACAACACAATTTTAACATTCCAACTTGCAGTTCATTGTATCTTTCCACCAGATATGTTTTGGGTATACCTCTAATACGAAAAATTAAACTGGTTTCCCTGCTATGCTTAGCAGTTTCAACATTCTCTTAAAGCAAGCACTCAGAGTTCCAGCAAACCTGATGTGCTGATCTGGAGAAGTTCTCATCTACATATCCATGGGCCAATAATAATTTCTGAATAGAAACCTTTCAGATTTCTTGCAAGTAAGTTTAAGAATTTCTGCCAATGTTCTCTGCTGCTTAGAAAAACTGAGGCACCTAAACAGTACAGGTGTTACTGGACACTACCTTACATCCTGGGCTGCAATTTCAGTTTTTAATTGAGAGGAAGTTATTCAAATATCTTTTTCATTTGTGTCCTCTTAATTCCATAAATTGGAGCAAAAGGCTGGTGAGGGGTCTTAAATAGAAGTCCTATGAGGAGTGGCTGATCGAGTGTCATGGATTGACACTCCCATTACGGGGAGCTGGAGAGGAGGAGGCCGAGGGGAGACCTCATCACTCTCTACAACTCCGTAAAAGGAGGTTGTAGCAAAGTGAGAGCTCACCTCTACTTCCAGGCAGCAAGTAACAGCATGAGAGAAAATGGACTTAGGTTGCACGAGGAAAGGTTTACACTAGATATTAGGAATAATTTCTTCATAAAAATGGTAATTTTTAATTGCTGGGATCACCATCCCTGAAAGTGTTTAAAAGAAGTCTGGATGAGATGCTCAGGGATATGGTCTAACAGATGTGTAGGAAGCTACGGTTGAACCTGATGAAGTTTTTTCCAACGGAGCAATTCTATGATTCTATAAATAATTGAATCTTTATTTTTATTTTTTTTAAATAAAGCATTGTAATGAGACAAATGCATGCAGCACTTCTACGCTTTACTACTGTCCTCAGAAGAGGAAGAAGAACAGTAACATGGCTCTTAAAACCCACTTTTGGCTCTACTCATGTGCAGTTGCAACCAGAGAACAATGCAGTCCAGAGAAGAAAGAACTGAAAACTGAATCATAGTTAAGAGAACTTAACAAAACGAAGAGGTGGTTTAGTCCAGTGAAAATAGCATCTAGGACTGCTATATGATAGTAATACTCAAAATAGTAAGCAGTAGGCACAAAAGTGAAGGAAAAACCTGTCTGGTCTTCCTACTACTTGCAAGACAGGAAGAAGTGCAAGTAATATCTACTTTACAGCCACTGTGATATATGTTCAAGGTAGTAAGAAATTCCTCAAAGTATACATGAGGCACAAGAGTAGACTACTCAAGCAAGTTCTGCTATTCACATCACTGGAAACTAAATGCTTCCCAAGAATCACTGACATGCAAGTGGCAGAGGAAAACAACCTGCTTAGGTCCCCTTCACTGTATTATTTTAATCATTGCAAAAAAATCTTACTTCACAATTTCAGTTATCACATTTATGGCCATTTATATATGTCTTAAATTAATTTCTCCTTGGCATCTCTTCATCATCTAGAAGAAGGCTCAAGTATCTATAACACTGTTTAGGTTTTGCCTCCATAGCCTTTTAAGCTATTGCCAGCACTCTGTTTCCCACACATTAGCATGCCCTCAGCATATCTCAAAGGGTATCCAGTTGACTCCTATCAGCCTCAAGGGAAAAGAGGCAGAGTGTTATCCTTACCTGGCAATTAAGTTAATACAAAATGCTCCCATGAAAATCTAGAGAACTGGAAATAAAAATATACACTGAGTATTCTCAGAGTAGATCTTTCTAATGAGTTTTATTACAACCAAGCTTTATTTGTGCTGTATTGTAGTATATATTACAGAGACACAGCACAAATGTACATACTCAAAATTCAAAGTTAAATTTGTAATAATCAGTAAAAATGATTAGGTCTAAAGACCTAAATGGGTTTAGGTCTTTCAAAAAGCTGACTGTATACAAAGTAGGAAACCTTCCCTGACTATTAAATTCTTTTACAATGCATGAACTCCTTGCAGACGTGCAGAACAATGATGCACAACAGACTGTCAAAATGACAGTCCAAAATCTGAGTCCAGCATTCATAAAAAATGTCAAACTAATTTCAGATATGAAGTTATGCAGTCAATGAATAGATGTCTTGCAAAAAGCCTCTTTCATTTCTTAGTAGTGACACACTTTTTTTTTTTGAGGGGGGGGTGTTTGTTTTTTAAAAGGGAGCAAATACGCTACGTATTTAAAGGAAAATCTAGCAATTAAACTGGCAGCAGGCAGCTCTTTCAGGTTCATTATAAAAATGTAATATAATAACGAGGTATTCTTGTTGTGTAAATAAAAGTAGACCTAATTCCCAAGAGCAAATCACTTTGAAAAATCATATACAGTATAACATTTTTCTCCTGGCCGATGAATTTAAAACAGCTACATTCTACTTACAGATTTCCTTTAGTAACTGTTTTGAGTCTGAATTGAACAGGCTCTAACAACTAATCATCAACTTACTTAAAAATAAATAACTTTTCAAAATAAAGGAAAACAAAGAGTGCTCTGGTACAACAGCATTTATAGAAAGCCTCTAGGCAATTATTTTTCTCATTATAGCAGAGACATGAAAGAAAGAGGCGACAACAGAAGAGACAGCAGCTCAAAATAGAAGTGACCCAGAAAGAGAAGTCACAAACAAAAATATTAGGATAAACTAACTAATAATCAATGAGGTGAAGCAGAGTGAGTCCCTGTGTAATTAAAGCAATATTATAACAAAAGCAACAGTACAATGTCAAGGTTTGAAGTACAAATTCAGGTATGAAAAGGGCTGGGGAGGGATCAGTATTACCAACCAGAGCTAACAGTGAAATAGGAGTCTAAAGATAACCACAAAGATTTTGAAAAAGAGTCTGTTCTTTTCCTCGATCTCAGGATGCACATTTTCCCAGGAAAAATGTAACAGATTACAGTATTTACAGCTCTGAACCACCACTTAGTCATGAAGAAATCATGTGCTAGGTCCTTACCAAGAGAGAGAAAACGTTCCTGCCTATAGGAATACACAAAGTTTAAGACGGTTCACAAGGCTGGATTATGACAACTGCAATGGAAAATACTGTTAGCCAAGATAACCTCAGGTTTGGCTCCTGTCAAACCACTTCTTCCCACAATCTTGTGTCACAGGAAAGAATCATAGATTCATAGAATGCACTGGGTTGGAAGGGACCTTCAGAGGTCATCTAGTCCAACCCTCCCTGCAGTAAGCAGGGATATCCCCACCTAGATCAGGTTGCTCAGACTCTCATCAAGCCTGACATACGGTAGTTTTAGGCAGGAATTTGAAAGACTACAATAATGTATGGTTTTGAGTGTGCACATGGCAGTGTTTCCAGACAGAAAAAGTACAATGACAGAAAGTGTGGAGGCAATTGTCTCAGAAGACAACAGACAGGCACAGAACGTGGCAGCAATGAAAATCTTAAGGCACATCTGAAACCATTTCTGAAAGACTATAAGTTGTCTGAGTGTCCCAAAGAAAGCATGATTAAAGCAACTAAAAATAACACCTGCTGAAGTACCTTCGCCATCTCAGTTCTTAGAAAGATGTCAGATTAACATTATTTCTCATATAAAAGCATCTAAATACACAATGAATGGACCTTGAAGGTGGTATTTTCCATTCCCCTCCTTTAAAGCAGGATTGTTTACAACCAGTATCAAGAATACTATGACCTCCTTTCAAAAACCGATGCAAGTGATTCCTTAAAGCTCTGCACCTTTAAGTGTATTTCCCAAAGCAAACACACCACAGCCCATCCAAAACCACTACGTATGTTGAGGAAATCAGGATTACTCACATAACTAGCTGACTCTTCTTCTGCTTGCTTATATACATACGTATGTATGTAAGTATTTACCTATTAGCCTCATGCAAGCTTATGATCCACTCTGATACTCTGCTGCACATCTGCTTGATACTTGTGTTTGTATAGCCGGCTACTCATGACTAAATACAGTACCCTGCAATCGTCCCTGACGAATTGCTCTGTATTTCTTTCAAGCAATTTCTTTAAGAACTGAAAATCTAGTCCCAGCACACCTGCAGTATTTCACAGCTTCTTGTCATCTACAGATTTTTAAAGTACACCTTTCTGTTCCATGAATCATGGTATTAATTAAAGAACAAAGCAGAACTAAGATGAGAACAGAGCTGAAGCAATACACTCTTTTCACTCACTCATAGGGCAGCATGTCTAATACTGATGTCAGAGTGGGACAGATGAGATAACCCGCTTCCAGAAGAAGCCTGTATTCAGCCTTTTTGAGTCACCACTCTCTCCTTACTACTGGTGGGCAGTTTCTTTATAGGTGCCTTTTACAATCATCACCTACGACTGACTACCCACTCCTGCTGCCTTCTACCCGCTTCCAAAGGAAGGTTACCAATATATCATTCCCATGTTACGCTCTTGTCATCCTTGGAGACCTTTGGTCCACACTCCCTGCAAACACAGTAAAATCCATTGTTTATGACATATCCAGAGACAGAATTCAAGAGTCTGGCAGCAGAGCTACAGGCAGACATGAACTGTTATATCTTAGTGAGTCTCCTTAAATGCTGTCCCTCAAATCACTTTCAGAATCACCTACGCCACCATATAAATTCCTAACTGCTAATGGTCTACAGGAGATTTGCTCCCTCAACAGGAAGCAACAGCAAACTCAGCCTGTAAGCAGTATTCCAGTATGTTCCACATGAAGTTTACAACTGAAAGAAATGTTTAAAAATGCCAGAGAAAAGAAAACAGCATCTGAACTTGAAAGCCTGCTGCGACTCTAGCAATTTGCAGGGTATGGTTTTTTTCACTGATAGCAGATTGTGAAAATGTTAAACTGCACTAGAGGAAAGCCAGGATACTTTCGTCTTAAATTTAGATGTGTAAAACCATATATATTTAACATACAATAACAAAAAGGTCACTCCTGTAATTTAAGGTCAAAGACCTCCATTGCCATGTTGATCCCTCATTAATTTTTCAGAGGTGTCTTGTATGCAGTATTACCTACTGAAAAAAAAATTAAAAGGGATGGTATCCTGCCACCACACATATTTTCTCATTCTTGAGCTGGGCAAACATTGGTGAAAATGCAGTAATAACTCCAATAATGCTGTGTAATACTCGGTGTCGGATTTGTACAAAAAAAAAAAGGGACCATTTAACTCCAGAGAATACAAGGAAACATTCTGAACAAATAAGAGACTGACAAGCATACATGAAAAATTATTTCACTTTTGCTTTATGGGAATTAAGGCCAGACAGATAAAACCTGAAACACTCAAAACTTTTTAAAAATAATACTTGGATACTGGGGACAGGGGGCACAAAGCCAGAGAAAATGGAAGATTAATCAGTTGTGCTCCTTTCTTTCTCCTGCCTCTGTAATCAGCTGCATATTCACAGATGAAACTGTGGCAGATTTTCATTACCTTCTCTCTGCTGAACAGGCTGTATTAAGTACGACACTGCTAAAGAGCTCACCCTGCCCTATCCAAACATCTTCCTCATGAAAGCCCCACTTCACACAGGTTCATACCTTGGGCAATTTTAGTAATTATGATATTCAGATTAAATCCCACCTATGAAATTAGTAAGGCTTGGACAAAAAAAAAAGTATTTGTCTTTTCTACGAATTAGTGGTGCAGAAAACTGCAGAAAGGAAACTCACTGGTACTGGAATGATGGTGTAAGATTCACTACACTACAGTTTTAATGTCTACAGTTACTCACACCAGTCATAAAACACAAAGAAATACCTCAATATTCTTTTGAAAACTACTTAGGTTGAGTCTCAGGCACAAGAAGGCAAAGGCTCTTGGTAACAACCAAAATTCTTGTTTCTGTCTTCTTAATACTACTCAGAGATTACATTAATGCAGAGGTGCAGAGTCACTTCTTTATATCCCTATAGAGAACTTCACAGAGGTGAATTCCCTTCAGATCTAAGTGAATGCAACCTTAAGTGCCTCAAAAACAAGGCAATAACAGCATTACATTTTCAACTAACAATATCCACACCTCCCTTCCCTACTTCTCTTGAATGATTTATTAAAAATTCACAATCAGTATCCATATTACAATAAAATCAAGAGAGAACAGAATTCCAGAGATTCTGGCAAGGTAAAATATATATTTTCAAACCTGTATTTTTGTGCCATTCAAATGACAAACATGACAGCTTCCTGAGTTGCTTGTGTATCATTAAAAACAAAGATAAGTATCACCAGCTGATTCCAAAAGATTCTATATAGAAAGCATATTCATAAATAAAAGTAGTATTTGCAATATTTATTCATGAAAGCAATGTCTAAAGACTTTTTCTTTTTCCTCCAGGGCACAACAGTTTCCTTTTCATAACTATTTTTAATACATAACTAGTACTTTCCACAGCAGTCTCATGGTATTTTCACATGGTTCAATAGAGAATTTAAGCAGAAAAGAACAAGGCAACTTTTCTTGAACTCCCAGTGTTCATGGAGATGACAAATCAGGACATGTTAATCTCAGCATCTACTTGGTGTTGCAAAGAAGAATGAAAATATGATATTCCTCTCAACTCAGAATATGGATCAATACTTCAAATGTTACATTTTCAGGGGGGAAAAGAGGAAATATCATGAAAGGCTAGAAAGTTTGCAATATGAATGGATTGACATCCTGCAACACCTTCAAGACTTCAAAGCTGTACTTTTGGACATATATTCTCTATCTGCCTTCTACTTCTTTACACAGAAACAAGTAAGAGACACAGAAAATAAAAATGAAAGATGATTTTAAAACTTTTGCTTTAGCATTCCATGGCATGCAGTGTTAAGTGTCCAAAATTGAAAAGGCAAAATAAAAACTGTATTCTCAAACAATGCAGGGTAAGATGAAAGCCCACTAACTTTATATTACCATACAATCATAGAATGTTTTGGGTTGGTAGGGACCTTTAAAGACCGTCTAGTTCAAAGTACCTGCAGTGAGCAGGTACATCTTCAACTACATCAGACTATTGGGGAACCTGTGCCAGTGTTTTACCATAATCAGTTTTTAAGCAAGATTATTTACCATAATCTTGCCTAAATCCTCCCTCTTTTAGTTTAAAACCATTGTCTCTTGTCCCGTCACAACAGGCCCTGTTAAAACAATTGTCCCCATCTTTTTTATAAGCCCACTTTTAAGTACTGAAACAAGGTCTCCCCAGAGCCTTCTCTTCTCCACACTCAACAGTTCCAAGTCTTTTGGCCTTTCTTCACAGAAGTGGTGTTCCATCTCTCTGATCATTTCTGTGGTCCTCCCCTCACCCATTCCAACAGGCCCATGTCTTTCCTGTGCTAAGAACTCCAGAGCTGTATGCAGTACTCCAGGTGAGGTCTCATGAAAGTGCAGCAGCAGAATCACCTCCTTCAGCCTGCTGGCCGTGCTTCTTTTGATGTAGTCCAGGATGCAACTGGCCTTCTGGGCTGCAAGCACACAGCTGGCTCATGGCCAGCTTTTCATCTACCAGCACCCACAAGTCCTTTGCAGGTCTGCTCCCAATCCATTCATTCTTCAGCCTCTTTTTATAACACAGTGTGTTCCAACCTAGGTGCAGGACCTTCCACTTGGCCTCATGAGCTTAACAAGGGCCCACTTTTCCAGTTTGTCCAATGTCATGATGAATCTTGAGCCTTTAATAAACGGGTCCATACCTTTAGTAAGAGGTACCAGAATCCAGAAATATTAAAGAGATGTTATAAACAACATCATCAGCTATATTGCAAAATGAAGTATCTGGGTATCATTCACTGTAAAATGAAATAGACTGTTTAGGATCAAGGAAAGTTGAATTAAAGACATTTTAAACTTCTGTATGTGCATTAACATTATGATAAGTTATGCCTGAAACAGCCTTGTTTTCTCAACAACAACAAAAAAAAAAGTCTATGAATAATAGTTTTTTTTATAAAGGATTGTAATTGTGGTGGAGATCTGAACTTCTGCTCAAAAATGCTCCCATAAACCTCTGCAGTCACCATGAAGTTAATGAAGTTGATCAAAAAGCTGGAGCTCCTCCCCTATGAAGACAGGCTCAGAGTCGGGCTTATTTAACCCTGGAGAAGGTCTCTCAAGGAAGAACCTACTGTATCCTTTCATTATCTAAAGAGAGACTACAAAGAAGATGGAGAGGAACTTTATAGAATGCCATGCAGTAGTAGAACAAGGGGTAATGGATTTAAACTGAAGTAGAGGAGATTTAGGCTAGTTAGAAGAAACCCATATTTTATACTGAGGATGGTAAAATACTGGCATAGGTTGCCCAGAGAGGCTGTGGATGCCCTGCCCCTGGATGTGTTCAAGAAGATATTGGATGAGACTCTGAGCAACCTTATCTAGTGGAAGGTGTGCCTGACCATGGCATCAAGGCTGGAACTGCACAACCTTTAATGTCATAGAATTACAGAATCACAGAATGTTAGGGGTTGGAAGGGACTTCCCAAGATCATTGAGTCCAACACACCCTATAAAGCAGGACCTCTTATGGCAGGTCACACAGGAATGCATTCAGGCTGGGTTTGAAGAACTCTAGAGAAGGAGACTCCACAGCCTCTCTGGGAAGCCTGTTTTAGTGTTCTGTCACCTTAACAGTAAAGAGAAGGAATTTCCTGTGACTGAGTTTATGTCCATTGTTGCTTGTCCTATCATTGGGTATCACTGACAAAAAGATGGACTACATCTTCCTGACAGCCACTCTTCAGAATGAACTTTCCATTGGACACTCTCTACTGGTTTCCTGTCCATCCTGAACTGGGTAGCCCAGAATAGCATGTAACGTTCCAGATGTGGTCTGAATGTGTCCAGAGAAGGGCAACAAGGCTGATGAGGGGGCTGGAGCACAATCCTTCAAGGAGCAGCTGAGGGAGCTGGGGTTGTTCAGCCTGGAGAAGAGGAGGCTCAGGGGAGACCTTATTGCTGTCTGCAGTTACCTGAACAGAGGTTGTAGCCAGGTAGAGGTTGGTCTTTTCTCTCAGGCAACAAATGGCAGAACAAGAGGACACAGTCTCAAACTGCACCAGGACAAGTTTAGGCTGGACATTAAGAATAAATTCTTCACAGAAAGAGTGACTGTCACTGGAATGGGCTGCGCGGGGAGGTGGTGAAGTCACCATCCCCAAAGGTGTTTAAAAGGAGGTTAGTGCCATGGTTTAGCTAATTAGAAGGGTTAGGTGATAGGTTGGACGCCATGATCCTAGAGGTCTTTTCCAACCTGGTTAATTACAGAACCATAGAATCACAGAAAACATCCAGCTGGAAGAGACCTCAAAGGTCATCCAGTCAAACCCTCAACTCTATGCTGAAGGGTCAACAGAAAACCATGTTCCTAAGTGCCAGGTCCACAGGCTCCTTGAATACCTCTACAGACTGTGGCTGCACAACTCCCTGGGCAGATCATTCCAACGTTTGAGAATCCTTTCAGTGAGGAAATACTTCCTGGAATCCAGTCTGAACCTCCTGTGGTGCAGCAAACTGCACCAGGACAAGTTTAGGCTGGACATTAAGAATAAATTCTTCACAGAAAGAGTGACTGTCACTGGAATGGGCTGCGCGGGGAGGTGGTGAAGTCACCATCCCCAAAGGTGTTTAAAAGGAGGTTAGTGCCATGGTTTAGCTAATTAGAAGGGTTAGGTGATAGGTTGGACGCCATGATCCTAGAGGTCTTTTCCAACCTGGTTAATTACAGAACCATAGAATCACAGAAAACATCCAGCTGGAAGAGACCTCAAAGGTCATCCAGTCAAACCCTCAACTCTATGCTGAAGGGTCAACAGAAAACCATGTTCCTAAGTGCCAGGTCCACAGGCTCCTTGAATACCTCTACAGACTGTGGCTGCACAACTCCCTGGGCAGATCATTCCAACGTTTGAGAATCCTTTCAGTGAGGAAATACTTCCTGGAATCCAGTCTGAACCTCCTGTGGTGCAGCTTAGAACCATTTCCTCTGGTCCTGTTGATTACTACCAAGGAACAGAAGCTGCCCCTTCCTCGCTCCAACCTCCCTTCAGGCAGTTGTAGAGATCAATGAGATCTTCCCTCAGCCTCCTCTTCTCTAGACTGGACAAACCCATCTCCCTCAGCCTCTCCTTGTAGGTTATGTGCTCCAGGCCCTTCACCAGCCTCATCACCCTCATTGCAAATAAATAATATCAAGATTGCAGTTGAACCGCTTTAAATTGTAAGTTGAATGTTATCTTGCTAGCAGTTCCTCTAACATATTATTTCTGGCTATCATTTACCCATACAGTCTTACAAAGACTACAGTAAAAACAAAAACATAATATTCAGAGTAATAATTCTGTGATTTTATGATTCTGTGAACTAGAGCTGTGTAGAGGGGGAGAAGAACCTCCCTTGACCTGCTGGACACACTCTTCTCAACGCACCCAAGTATATTCTTGGCCACCAGGGCATGCTGTTGCCCCATAGGTAACTTACCAACTAACTCCAAGGTCCTTCTCTGTGGAGCTACTCTCCAGCTAACCTGTACTGCTGCCTGGCATTATTCCTCCCCAGGAGCAGGACCTTACACCGACTCTTGTTGAACAAAGATTCATCTTTGCCCAGATGTGCTGTCTGTCCAGATGTCACTGAACATCATCACAGCTTGATGGTGTGTCAGATCCCTTACAACCCACAGCATTCTATGAATCCATAATTCAAAAGATAGCAGATAGAATATGTTTTGGAAGACTTCTGTATTGTTAGTCACGTCCTTGATACAAGGCAAGATTCTTTTATTCTGTACCAGTGTTTTTCAGTTCTGCTAACTGAATTTTTCCATTCTGCTTCAACCAGAAGGTGCCACCTCTATGTGAAAGTCCTCAGGTTGATTAGACAGCATACACACTGTATGAGGCAGCAGCTATAAATAAAGAATAGTCTCTCGTTATGCTCCAAATTAGAGCTAACTGTCCAGAAAATGTCAAGGATCTAAGTTCTTTGGGACAGGGACCATTTTCTGCTGTCAATGCACAGGAACAGAGACATGATCTAACCAGTTATTGTTCCAGCACTAAATAAAAGAACTGCTCTTAAAAAAAAAAAAAAGCTAAAATAAATTAACTGAACTGCTATAAAGCTGTCAGGAATATTGTGCCAGAAGACAGAAGGAACAGTAATGCTGTGCATTAGTACTGAATTAACTTCTAAGAAAGCAAAATTGCTGTCAGTGTCACATTTGATCCAATGTGCATTCCTGCCATACTATGTTCTCCTCAAACAAGATTGCAGAAGGCATTTCTTTCAAAATGTCAACTAGACTTTATGGGTTTTATTATAAACATGTCTATCTTTATGTACAGATTCCTTAAAATGACTGCAGATTGTATTTACATCTCAAATAAAACTGAATTCTGGGATACAGTTTTTCATTTTAACCTCACAAAATACAGCACGATGCAAGGTATGAATATAAGCTGGGGAATGAACGCATCGAGAGTGTCTCAGCAGAGAAGGACTTGGAGATCCTGATGAATAAAAAATCAGTATGAGCTGCCAGAACGTGCACGCAGCCAAGGAAGCCAACCTGGGCTGTATCAGAAGAATACTGCTCAGGAGATCAAGGATGGTGATTGTCTTCCTCTACACCCCTCTCATGAGACCTCAGCTGGAGTACTGCATCCAGCTCTGGAGTCCTCAGCACAAAAAAGAAAAAAAGGACCTGTTGCAGAGGGTCCAGAGTCAGGCCCTGAAAATTATCAGAGGAATGCCACTCCTCTCTTATACCCAAAGGCTGAGTTGGGGTTGCTCAGCCTGGAGAAGGCTCTAAAGAGATCCTATATTGGCTTTCAACATGTAAACATGGCTTATTAAAAAAAACCAAAAAAAACAGACTTTTCAACAGAGTGTCCAGTGAGAAGACAAGGGCTAACGGTCTCACATTCAAAGAGAGCAGATTTAGGCTGGATGCAAGGAGAGTTTTTACTACAGTGAGACCCTGGAACAAGTTGCCCAGAGAAGCTGTGAATGCTCCATCCCTGAAGTGTTCAAGGCCAGGCTGGATGAACTCTGAGCAATATGGTCTACTGAAAGACATGTCGTAGGTGCATTGGACTAAATAATCTTAGAAGGTCTCTTCCAATTCAAAATACTCTGATTCTGTGATTCAATGTCTACTATTCACATTAATGTGTCTGAAGGATTATTATGTCCCTGAGTACTCTCTTGGAAATAAAAACCGCAAAGTGGTAAACAACAACGCAAATTTAATCTGGTCTACAAATTTAATCTGGTCATGACTTTCCTACTATACAGATTATTCTTTTTTTTTTCCCCAACAAGGCAAAGCATTATTTTTTCCCCAGTTTTCTAGTTATTGGATCTATTAGTTAAATCAGATGATATTCTTAGAATAGTCCTAAAGTGCTGATGCAAAGTCAATTATTCACAACATACAAACCCTAAACACAGGATACTGTTAGTAAAATGTACCTTAATCTTTAATTATTAGGCTCTTAAGATGCAGCCTGGACCTGAATGCTAAGCTCTGAAAGATTTTTTTTTTTTTATAGATATTTGGGTTCACTTTTGACATTAAGCCACACTGTTTCTGTGTAGTTGTGAACACGTAAAGTGAACACATGAAGCGAATCGGTGCTGAGATAGCTGGCAGCTGAGCTGGCCAAGCCGCTCTCCATCATTTTCCAGCAGTCCTGGCTCACCGGAGAGGTCCTAGGAGACTGGAAAGTGGCCAACGTGGTCCCCATCCACAAGAAGGGTCAGATGGAGGAACCCGGGAACTACAGACCCGTCAGCCTGACCTCAGTGCCAGGGAAGCTGATGGAACAGGTTATCTTGGGGGTGATAACAGCGCACCTGAGGGATGGCAAAAGGCTCAGGTCCAGCCAACATGCATTCAGGAAGAGCAGATCCTGCCTCTCCAACCTGATCTCTTTCTATGATCAGGT
>WAAF01004801.1:39411-90190 GCA_013400475.1 Tricholaema leucomelas | reverse complement strand
CTTGAGCATGTCCAGAGAAGGGCAATGAGGCTGGTGAGAGGCCTCGAGCACAAGCCCTACGAGGAGAGGCTGAGGGAGCTGGGATTGTTTAGCCTGGAGAAGAGGAGGCTCAGGGGTGACCTTATTGCTGTCTACAACTACCTGAGGGGTGGTTGCGGCCAGGGGGAGGTTGCTCTCTTCTCTCAGGTGGCCAGCGCCAGAACGAGAGGACACAGCCTCAGGCTGCGCCAGGGGAAGTTTAGGCTCGAGGTGAGGAGAAAGTTCTTCACTGAGAGAGTCATTGGACACTGGAATGGGCTGCCCAGGGAGGTGGTGGAGTCACCGTCCTTGGGGCTGTTTGAGGCAGGATTGGACGTGGCACTTGGTGCCATGGTCTAGCCTTGAGCTCTGTGGTGAAGGGTTGGACTTGATGATCTATGAGGTCTCTTCCAACCCTGATGATACTATGATATGATACTATGATACTTCAATCTTCAAGTCATTCATACCACTCTTGCAGCATCACTTACAAATTAAACCCAGGCATTTTTCTACAAAATATTTTAATAAGGAAATGCTAAATCTTGTGCTAATTTAGAACACAGGCATTCAGTCCTCCATGGGCTCCCTCACCCATGCTCACCATGCTTGTTAGCTAATTTATTTATATTTTACTCGTGCCTCTTTAACTCCATCAATTCTCAAAAACCATTAGAAGATTCTGCTAAGGGAGATATGTAACATCAGCAAATCCATATAAACTTGGATGTTAGGAACAAGTTCTTTACCATGAGGGTGGTGGAACACTGGAACAGGTTGCCCAGGGAGGTGGCTGGGGTAGCATCTCTGGTTATATTCAAAGAGAGGCTTGACAGGGTTCTGGGCAACCTGAACTAGTTGAGGATGCCCCTGCTGACTGCAGAGGGGGCTGGACTACATGACCTTAAGCAGTCCCTTCCAACCTAGACCATTCTGTGATTGTATGATTCCATGATCCTATGCAAAATCTCTAAGCAAACACACAAAGAATCTGTGGGGAAAGCACATATAGTCCAGTAAAAATCCAAAGAAAACAGTAATAACTTAAGTGCAGGTTCAGTATAGCAGACTTTACCACGTAGATCACTTTCAGCAAGTTGTGAGAAAAGAATAGAACCAGAGTGGGTTAAAAAACACCTACAGGGGATTGCATCTCTTAATTTTTCTCCTTGCCAAACTGGTTCATTTGTAAATGTTTTATAATTTCAATTATGCTTTTATGTAACTCACATGAAGCAAATCTGAAGTTCTGGCCGCTGTAGCTCACGGCACTGAATCATTAAAGAAGCTCTTACATGTAACCATAACTTTAGATTTTTCCAATATTAACCATCTCTCAATCTTGTGTTCTGAATATTCTATCCCTACATTGTAACCCTACAATAAAACTAGAAGGTCCATTTGACCCCTTTATCTCCTTTGCAGATCTGCTTATTTCAACTCTTATCTGAATTTGCATCACAAGTATTGCAAAACACATTCAAGATATATGACAGCTCTATAATTTTACAGCATAAATTAGTGTAACACACTGTTTTAGGGTTTAGTTTGTAGTCTAAGCTGACTTTGTTTTCGCAGTAATTTGCAGTAATGGTATTAAAAAAAAAAAGAAGGACGGGGATGAGTCCTGCAGTTTTACAGCATAATGCTTTAGGACTATAAAAATACCACTGCCTTGACTAAAAAGAAATGGTGAAGGGATACACAATTAACATAAAAAGGAGAATTCAGTGGAAATCGACAGGTTTAGGTTTGACTGGAACCATAATTTCTCCTTTTCATAGAAAGTTAATGCAAGAAAAAAGATAAAGAGTATAGCTTGCCTTTTAAAAGCTGTATTCACATAGTTCTATCATTCTTATAAGAAGCAATTAAAAACTAATTGTTTCATGCAATGTTTACATCTCAAAAGACCCAGTTTCTCATCACTGTCACAATTTCCTCATACAGCTGAACCTTACTCAAGACAGGAACGTTAGATTGCTTGCATGGCCATCTGAAGGATATAAAGTAGCACAAATAACTTTTCTATTGTTTATTTCAGTTACTGTCTTACCAACTACATAGTCAATGACTAATTAAAAATACAGTAAGTAGGCAATGAGGGATAAAACATAATCTCAAGGACTAATTTATCTTGTGCTTATCTCAGTGCCTTCTTAAAAAGAAAAAAATTAATGTCACAGTTTAGAAATCACAATTTTAAACAGGCCCAAATTTAAATGCAGTTTCACCAGTATAACATCACTGTAAATTGTTTTTTTAAACACACGCTGTAATGACATATTACACCATGAACCTATCTTGAAATATAGCTCCTCAACTATAGTCCTCACCATGACAGGTTAATTATGAAAGCATTCAAAGAGACTTAAGAATTACCCAGTTGCCCATGGTGGATTTGGAAGAGACATTTTTAATATGTATCAGAATAAATTAATTAAAAAGCAGTGTTTCCATTTCATTTTAANTGTATTTCTTTTCATTATATGGATGTCAATCTTAAGGAGATTTAGGCAAAAAAGAGATAAAGCAAACACCTATAATTTTAAACTTGCAGATTTAACAGTGAGGTAAAATGCAGGTTGTTCTATGACGACATTTTATTTCTGCAAGTACATTAAGAACTCCTACATAAAATAGGAGAGTGATATATAACTGCATCCCACTGAATCTTTACTTGACTGGTAGGTCTACCTATGGTCATTAGTATCCTCAGGTAACTGATATATAGAGAGCAGTCTGAGAACTAATGAAGAATTATCCTATTTTTTTCTGTTTGTTGCTAAGCTATTAATACTTTTTTAAAATTATATTTTTCTTTTAAAGAAATAATACCACAGATATTGGATGATGTGTATATAAATATAATAGCTCTTTTGCTGCTACTACATTCCATGTCACCAGCCACTAGCTCCACATTCTAAGGCCTTGAGGTGAGTACAAGTCCTCAAAATAATTTCATACACCCTTTATTTTACTTGCATGACTAGTCAAGTCAGTTTAGTTTACAATATATGATTTCTATCACGACCCAGGCATGCAGCAGAATTCCTGGGAAGTTTTACTGAATTTAAAGATTTCCTTGTCTTTTATAATAGAGTATCATTCAATTCCACAGGCTTATTACCGTCCTTAGTAACTATTCTCATCTTTCAAAAGTGCTGAATCATGCAGTCTTAAATAGATATTTTACATATTTATGAGTTTCTGTGTGGACTGATCTTTGCTGTTCATAGATGAATCATGACTCTCAGCCAAAGGTGGGCAAAGCCCAGCTGTCACACAGCAGGCTCTATTACAGGAGATGCTATTTCAGCCACACACCATTCTTGCCTTTTTACTACACACGTTCTTAACTATTAAGCACAAATATTAGGCGCAAATGTAGGTTAAAGGAGAGAGAAGAGAAAATAATGCAAATGAACAAAGGGTTCTCTTTTCACCAGTGCTACCGAATTCAATGTGCTATGCCCTAGAACAAAACAAAATGAAAACCATTTGAAGACTTTACAAAAAGAAACATAATATTCACAGGTAATCTTAAAAGTGAATTAATGAATTAAGTCAGTTCTTCAGAGGCTGAAGCATGGAACTGCAACAAAGCAGTTATGCTGGGTATGTACATGTAACCAAATCACAATTACACTTGTTAGAACTGAATGTGAAGTTTATCTTCTGAATGAAATGGTGCTACGAAAATTAAACTACCAAACCTATAGTCACTAATAATCTTCCTTTGACTTCAGCATCAAAAGGCTGGAGTTGCACACACTGCCTACATTACTTTAACGAGTACTGCAGTCAATCTGCACAGTAAAATAATCTACACTTCCTATATTTCAGTGAACTACACCTGAACCTTGGTCTTATCCAGCCCGACAGTCTGCCTGTTCAGAAGTGCATGTGACTAACCTCAGCCTCAACAAAGTCAGCTGTACACAGCTTCTGTGAGACTTCTGTGCACAGCTGGGCTGAAGCACCGAACAAAAACTAGAAAGAGCTAAGAGATTTGCTTCCAAAAAAAAAAATCACACTCGTAATCCAAACAATGACATTAAAGCAGACACACCCTGTGATGGCAGAAGGTAAATCTAATGAGTGATCCTATGCCACAGAAAGAAATCCGATCTAAATCACACACAAATTATTTCAGAGTCAAACATTATGCAATAATTAAGATAAATTACCTAGTAAACTGGTATCTAACATGCATTTATGAGCTGTCAAATGATTTTTAAAGACTGACAGTAAACACATTACTGAAAAATTCAGTACTCTGCTCCTCAAGACAAGCTATTATACAGTCCAAATTTATCCAAAGCTTGTGAAAAATGGAATCATGATATTAACTACCTATTACAGTTTCTCCCAAACTGGGAATTGACTTACAGATCAAATTCCTCAAGAAGAAGAAAAAGCCTGCCAAAACCCTCATATAGTCTCTCTGCATCATCTGCATCAGTTAGGGTGTTCCATTTGCACAGAATCACTGGCATGTAAAAATAAACTCAGGAAACTGAGACTCCCTTTTTGGCTCTTTTTGAAGATTTTGTAAAAAACATATTATTCACTGTTTTAAGAGAAGACAGGCATTTTATTTCCATATTAAATACAAACAGGTAATGTATGTTTATGTGGCTTCCATCACATAGCATGAAGACAGAACGTACTCATTTCCCATACATGCATTAATGTCAAGGTACAAATGCAACAGATACAGTACCATTTGAAACAGACATGCTGACATCCTGTTTAACTAGACTATTCTGAACATGAATTCTGTAATAAATATGTTAAAAATATATTAATCATAGAATCATAGAATGGTTTAGGTTGGAAGGGACCTCAAGGATCATCCAGCTCCAACCCCCTCTTCCAGCTGAAACCCATTCCCCCTCATCCTAACATTACTAGACCGTGTAAATAGTCCCTCCCCAGCTTTCCTGTAGGCTCCCTTCAGATACTGGAAAGCCACTATAAGGTCTCCTCAAAGCCTTCTCCTCTCCAGGCTGAAGAGCCCCAACTCTGTCAGCCTGTCCTCATAGCAGAGGTGCTCCAGCCCTCTGATCATCTGATAATCTGAGGCAAGACAGATCAGTATGCATTTAACCATGAAAGGGCACTTCAAACTTTTACTTTACTTTATGTCTGTATTTTATCATTTCATTAAAAAAAAAAACTTTTCTATGATGCTGGAAAATTGGAGTAAGAAGTAATTAACCTTACTGAAGTTGATGACTCTGCATTACATAAGCACCCCCACAGACTTGAGATTAAAAAAAAGAGCATTTTTACCTTAAGCCTTACTTTGATGAGATATTTACATATTCATAAATTAAGAGAATGGTCTGGGCTGGAACTGTGTTCAGTTTTGGGCTCCCCAGTTGAAGAGGGACAGGGATCTGCTGGAGAGGGTCCAGTGGAGGGCTATGACTGGAGGGCACAGCTTATGTGGAGAGGCTGAGCAACCTGGAGCTTTTTAGTCTGGAGAAAAGAAGACTTAGAGAGGATTTGATAAATGTTTAGAAATATCTGAATGCTGGCCAGGAAGGGGGGAACGGCTCTGCTCACTTGGTCCCTGGGATAGGACAAGGAGCAATGGGTGTAAGTTGCAGCAAAAGAGGCTCCACCTCAACACAAGGGAAAACTTCTTTACTATGAGGGTCACAGAGCACTGGAACAGGCTCCGCAGGGAGGTTGTGGAGTCTCACTCTCTGTAGAGTTTCAAGGCCTGTCTGGATGTGTCCTCTGTGATCTGTGTTAGATAGTACTGTCCTGCTCTGGCAGGGGGTTGGACTCGGTGATCTCCTTGGGTCCCTTCCAACCCCTAACATCCTATGATCATCTAGTTCCAACACCCCTGCCATTGGCAGAGACACCTTCCATTAAATCAGGTTGCTCAAGGCCTCATCCAACCTGGCTTTGAACACCTCCAGAGAGGGGACATTCATGATCTCCCTGAGCAACCTATTCCAGTATCTCACCACCCTTACTGTAAAGAATTTCTTCCTAATACCCAGTGTAAATCTATACAGATATACACATGCATGTCTGAGCAACACCTGTCATAGTTTATCTTGATCCTGCTAGGAGGCCTAGTAAAGACTGCTAGTAATAAGATAAATTGCAGCATCAGTTTGAAGTCCTTTGCATCACCTTGACTTTAAAACAAACTTTATAAAATCTTCTCCCATTAAGTGTAATTTCAATTTAACAGAAATTGAGAAAACCATGGAAACTGGTAACGACCAAATACACTACTAGATCGTACCAAATCAAATTTTAAGTACTGTATCACCAAGGTAGAATGACAAAATCTATTTTAATGATTAAGTAACTAAGAAAAGTATAGTAGTATTATTCTCCAAGCTGACAAGCACTTGCAATTAAGTGCAGCAGACAACTCTGAAAACTGGAATAGAAGAGCCTTGTCCAAGGTTTAAAATGTGCTAGAACCAAATCTCAACTGCTACATTTTAAGGTTCTGGATAAAATCATTAGACAAGTCTACCTTACACATCAGAAAAAAAATTTCATCATGTACCATACATGCAGGACAATGACTATTTTCTCATTGCAGGAAATTGAAGAAAAGGATAAATTACCATAACAAGATGGGCAGAAACCATATATTTTACTTTGTTCTCACTTAGCTCTCATTTGCATTTCAGCTTGAAAGACAATGATGCTGGCTAATGACCTGAAACACAGCAGGTGAATGCATAAACTGAAATAGTTCTGTTAGGTTTAGGTCAAAACTATTAAAATCATCTTTTAACTCCTGCTGATCATTCTAAGATGCCATCTTTCCCTAGGAAAAAAAATAAAAGATATTTCAGGTAAAAATTAGTATATCTTCTTAAAAATCACACTGTCAGTCACTACTTCAGTTCATTAAGTATGTCCTCCTTGCTACATGGTGATTTAATTAATCCCAATTTCATTTATGCTGAAACAATTATTCTAGAAGTAAATGTGAGGGTTTTTTTTACAGAAATCTTCAAACAGAATGTCATTCCAATAACAGAGTGAAAAGTTAACACTTCTGCATGCTGTGTCTAAAATTATCAGTGAGAAATGGAGTATTTCTGTCTACACGGAGGAACTGCACAGCAGGGTTTGGCACTACTTCCATAATACTCTTTGAATTTCTGCTATTGCATGAAATTTGTCCTTAAGACATTTAAAAACGGTATTCATTTATACAGTGAACAACATGAGCATCAGGAAAGGTAATAACCTCTTCTGTGTTACAGGAAAACAAACCCCAAAAACCAAAACAAATGCTGTATGCAGAATATTAGCCATGTTTTATTAAGTCTGAAAGCAACGGGAAGAAAAGTATCTTAAATTAGTACTTGTGCAATTTTTCCTAAACAGCAAAATTCTACATATTGGGAGCAAACAGGGAAGCAAACTAAAAAATACAAGGACTCACTACGATTTGAATGTCCTCCTCTGCTTCATTGTGTTGGGTTTATCAAGGTATACTTCAGTTTAGCAAAAATAAAACAACCAAGCATCTCTTGCCAGTTCCATGTTCAAAACCTGCATGTGAGGAAAAAGAATCCTCACAAATATCCAAAGCAGACTGTGTTGTCCCTACACAAAAAAATGCTGTATTCTAGAGGAAGCTAAGCCATGTGACATAAACAGCACATCCAGATGTTCATCACTCTTCTTCATCATTCAGGTTGTAACAACACATTCAGGGTTAAATAAACTTTAGAATTACGATTATAGGTGAGTAGCCTACTTACTGGTTTCTATACAATTTTTGTATAACATCGAGAAACAGAAAGCCAAAATATGTATGCTGAATCTAGATGCTTTCACATCATAAAATTACTAATGATGATTGATTGTCATGCATTTGAATCAAAAATGTACAGGTTTATAGACTGTGGTGCCACACCACAAACTCCAACAACAGGTTACATTCTTGCAGTTTTCACATCATCTTATTTAGACAGCACTAGTCCACCTGCATGGCTTGTTGCCACTGATAATTAAAGTGTCACAGTAGCACAGTATCACCAAGGTTGGAAGAGACCTCACAGATCATCAAGTCCAACCCTTCACCACAGAGCTCAAGGCTAGACCATGGCACCAAGTGCCACGTCCAATCCTGCCTCAAACAGCTCCAGGGACGGCGACTCCACCACCTCCCTGGGCAGCCCATTCCAGTAGCCAATGACTCTCTCAGTGAAGAACTTTCTCCTCACCTCAAGCCTAAATTTCCCCTGGCGTAGCTTAAGGCTGTGTCTTCTTGTTCTGGTGCTGGCCACCTGAGAGAAGAAAGCAACCTCCTCCTGGCTACAACCACCCCTCAGGTAGTAATACTCTGCTTAGAATTTAAGCAGTAAATATTCTGGATTTTTTTTTCCTGTGTGTGAGGAAAGGGAAGAGCAGAACACACACCACCACATACTCGCTCTATACATTGAAGTCTTTGTAGAGAAAGTTTAACCTTGTACAAAAATATCCACACATAAGTGTTTCAGTTCAGCAAATGCTGGCTGAATATTGTATTATGTCATACTAAAGTTCTGGGGTTTTTTTTGATACTCCAAATATTAGTGCTTTCAATTTTTTTAACATTGATTATCGTGTGCATATTCTAGACTGGTAAATTTCTGCCTAGGTGTACACTGCTACTTTCAAATGCATGTTTTATATTCACTTATATCACACCTACACACTCAGAATCTAACTGGGCCAATGCAAGTGTTCTGGGAACACATCTCAGCACAGGAGGCACAGAAATTAATTTGCAAAAACAAACTGCTGCAGTTTTAGCTTTTTGTATTTCCCAATGGCATTCACCATTCTGACAGGTAAAAAAGAGGTAACTTCTGATGGAGTAATTTGTTCTTATTAGGAAACAAAAGCTACCTATTGTCCTCCTTGGGTTGATTGTTTGGGCTTTTTTTGCTGTTATTTGCTACAGTTATTGAAGGTGTGAGGTGAGTGATCTGAAAGTCACTTGCCTTTATTTAACTGCCAAAGTACACACTCGGCATATTATCCTTAGGTACATTTTGCTTGTTGATTCTGGACTTTATACATTTTCTCTGAAAGTTCAGTTTTCTAAGAGGGAAAAAAAAATGGAATGACAGAGAACACTTCTCAAGAATGCAACAGAGATAATTTTAATCTCTAGACGCATTAATGTCTCCAAGACAACTTCATGCTTTAAAAGCACATAGTTATGGTTCAATAATGTCTATATAATATCTCAGTGTGTCCTAGATCACTGTTTATGTGAATAGCTTAATTAAAACCAGAGTTCTCTTACTGTTTCTGTTTGATGTCATTTCAAGCTTCCACATATATACAGAGGAAGCTTTGTTTTCTTGGGAAACAGACTGACAAAGAGATGAAGCAGCACACCTAAACTCATGCTAACCCAAAGATAAATGTGGTTTTATGAGTCCCAAGCAACGCTGACCCAAAGCTTTTTATTGGTTTTTCTCAAATCTACCATAGAAAGAATGGAGAGAACTGAACACAAAAATACTCAACAATTAAACACCAGTGCACAGTTCAATGGTCTAGTACACTACTTATTTCCATTCATGCTGAGATGATCTGAAAGCCGTTTAGTTCTGTTTCCTTCAAGTAGACCATTAATTTATACAAACAGACACAGATTTAACCATATGTCCTTAAATATCTGCAGTTATGTGCTTTGGAAGTCACATTACCTGTGATCATGTCCCAGTGGACAACTCCTAACATTTCTATTTGCACCAAGATTTAATTTTTAATTGTTACTTTTTATCTTGGTCTCCTTTTTCCAGCACTACTTAATGCATATACTTGAATGCATGATTCTCTTTACTATTATTATTACAGAAAACACTTCAAAATTAAGAGACTGGGTACTTGAAAGTCTTGGCATGTACTTAACCAGCAGGCTAGTCATTACTATGTACTCATGGAACAAGCCAACTTTAAATATCCCATTATCACAGGGATAACTGCTCTACTGTGCAGTGCGGTGATTCCAAGACTACACCAGGTATCATTTTAGTCATGCTAATAAATGTTGACAAATGACTTCTTGACTTTTCTGTTGGTAGCACTGCCTTCAGGAAAGCAGGATGCTGGATGTTTCAATCAGCAAAGGCAGTGAACTAGCACCTTTGAGCTCTGACAAGCAATGATCCAAAACCAGAGACAACGACCACTGAAACCTCTGCTCTTTCTATGCTGTGCCATTTTCTGCCTTCTTCACTTCTTGCTGTGACTTCCAGACCACGGCAGTGAGAGACAGAAAAAACAGAAAAAAAACAGTAACAGCAGGTTTAAGAAACAACTAACAGAAGAGTACTGCATAGTTCTTATTTGATTATCTATAATGCCATCTTACTAGAACACAGAAAAAAAATTCTCCCTGGTGTATCATTTTCTGCAAAGACATTGGGTATAAAGATTTTGGAACAGAAAGAGTTCCTTTCTGTGCTGGTTTGAGGCTAATTAGTATATTTTAATGAGAGAAATTAGATTATTGGCTGTGAAAAGAAAATATAATGATGTCTAAGTTACCCATTTGCTTTGCTGGGACATATAAAAGCAAGGACACAAACACAGATATGGCAGTCTCTGCCTGGCTTTTGCTGTATTGACTCTTCTGCCTGATTCTGCACATTCCCCAACTAATCATTCTACTTCTAATACTTCCTGCTGACCTTTCCAGATCACCTTGCAGGTAAGGGAGATTCTGAGATAAGGGAGGAGTTGGACAGAAGGTTGAAGGGTGGTTGGGAGGCCCTCCTGGCCAATCTGACTGCTGGGAGGGGTCCTCTACTTCTGTATTGCTTTAAACTTGTATATTACTGTATATAGTTGTAATATCTGTAACATATTGTGTGTATATGCAAGTAAATTGTGATAAGCTGTGAATATAAAGCTTCATTCCTTAAATTCCAGCCAGCTGAGTTTAGGCTGGGTGAATCTTTGGTGGGGGGAGGGAAGGGGCAGGTGACACTCAGAACCACTACACTTTGTTACCAAACTTCTTAGAATTTTTCAGGTGGCTATAAAAATTCAGCCTCTAAGTAAGCCCAGTATACACAGCTACTTTCAACCAGTGCATGATCCATAATACTCTGCTACGTGTCTTGACTAATATTTTAAGGTTAGATACAGGATGTTTACAGCTGCTGTTCATGCTGGAAGTTGTCTTTTGGTTTTGTTTAATAATACAAATATTCCAATGCTCAGAACAAACAACACAGGAAAACATAGGTATTAACGTTGTTTTGTTGTGAAATTGTGTAAACCCTATGAAATAAAATCTTTGTTTCAAAAGACTAATTTTAGTCATGTGACTTGCTTTTTCCTTGGAGGGGGAATCAGATAGTGCACAGCTTGTTCAACTCATTTATTTTAGCAATGCTCCCACGTCCTTTAGAAAGATTCAGCTGCCATGTTTGAAGTAGGTGAAACCAATGAGCCGGAGCTAATGCTGACTGAGTGACACAGAAACCTACTAATCAGAGAACACCTAAAATTCAGAAATAGCACAGTCCTAAAACCCTAAGACAACCAAACAAAAATTACAGGTCAAAAAGCAAAAGGAGACCTTTTAAATGAGAAAACAGGGAATGCCCAGTTATCCTTTGTCAAGACTACTGGTTTTGGCTGGGATAATACTCAGAGGAAGTAAGTGAATGGCCGTATGGGGCTTATCTGCTTACTGGGGTTAACTCTCAACATCAGAAAAGAAGGTATTTCAAATAGATCAAGTTATGAAAACTTGTAATAAAAATATGTAAAATTATACAAATATACACATAGCCAGAAAGAATAACCATAATGGAATCTGAGAACAAGCCTTTTCTTTTCAAAATTAAAACCAATTCATTTTCATCAAGAAGGGATTTTGTCCATGAGCACGATTTCAGGACTTGAGCATTTCCCTTGCAAAAAGAGACTGAGAAACTCCAGGCCATTTAGTCTGGAGAAGACTGAGAGGGGATCTGATCAATGTATGTAAATATCTGATGGGTGGATGTCAAGTGTCTGGGGCCAATCTCTTTTTGGTGGTCTGCAGCAATTAGTCAAGGAGCAACAGCTACAAACTGAAACATAGAGGGTTTCACCTCGACTTGAGGAGAAACTTCTTTACAGTGAGGGTGTCAGAGCACTGGAACAGGCTGCCCAGAGAAGTTGTGGAATCTCCTCTGGAGACTTTAAAAATCTGCCTGGATGCATTTCTGTGTGAACTACCCTGGGTGATCCTGCTTGGCATGGGGATTGGACTCGACAATCTCTGTTATGTCTCTTCTCATCTCTAAGGTTCTGTGATTCTCTGTAAGTGATTACTACAGACCTAGTGACCCAAAAGAAAGAAACTTCAAAAAACAACCAAACCTATGAAAAAATATGTAAAGTAATCCTGATGGAACACAACTATACATAAAATTGAGGAATATTAACAGAGAAGATCTAAAATTAACCCACTACTGTATCCTATTGTCTCCCATCCCCAGAGAACAGTGAGAGTATTTTAAGTATTCAGGAGAGATTAAAGCATACAGGGGAACTTTGTAAGCAGATTTCAAGCAAATATGACTCTTTTCTAAGGAAACCTAGGAACAAAAACAAGTAGATGATTAGACAGGCAAAGACACAGGCTCCTTCTATTCTAAGTTATTTTGTTATAGAACCAAGCACTCACACCTTCAGCATCAAGTACTCACACGTTAAAAGAATGATACCACGGACAAACTGAAGCATGCATTAACCTCTGAAAAACTTCTGGATCACAGATTTACGGAGGGGAGTTAATCTGGACTTGCACTACATGAAGGCTAGTAATTCATAGTCAGAACCTAAGTAAAATCTCTAAGTATAATTTAAAAGCCAAGTGCAAAATGAACTAATGGCAATATAAAAAACACAGACATAATATTGTTCTACAATGTTTAAGAACAAATAATGTTTAAGAACAAATAATGTGGAAGACCTTACTTGCATGAAGATGCTATGATTCAGAAATGGCAGTGAAACAAAACGCGGTTAAAATAATTCATCTACTGTAGCTAAAATTGGACGGGAAGACTCCTGGAATTGTGTACACTAACACAGTGGCAATAAGCTACAACTTCACTTCAGAAAATGAATGTGTTAACATTTCAAAACATCACTTCCCATGTTTCTTTCACAGAAGGCATAGAGTCAGGTAGAGGACTAAGTCCTTCAGTATAATTCAGAAAATGCTCTTCCTGGAAATATGTGGCTAACTTTAACAGTGGCTAAGAAAAACAAAGGAGATAATGGTCAGTGTTCTGAGTCTTGGATTTATACCAATATCAAGAAGAAGGAGGATGGCCAACCTGAGGTATCTGTGTTCTTTCTACCTCTATAGCACTAGTCCCAAACAAAATCCAATACATTTTATTTCACTGCTGAAGAAATGCACAAGTTAAAATAACTACTACAAAGTGAGGTTCCTAAAAAAACCCAGATAGCTTATTTCAGGATTCTATTAATACTACTTTTAATAACAAAATAAGACTGAGGAAGGAGTACATAGCAGCAAACTACTTATCGAGCAGAAATCAGAGCAGTATGGCACAGACACACATCTGAAGGTTAAGCTCACTTATAATTCAAGGCAATTACGGAACAGTATAGTAGCTAACACAAAGTTTTCTTTAATAACAGCTTCATATTGATCTTGCTTAGTGAAATTTTGGATCAGACTTTTACAAACCCATGCAGAACAAAAATGACAACTAAACTCTTTCAGACTTTGTGCATTAATTAGCTATGCCTTCTCACTCTACTGATTTAATGATGTAGCAAGCCTTTATGTTTTTGTCAAATGTATTCCTTCTGAACTCATTTCAGGACCTATTACAGCAGCTACAATAATATACTCCACCCATACTTAGTAATATGTTCCTAAGTGTAAATTTAATGTGGCACAAAAAGGAATGGCTATTTTAAGATGTCCTCTGTTTGCTGCCCATGTTGTGTATTTTCCCCATGTATCATTAATTCTGCGTACCTGTAGAAACATCAAGAATAGTATCTTTTTACAAAGCGGATCTACACATACCCATGTCCAGGTTAAGATCAGTCTTTGTGCAAAATTAAGACTTGCAGCATGTATGATTTATCTCCTTGTAAATGGCTTAGACTATCAGTCTGAGATTCAGCGACCAAAGAACACATACAGCCACATACACCCAGATTCTATGATCATGTGCAGCACTGACCTCATAGTTCATCTTCAAGTTGGCACTGAAGAATCTACATGACTGCATAAATCCAGTGTCATTAAAAATTAATTCTTTCTTCTTCTTGTGTTCTGTTTCATCTCTATCAAAAGGAACAGCACATCCATTTTCACTTGAATTTCCTCTGGACAGTTGCCCACATGGCTAAGTAAATCCTGTTCATGCCCTTGCTAAGGCTTGTCTGCATAGTTAGTACAGCTTGTCACTTGAATGAGGTAAATGGCATACATGAAACCAAGTATCACCATAAGAAAACAGTTTCTAGGCTCTCTGTTCCTCTTGATACAGGAGGAAAATACTAGAAAAGGTATTGATAGTGACAGAAACATAAAACAAATTTTGAAGTTGTTGAAATATTCAACTCCCTGAAGAATTAATAGATGATATTTTCACTTTGATCTGAGGTCCAAAGCTGCACACATAAACAGTTCACAACTACCTAAAGAAATTGTTTCAAAGTAGTCATTTTATTATTCACCTAACCAAAGGTACAACCTGTTATAGTAATCTAAAAATTCTTAACAGACAGAATGTCAGTATTATATAAGGAAGAAGACGCGCACATGGATTTTACTTGGAAAAAAACAAAACAAAACAAACAAACAAAAAAAAAACAGTAAGAAGCTAAAATAAATACTAAAAAAAAACAAAAAAAAACCAAAAACATCATCAGGAAACATCATTCCTGCATGATTGAATTTCCATTGTGCATTGCCACGGTAGTCCAAAAGCTCCCAGTACAAATTACAGTACGAGAACACCGAGCTTTCAAATTAACTGATCACATAAGTCTCATTTATGCATTGGACAATGATGTACATGACAATATATTTTTGTTGCACAGTGAATCTCAGGATGTTTTTTCTTTCTCTCCATTTACTATTAGGTAATTCTCCACAAACTGACCCAACACCGTATTTTATTGATCTTGTTTTCAATTGGCCTACACTGTGGACATTTTTACACACCCCTGATAGCAAATATGATAGACATAAAGCAGAAAACAGAGCAAACTTGAGAGAATTACTGCGCTAGATCTATGTCCCTATCACAAGATACATTTGTTAGAATGCGATTCCTCACAAAATCCAGTTGCTTTTATTTCAGAGGTTCATTCTGAAGACAGAAGGGAAAATATGTTCTGACAATGTCAAAATTGTTCTGCTTCCAAATTACTTCTCCTTTCGAATTCTGTTTATATTATTTTGTATTACAATGGCACACATGAAAACATGAAGATGAAATAGAATTCAATCAGAACACAAATTATTTTTGATCAGGTGTTGCTATTTCATTTTTAATGCTTACCTGGAAAATAACACGTTGAATAAACTTGAGGTTATCTGGAGTGAAATTAAATCTCTAAATTCCAAGTTACAAAATTCCACGTTACAAAAAAAAAAAATGCATATTTTCACAACATTGCAGTGCCACACCTGAATTCAAAAGCAAAGCTGTGGGCATTGTGTGTCCTGGACCACACTCACTCAACACAAAGACACTTGTATCTAGCACGAAGTAGTAAAAGACCTCCCTCATCCAATCTCTGTGCAAACTAGGATTTAAAGCTTCAAGTTCATTTTGATGCCCTTTCCTTTTTAAGGAAAGAAGTCATAAATATTTTTTTCCTAGAAATCTGAGAATATAATGTCTTCCTCTTCCACTGCATCCACATTACTACTAGCTCACATTTCAAATCTGGCCTTCAATTTTATATTCTCAACATGAATTACAGTGTGGTTGGAACTAGGTGATCTTTACAGTCCCTTCCAACCCAAGCCATTCTATGACCTAAGTGACTTTAACTGCAAAATTGAATTACTGTTTTTCCAGTAGTCAAGAGTTACTCTGAAACAGACACACATCAAATTTATTTCAGGGGACAACACAGCACTGTAGATCTCCTCCATTTATTGTTACCTTTGTTTCTGTGTATACAGACAATGATGTAGCATTTGAAAAGATGATAATTTATTCTTAAATTTCAAGACAATGTCTCATACATCTGTTTTTTAAATACTGAACAATTATTTCTCACTTTAATTTCTCTCACTTTAATTTCTAAGCTAGACACCTCTTCTTTTTGGATGATTTTTTTTTCAAGTCACCTGGGAAAAGCATTCATGCCACATTCATTCATCCAGGTGAAATCTTCAGAATAAATCTGAACTGAAACCCTAAACACTTACACGTCTGCTACTACGTAAACACAACCCAATTTTTTAATTTGTGAAAACTGAAGAGTTAGAAGATAAAGGCTTTCAGAAACAAAAGGTCACCTAATAGCAGTAAAACCATATGCTGTCCTTGGAAAGTGTCCTCTTGCAGCCAGTTTCCAGTGTACTTACAGATAATCCTCTCAGAATCTGAGATTCTCTCCTCTCTCAGCAGATAATGTGCACTCACCATTAACTATCTTTTCAGCCACTTTTACCTTGCACAAAATGGAATAATCACACTGTTCTCATTCACTCCCCCTGTAAACAGTCTTAAAGGTATAATTTTATGATGAAGTCCCATTCATCCTTAATTGTGCATCTTAATAACATTAACTGTCACATTTGCTCCAATTCTAAGAAAAATGTATGGTCAGACCTTTCAGCCTACTTTCTCCAAAGATTCTTCCTAAGCCTCCAGTCTGTCTTCTTCTCCAACCCTGACTTCATCTATAAGCTCTACTGGGTTTTCCAAGACTGACTACTCCACCACAAACAACAGAAAAGAATTAAAAATGTCTTAAACCATTGCTGTTTATCTAGGTTTAGTAATTTTGACTTGCAGCTACTGAGGCTCTAAACCACGGTAGATACTTTAAAAAAAAATAAAGTTCACAGGTTTTATTTTTTTTTTAAACTCAGCTGAAGCAAAAACACCTGCAAATGTACCTAGGAAGCAAAAAAATCTGCTCTATACTCACTTCTTAAAAACTACAAAATACAGAGTAATTGATTTGACCTATTCTTCATTATATTCCAAGTACACTGACTTAATTAAGACAACGTTCCTCAGAAAGCAACCTTACAAGGTCACAGTACTGAACATATTTAATGCACAGATGTGCACCATGCTTGGCCTATCCTGTTGTTGTAGAATTAGCTGGTAACATCATATTAGGGTGGGGAAGCATCCTTGCCACAAGGCAAACAATTTTGACAAGACAGAGCCAGCTCAGATGTGTTTTCATGCTGAATATATAGTATCTTCATACCAACCAGCTTCACTCAACATCTGCTCTATATCCTGGGTGCTGCAACACAGAAATATGGTCAACGTTGCTTACTACTTCAGAAGTCCTGAATTCTGGACATTAAAAACAGAGAATGAAAACAAATAAATGAACAAAAAAATATTACCACTGACGCTTTAGAAAGGAAAGGTTTGTATCTGCAGGCCCACTGTACATCATTAGAAAATCTCAGTCTGAATCCTAAATCCTTGCCCACTATTTCCATGCCTGCAAGACTATTCATCCCAGTTTAGTTTAAGGCAATCCAGCTAAGTAACACTTCCTAGATGAGTTGGCAATTCCTTTGCACCTATAGCAATGTTCACAAACACACACAGTCAACAAGACAAAACACTTGGCCTGCCAACAGAGCACATTAATTTGGAAAAAAAAAAATCATTTTTATCAGCTTGGGATGACCAGAAAACTGTGCCCTCACTACTACTTATGAACGCTTACTTCACACTGTCAACTTACCTTGGGTGATGATTAGATGACTAGAATGCATAAATCTGTTAGTTTTCAACTGTCTCTGCTAATTTTTGCTATTGTGAAGAATAAAACTGTCTTCTAGTTGCAGGAAGTAGCACAATATCCCTAAGGAAATGGATGCTTATACATATGTGAACATCTAAAATCTGTGTCATATTTGACAGCTAAGTGAAGCCCTTGAAACGTTGAGGGACTGGTATTAAGTCCCTCAGGAAAGATCTCTTCTAAAGGACACATTAATATGTTAATATCAGTTTCCTCACTGGTCTCCAGAACAAGAAATCTTATTTCTAAAACTGTGCATTACACAAATTAAGCACAGGTACAAGAAGGCAGGTACTGACTTGAATGACAGCAGTTTCTTGATGTTTCAAAAAACAAAGTCAGGCAAGGAAGAGCAATTAACTTCATTTTCAAAGGAGGGGGTGAAAAACGCCCCCTTTTTTCAATAAAAGGCACATTACTGTATCTTTCAGGAGGAAATGGCCTGAAGATGCACCAGAGAAGGTTTAGGTTGGACGTAAGAAAAACATCTTGACCAAAAGAGCTGACGTCAAGCCAGGGAACAGATTGACCACGGAAGTACTTGAATCACCATTCCTGAAGAGATTTTAAAGATGCATAGATGCAGCACTTAGGGACATGATTTAGTGGTGGAGCTGGCAGTATCGGGATAAGGGTTGGACTTTCCAACCTGAAAGATTCTGTAATTCTATTATAGTAACACTGTGTCAAAATGCACAGCTTCAATATCCAACACTGAAAGTCCTGTGATCAATCTCTGCTCTGAGGACGGGATGACCCAGTCTTTTCTTCACATTTTTAGGGCAGTCTTTAAGACATAAACATCTACAGCTCAGATATTTATCTGTCTCCTCTGTAACTGAGACTTCTGATTTGTGACTTAAAAACCTTTATACTCAGGTACTGACCATATTTGGTACTGGCATCTTACCTAACCACGCAGCAGCAATCAGGAGGAACGAAAACAGCAAGCTTAATGGGAGACCAGGCTACAGATTAATAGGGTCAAAGGAGATAAATGAGAGAGAAAGGCTTCTGGGAGTAAGCTTTTCTACTTGGAACAGCATTCAAGCTACACCATACAACAACAATAAAACAAACAAACAAACACAAAAAAAAAAAGCTGACAGAAAGTTACCTTCAAACTAAAGGTAGTTTGAAGTTAGAGTGACAAGTCCCTGTTAGATCGTGTAATTAATATCTCATATCATAGTATCATAGTATCATCAGGGTTGGAAGAGACCTCACAGATCATCAAGTCCAACCCTTCACCACAGAGCTCAAGGCTAGACCATGGCACCAAGTGCCACGTCCAATCTTGCCTTGAACAGCTCCAGGGACGGCGACTCCACCACCTCCCTGGGCAGCCCATTCCAGTGTCCAATGACTCTCTCACTGAAGAACTTTCTCCTCACCTCGAGCCTAAACTTCCCCCGGCGCAGCCTGAGGCTGTGTCCTCTCCTTCTGGCGCTGGCCACCTGAGAGAAGAGAGCAACCTCCCCCTGGCCACAACCACCCCTCAGGTAGTTGTAGACAGCAATAAGGTCACCCCTGAGCCTCCTCTTCTCCAGGCTAAACAATCCCAGCTCCCTCAGCCTCTCCTCGTAGGGCTGTGCTCGAGGCCTCTCACCAGCCTCGTCACCCTTCTCTGGACACGCTCAAGCATCTCAATGTCCCTTCTAAACTGGGGGGCCCAGAACTGAACACAGTACTTATGCAGAGTACGATCTTAGGAACAAAATGATCAACACGTAATGTCACTGGTAATCTTCAACAGGCAACCTGAAAAGATTAATTTGTCTAAGTATGTCAATGTTCAGACAATGTTGGCTTTTCACATTTGTTCAGTCACATCTGTTACTGGCTTTCAACTGCACCAATCTACCAGCCAGCAACACCTCTTCTTCAGTACCCAGAATCTAATGCTAGCACGTGTTCACCATCTCATGTAACTGCAGTAATCCAGCAGCATCACGGAGATGCTGCCATGATGGCAAAGATAGGAGACTAAGATTTACCATTTCACCTGGACCTCTTATCTTTCTTTCCAAAAGCAAATCCTGATTATATGGACCACTACAATTCTGGTACACCCTAACCTTTGAATGACTCCATGACTGACCCTAACTGTTAAGAACCTCATTTTTTAAAAACCACTGAGCAAATTTATATTTCATAGAATCATAGAATCATAGAATGGCTTAGGTTGGAAGGGACCTCAAGGATCATCCAGCTCCAACCCCCTGCCACAGGCAGGGACACCTCCCACTAGAGCAGCTCGCCCAAGGCCTCATCCAGCCTGACCTTAAACACCTCCAGGGAGGAAGCATCCACAACCTCCCTGGGCAACCCATTCCAGTGCCTTACCACCCTCACTGTAAAGAACTTCCTCCTAACATCCAGTCTAATTTGTTTCTGGTGGCTGTGTGGTGGGTTTGGGGTTTCTTTTAAAATATACTTTAAAATGAAAATGAGACAAACATAGAGAAAAGGTTTTGTTTTGAAGCAAAAAGACAGTAATTTATTTGTACAATACTCAAGCAAAATGCTGCGGCTATTCTGAACACAAAGGTAACATTATTGGCTGAATTCAGCCTAAACTGCATTTCGGTCAAAAAGAATTGTTTTTGATAAATTTTGTTCAAACAGAAAATAGAAGGAATGTGTCAAGTAAAAACACTTTTCTATGATTCTACCACAGACTCCTTGGATACAACACCGAAAGGTGATTTCAAATTACCTGTTACTCATAAAAGTACAGCCTTCATATATCCTGTTTTGTTTAGTCTATTAGTTCTTATATCACTCTGGCAGAGTAAATGAAAATTGATAAAATGTTCACCATAGCACACAAAGTTTTGCAGTTGTCAGCCATTCATTTGCCTTTTAGAAATCACAACAACACTGACAGCAATAGATCTAAACCAAGATAAACCAATCCCCACCATATCAGGATACAGTTCTATTCTTTCTTTCTTTTTAACCTTTAACATATTTTGCTCCCTTGGGCAGAAATAACAGTGAATCAGTCACTTTCACCAGATGGCAGGCATCAGACCAAATCAAAAACTGTACTGATAAAAGAATGTAATACTATTGTGGCATGACAGTTTTCAAACCCATCCCTCTTGCAGAGACCTGCAGAATGGAGACACATGCCTACTGAAACCAACTAACAGGAATACCTAATCCTCTTATTTAGTAACTGCCTTGAAAAGTAAAAATGGGAAGTATTTCAAACAAAACCTTGGGAAAGCATCTCACGAATAGACACAGACTGACATACTTTTACCAAGCCTAATAGTAATAAGATTCATTTCTCAACAATTTTATTTGTATTAGTGCTGCTTCTTGTGCGAAGGCCTGCATTCCTCTTGACAACAATAGCACAGTGATATCAAACCAGTAAAAAAAACAAACATAATTTGGTTAACACTGGAACAAAAAGGAGTATCCTGAAGCAAAAATAAACCCAAACATATCACAGAGTATGGCTAAATGGAAACAAAAGACAAAACTAGAAGCTCATCAGTGACTTAGTTTGAGGAAGGGATGAAAAGCATATGCAACTCTGTATTTCAGTGATTACACAATCTCTAAAGTTAATTGATTCATGTCTTTTCCAGTATGAATTAATTCAGCAATTACTTGGAAACTTAAGTAATGTCTATCTGACCTCCCTTTAGCATGTATCTAGCAATGTGACATACTAGTCTATCTAGTGCAAAGACTTCCTTCAGCAACCATCAGACATGTACGCTTCAGGTAGCATTGTGGAATTGTTTTAATTGTGTCTATTCAGAAAACCTGCAAAAACATTTTTCAGCACAATGTCCTTCCAAGGTTAATTACAAAAATTAAGTAACTGAAAAATATCGACTGTTCTAGCAAGTGCTCAATAAAACTTTTTATTTGCATTATAAGGAACATCCATTTTTCTTTCTTGGTGACAGAAGCTGTAAAGAACTTTTCATGACAGCACTAAGTCCAAAAACATCTTCTTCATGTTCCCAAAAATCAAAATCAAACCTCTCCAAGAAATATGGAATTTCTTAAGAAAAGTAAGAGAATGCCTTGCATGAATATGCATAGATGTATTTGTTACAATTTCTGCTGTACCATATTCAAATAAATGATGCTTAAAGGGAAAGATTACTCACACTGAATTAAGATGAAGTGGTCTTATTTTAACCTCAGAAAGTAAAGAAAAAAAAAAAACAAACAAAAAAACCCCACAAACACAACTACTTAAGAGCCCTATTTAACTGTTTTCCATACAATAAAAACTGTAGGTGTTGAGTATATGCATCGACATTTCCACGTCTGGTTTGCACATGTTAATTCAAAGAAAAAGACCTACAGAACAATGATCTGGGGAAATTTGGCTGTTTCTTACAAAAAGAGTCTCCTTTTCCCACAATAAAGAAAAGACATCTTGGGTCTGAATTCTACTCAGTTTAGCAGATCCTTGAGACCAGAATGTTAGAGCCTGGCAAGGAACTGTGCACTGTACTCTTGCTGTTTCAAAGATAATCTGAACAAGCAATAAAAGCCAGACATGCGTACTTCAGAAGAGGCCTTTTCAGAAATGAGTACTATAAATAACTCCTTCTCTCGACTTCACTGCCAAGATTTCTACTAAATGTCACAAGATTTAGCTTTGATAAAGCATCTGTAGAGATGAGCTCACTAAACTACTACTACCACAAACAAAATAGGTAGTTCGATACAATATGCTTTTTCAGCACAATTTAGCACACTCATTTGAGACAATTCAGTTAACCCACTGAGGTTTTATATATATAAAGTACAGCCTCATTAGATGGACTAATTTGTGTGATATAACAGGCATGAATTTATCACATTTGAAATTCTAAGTTACTGGGCAACGTAGTCTATATCAAATACTGCGGAGCTCTTAAGATGTCTCTAACACATCCCCCAGTGCTCTTGTAGTGTTATACCAAGATACTTTCAATTTTACATGGTTCCCCATTAAAAGTATTTTTGTTTAGCTTACTTAACAAAGCTGTAGGGGTTTACACAGCTTGGAAATACGGTATATTCTACAAAGCAGTAAGAGCCCATGGTAACCTTAGGAGTTTGCCAAGTGCGTTTGTAAAGATATTAAGCCGTAACTACCGTATATGCAAAACTGTCAAATACTTTTAAGTACTGCAAATGAGCTGTTCTCTCTTTATATATATTACACTCACAAGGAATTAGCTATTTTATATAGAAGTATACTCTACTCTTTACAAGGAACAGCCCCAAATTACTGTTGTGCCATACTACAATGCCATCTACGCTGCCAAGTAAATGTCTCACATCTATGCACATATTCAGAAGCGGACTTGGCCCCTTTTTTCATTTTTAAATTCAAATATTGATTACAAAACAAAGTCACTACTTTTCAGTCATTTTGAAATTAAGATCAGCAAATTGCAGGAACTTCTACAATCTTGTAAGACATTGTAAATAAAACCGTATTGAATGTTTTTGAAGTAATCAGATGAACACTTTATCAAACAACCCAAGAGGTCATTTGCCAAAAAATTATTCATGTCTTTAGGTTGAGCTTTCTTCAGTTTTTTAACCAAAAGAGAGGTTCTTAGGTTTAAGAAATTTCCTACAAATAACTGAAAGCAAGAACATGGCAGCCACATTCTCCTTCTACAGCAAAGTATAAAATGTATGCCTGTTCTTTTACAGCTATAACTGAAAACACAGCAGTAAGGGAAGTCAGGAGAGGAGTCTTTGCTTGAGTCTTGAATCAAATAGAGACAGAACAGCCTTAGGCATAACCATATTTTCCTGTGTTACTAAAATCACTTTCCTGGCACTAAAAGAAAATGACTCATTTTAAGACTTTTTTGTTGTTACACTGCAGCCTATATGACAGTTTCTTGTATAATTTGGTCACAGTTCACTCAACAACTCTTAAGATAGTCACCAATTCAGTGAACTGTGTCCAGAAATGAATACTGAATTAGATTTAAATTCCAAAGACTGATGAGCCATACTTATAACAGGACTGCTAATTCAGGAGCCGGTGAATAAATGGTTTCTTCACAACAACATATGCAGAGAACACGGATGTAATTCATTAAATAAACAGGTCAATGGCATTTAGAAACGAGAGACAAGCTTATTGTTAGCAAAGCCAGCAGGTGACAGAAGCCAGTAAGTACTCCTGTAGTGATGGACATGTATTAAACTCTTGGTTGCTGTTTGAAGATATTAACAGCCTCTATATCCAATGCAAATAATCTTTCAACCTAAACTACTCAAATTCGAAGCTTCTATCACTACTGCCTCATCCTGCATTCTACTTCAATCTAAAACTGCTAATTAAAAGCATATGTAAGCTGGCATCCTCTTGAACAGGATATTACCACGCCAACTTCACACTAGGCCTCCAGAACCTTCACATCAAAAATTACGGATTATGACACAAACTACATTTTACAGATTTATCTGGCAACTCTTTATGACGTTCCAACAGCATTCACGCACAACTCCTGCAAAATTCATTTTCATCTAGCCCTATTTCTAAGGCAAATTATCACCACCCAAAACAAATCTGAGAGTTCCTCAAAACCACCATTTTACAAGAATAATCAGATTAAGTAAATACAAAATTAAATACATTACTGTATTTTTCAAAGTAATGTAAGAATAGCCATGTACATTATGACAAAAAAGCCCATGTTGAAAACCAATTCTTGGAATGATTTTTATGTTTTCTGTATTTTTTTTTTTCTTCCAAAGCTTTTTTTTCTGAAAGTCTTGGTCTAAAAACTGTTGTATTTTTGTGATAGCATTTTATAAATAAGGAAAACAGACTGCTAACAAAATGCTTTAGAGAACTGGAATAATAGCTGAGGCATTATAATAAACACCTGGAAGAAAACAGAAATCATTTAAAACTTCCCAGTCTTTATACTACAGAGTATGAACACATGGAAGTATAAACTTTATTTTCACCAAAATCTAGACTGGTAAATCCTTTTCTCAGAACAAACCTTGAAATTGCATGTACAACTCCAACCACCATTATAATCTCAAAGGGTAGACAGACTCCTTTGCAAACAACAAGCTCAGAAATTAGTATCTAAGTCTTTAATCATTCAAAATTTGACAACAGCTAATGGCTATTGGCTGCCATTATCGATAGTATTGGCACCTCTTCGTGAAAGAATGCCACAGTGAGTTTGATGTTAAGAGAATCTCAGTCAACTTCTAGTTAAAATATGCCTTACAGTAGTCCCAGTCAGAACTAAAAACACTCCTAAAAGAGCCTTACTGTAGATCAAATGCAGCTGCATTTATATGCAGCCACTAGACAAGTATACTCCTTTATATTGTTCTTTAAACACATGAGAAACATGAGAGGCCCACTGTGCCAGGGTGCCCCAATAACAAAACAGTGAAACCAGGGAATCAACAGAATCACAGAATTACAGGACTTGGAAGGGACCTCTGGAGATCACCTAGCCCAACTCTCATACCTGAGCAGGTTCACCTACAGAAAATCGTACATGACAGCACCCAGGCAGGCTTTGAATGGCTCCAGAGATAGAGCCTTCATCACCTCACTGGGCAGCCTGCTCCAGTGCTTCACCACCACCCTCAATGTAAAGAAGTTTCTCTTCATGTTCAGATTATGCTTTCTATGTTCAGGGTTGTGCCCACAACCTCTTGTCCTGTCACTGGGCATCACTGGAAAAAAAGCCTGGCCCCATTTTCCTGATACCTTTTAAGTATTTATAAGCATTGATAAGATCCCCCTAAAGGGGATCTTCACTTCTCCAGGCTTAAAATCCCAAGTCCCCCAATCTTTCTTCACAAGAAAGATGTTATAGTCCCCTCATCATCTTTGTAGCCTTTGTTGTACCTTCTAAGGCAGTTCCCTGTCCTTTCCAGCACGTTAAACCTCACCTTGTAGTGACACANTGCATTTATATGCAGCCACTAGACAAGTATACTCCTTTATATTGTTCTTTAAACACATGAGAAACATGAGAGGCCCACTGTGCCAGGGTGCCCCAATAACAAAACAGTGAAACCAGGGAATCAACAGAATCACAGAATTACAGGACTTGGAAGGGACCTCTGGAGATCACCTAGCCCAACTCTCATACCTGAGCAGGTTCACCTACAGAAAATCGTACATGACAGCACCCAGGCAGGCTTTGAATGGCTCCAGAGATAGAGCCTTCATCACCTCACTGGGCAGCCTGCTCCAGTGCTTCACCACCACCCTCAATGTAAAGAAGTTTCTCTTCATGTTCAGATTATGCTTTCTATGTTCAGGGTTGTGCCCACAACCTCTTGTCCTGTCACTGGGCATCACTGGAAAAAAAGCCTGGCCCCATTTTCCTGATACCTTTTAAGTATTTATAAGCATTGATAAGATCCCCCTAAAGGGGATCTTCACTTCTCCAGGCTTAAAATCCCAAGTCCCCCAATCTTTCTTCACAAGAAAGATGTTATAGTCCCCTCATCATCTTTGTAGCCTTTGTTGTACCTTCTAAGGCAGTTCCCTGTCCTTTCCAGCACGTTAAACCTCACCTTGTAGTGACACATGGGGTTATTCCTCTCCAGATGCAGTATCCTGCTCTTGCCCTTGTTGAACTTCACAAGATTACTCTCTGCCCAGCTCTCCAGCCTGTCCAGGTCATGCTGGATGGCTTCTGACACAACCTTCTGGTGTGTCAGGCACCCCTACCAATTTTGTGTCACCAACAAACTTGCTGAGGGTACACTCTACTCCTTCACCCAGATAACTAATGAACAGAACTGGATCCAGCACTGACTCCTGGGAGCACGCCAGTTGCTACAGACCTCCAACTAGACTCTGTACCACTGACAGCAACCCTCTGAGCTTTATCTTTCAGCCAGTTTTCAGTCCACTCCATCTTGTCCATTCATCTAACCCATCCTTCCTACAAGGATGCTGTGGGAAATGGTGCCAGATAAAACAGGTCAATGCATAAGGGCTGTTAAGACTCTTTACAGTAATCCTAACAAACTTCATAACCATTGTGTACTTAACTTTTGCGTCAGACCCACTGATGGTACCTTAAACTTTGAAAAGGTGCCACACACAGACAACAACTCCTGCTTCCACATTTTGGCATAGTGTTTCTGCTGATGGTATGAGGTCTGCTAGGCTCTTTACCTTTCTGATTGCTGTGTTGTTGCAATGATGATGTTCTCAGTACACTTTTGAATTGGAGGAGTAGTTGTTAGAGCAGGCTATTCAGACAAGTTTGTTAAATAAACAGCATCAGCCATACACCTTGCTACAGCTCATGACAGAAGGGATTAAGCTGTCTTACATCTTTCATTATGTACTTGGCTAAAGGCTGCATTGACTGCATTGACAACTGAGCAATTTCAGATTGGAAAAACTAGAACTGTCAGTTAGCAAATCTAGTATTCCTGCCAAGTAAAAGATATATCTGCATGCTGATTTAAAACTGGAGAAGAAATCAGCAACACAGAAACTGAGGAATACTTTCACTGCAGCTTTTTTTTTGTGTGCCGTTTGCTATTTACTCGTCCTGGAACTGAGGCTGTCAGACAGCACGCTTCTCTTGTTGCCAAACACTTAACCAAAACATAAACATATTCAAAGATCTAACCTTTCTCAAATATTTAGTCAGATTTTCACCACAAATCCCAGAGAAATCATACCACAAATCCAGTAACAATTCACTATGTCACGTATAAGAGAAAAGAATTAATACTTTAAGAACAGGGAAAATACAAGACTTTACAAAGACCATAGAGCAGTGCCATCTAGTGATTGCCACTACAAACACAAAAGTTTGCATTACTATGTGATGCAAATAGAGCAAATATTAAGAATAGCTGACCTTTACTCCTGTCTTACTTTCTGAAGCAAAACATTTGTGTAACAATCTGTAAGTGGCATAAGGAGCTGTATCAGAGTTCATGTGCTACAACTTCAAGAGAGCTCAGCATTTGTATTTCAAAGTAAAAATTCTACAGGTAGCAGAATCACAGGAAAAGCCTCTCATCTCTACCTACAAAGTCTTAGAAACAAAGTCAGTATTTTCTGTACTCTACAAGTAACACATAAGTTCCATGATGAGTATGTGCAGTTTACATCTGAAGGATGTACTAATAATTATTAATTAAACTCAAGGATAAAGAGGAAAGTACACAATTCATGTTTAGGTCTGTAACTATTTTCCTGACTTCTGCAGAAAATAAGTCTGCTGTACTCGATGTGAAATACCACAAGTGTCTAGTTAGGAACCTGAATTGTAAATATTCTTAAAAATTTAACTGCTTGGACAAAAATTCTTATCCAAGTACAGGAAAGAATGCAGAAAGCAGAAATGCTGTTGCCAAATATTTCATAAGCAGCACCTCCTGTTAACATATTCTTGCATACTTCCATCTGTCTTTCATACTTTATCCTAGCTGTGCAACAACTAGAAATCACTGGACTTTGTGTCTCAGATTTCAAAACTGCACAAAAATACATGCAAAATTGTGCACAACTCCTTTAAAATGGGTATCAGCTTAAATTATGAAGTAAGTAACAAGTCCTGCAAGTATGAATATAGAACCATACAATAAAATTTTCAGCAGAGCTTTAAGTCGTGCATTTTCCCCCTTACTGCAAGTTTTAGTGAACCTTTGTATTATAAATACTTCTGGTGAGTTCAAACTGTAATTAACAGTTCTAATATAAGCCAACAGAAAGGACCACAGAATTTTAGTATCTGAAGGGGACCTAGAGGAAGGCTGGAGAGGAACTGATTAGAAAGGCATGTAGCAGTAGGACATGCAGACATGGTTTTAAGCTATGGCACAGTAGATCAAGGCTGGAGACAAGGAGGAAGTTCTTCACAATGAGTATCATGAAACTGGAACGGGTAGCCCCGAGATGTGGTGGAGCCCTGAAGACATTTGAGGTCAAATGTGATGAGGCCCTGAGCAGCCTGATTAAGTTGGAGATGTCCTTGCTCACTGCAGAGGGGTTGAACAAGATGAACTTTGAGGGTCCCTTCCAACCCAATGCATTCTACATTCTACAATTCTATGATTATGTATATTGCAGAATTACTTTCTGCAGTTTTCTGTCTGCTTCAGAAAGACTGAACAAATAGTAAATTACTATGGGCCTGAAACCCTTAGTTAATTTTCAGAGGCATTCAAAATCAATTCCAACTCAAAAGATATCACTATATTGCATTCAGTAAAATGTTGCAGTAGAACATGCTAGTACTTCAACAGCTACTGTTCCAAACCGACTTGCAATGTGTGACAGCATCTTTGTAGAGGATTTAGGGATTTCTATACTCTACTTCAGAGTCTCCTTTTCTACCTCTCTATTGATCCAAGTACATACGAGGATGATGGTACTTGAAGACAACAACGTCACAGGGTCCTCTGATCCTGTGATCTGTTCAAAGCAAAAGCAGATTTTTTTTTTAAACACAACAGTTACCTGCACATCCTCCTCTCTATCGTTTTGGTACACTGTTTTTTCATGTGTCCAGTGAACCTATGATATACTACTAGTATCAACAGAAACCATACAGTTAAGATTAATAAATTAAAAGCACAAATGCAAGCTCTTGATAAACTGCAGACATTCATTTAGTGTCCTTCCATAAGTTAATACCTAGCTAGCACACCAATAAAATAAAATGGTGATCTTGACTACACATTTAATGTAAAATCCAGCAGATGTTACTACAGAACAGTGATGAAGAAGATTAATTCTCCTATATGGAACACCTCCTTACTTCCAGTAAAACTCCTTTTTTCAGCTAAACAAGACTGTCTATCAACTACAAACTATAGCAACAGCTTCATTACTTCATAAAAGGCAAGAGTGAAAAAAAAAAATCATTATCTTTAGATGCACCAAGTATTCAGTACTGTTACCCTAAATTGAACAAGCAATGAACTGTTGGCAGCTGGTAGCTGTCAAATCTAACTTTAATCTGTTTTCTTCAACTGCAGCTCACCTGACCTATATTCAAATGAAACAGAAAATCTCAAATAACAAGCTGCTTTAAAGTAAAACCAAGGAATACTAAGTAGAATTTAAACATTTTAATTGAGTTATTCTTTTATCTAATACAGAAATTGTATAATACTTATATATTTGTGTATATTTATATTTGCATATATATCGACATGTATAAAATGTACCCAATATAGAAATCGTATACTGGTATAGCAAGCTACATGACTCTAACTATGTTACAACGTAAGTATTCAGAAGTTACTGTCTACCCACATTGCAAAGTCACATACCAACTGTTTTCAAGGAAGACTATGAAGAGCAGCATGCGCTGGTCAAGCAACCACAGAACTCATGCTGCTTAGTGGTGCACCAACCAAAAAGGCAACAATTGAATTGATGTTCCTCACCGCCCGCTAGTCTTTCTTTAGAGCAATGTAAATTGCTTCAGCAGAGTAGCTAAAGCCTCAGAGGAACAGCTAAAGCCCCCAAGCACAGGCAAGCAATTGTGTAACATGATGTAGAAGACTTTTTTTTAAGACATTCAGAGCATGCACTTGGGGTTTCTTTGTTTGTTTTGCTCTTCTATTGCAGTTTAAAAAAAAAAAAAAAGTTTCACATGGATATAACAACTCCACAGTTTTGGAGGAGAGAAATTCTCCTGTAATCCTTACTTCAATACTGTTTGGTTAATGTATTATTAATTAAAAAATATTTTGTAATTCAAATTTCTCTTCCCACCATATGACTTTTTGTTTGTCTTATGGGGAAAAATATAAACACGAAATCTAGGTCATGTATTATTAAATACCCTCATCATATCCCTACCTTTTCCATCTCAAAGCTTTACCATGTTAATCTCAATGTATATGCAGGGTTTTAATTACCTACTCATCACAAAGATTTTTTTCTCTTTTACCTTAGTCTGTTTTCAAACCTACAAAACCTGTTCACACAGATAATTTAAAAAAATAATTACTGCAATGCATCTAAGTAATTTCTTTTTTTATCTTCCTTAATCACTTTTTTTGCTTCTAATGCACAAACAATTTTGACTTGTCTTTTCAGTGTAATTATTTGATAGGAGATATTTGACAACTTGCATTGTAGTTCCCAATTCATATCATTTCTCAATACTTAAGTCTTTTGAAGCAGAAATTCACAAGAACTGTTTTTTCCAAAATACCAAACGACTTCTGTCCCAAAAGCTTTCTACCTAAACAAAAAGACCTAAGCTAAGACCTAGCTAAGAATGCCATACAACTTCCATTTTCAGAATATGGTATGAGCAAAAAATACCCACAAACAAAACTTACAGAAGTGTTTGCTGTAAAAAACTACAGTCAGATTATGCACAAACTTAACAAGAAAAAAAACCAAACAAAAACAAAAACATGTATCCCTGGCCCTTTAAAGAAGATCTTCATAAAGCCATATGACAATTTGAAGGAATATGTTATCAGTATGAGAAGCGTTCAACAGTAAGACTGCAATCATGCACTGTAAGTCATGCTGACAGTCAGGAGGAGGTTGGAGAGAACTGTTTCCAGCAGTTTATCTGCATACTTCTCTCCTTAACATAAGCAGAGCTCTCATACCCTCCCAATACGTTCACCCAGACATTTGAGGACGTGGACTTAAAAATTACTTGTTTGGAGTTCAACTTATTACTATTTCCTAACAGCATTTTTCTTCCTAATAGTTGGCTATCCTCTAGGTCAAGACACAGTATTTAAACGTAAATGTTTTTAAATAGATTGAAAAATCACCAAGATGCTCAGATATGTATTTCCTTCACAAATCTTGGAAGCAAGCCATTGCACCCTTGTAATTTACTGCAGTTTAATTTCTAAAATTGTTCCACTGATTTTTATCTTGATACTTCTCTTCCCTACCTTTGCAGCAACTCTAAGATAACTACTTCTTCCCATTCCTCTATGGAGGTCACAAACCCAAAGATTTCTTTGTTTTTAACTTCTCATGAATCTACTTATCTACTTTATCACCTGATCTACCAAAGTTAATTGATTGGAATAAATTCTTATTTGCACCAGGGTCTATCTTCACTGGGAACATGAAGAAACTTCCACACCAGACGAAACCAGGCCATTCTCCTTCTAAAGCCTCCCTACCCAAACTCCAATTAAGAACTTTTATCTTCAGATGCTTGTCCATAGCCTGAGCATTCCAAGTTCACATGGTGAAGCAGTCAAAAGCTGACACTAGACAGTTATTTTCTCATCACATTTGGTTGGTCATGCTCAGTATTCCACCAAAGAAAAAAAAAATCCACAGAATGACAATCAAAAGGACTATTTAAAGCCAAATGTGTATAATTCCACTTACTCTTCCAGACTATCTCATGTACTGATCTAAACACTATCCATTTCTCATTGATTGTATGATTCCTCCCCACATAAATTATTAACATTTCAAATAAAAAATCTATTTCTGTTAATACTGATGAATGTAATAATTTCTATTCAATAAACTGTAAATGTCATCTTTTGTTCTATAGAGCTGGCCTAGTCTGGGTAACCACACAAAGCACTGGAAGCACTCAGAGGAACCTCTAGACCAAGTCTTGAACTAAAAACATGGCCTTTGAACATGAGTATTTGTTTTTCTGAGTCTCCAGACACTTTCTAACACCGTTGACAGAAATCTCTGAAGACAATTATTACTATACCTAGAAAATTACATCGTAATTCTTAAGCTTAAGTGCAGTTAGTTAGTTTTGAGAATGACCAGCCACATTGACACTGAGAGGCAAAAGGTTTGGATGGCTCTCTTATTCCAGACAAACTGACAGGCACACACCACCATCATTGCTCCTTCAGCCTTTCTTGTCCTTTATGTCTTCAGAAATATGGGATTTTGTCACAAGTAGACATAAAACGTACCTCAGTTTTACTGAGGCTGTCAGCCAGAGTATGTCCCAGATAAGAGCCTGTAGATAGCTGAGCAGCAAAGCCTCATAATCTTGACATTTTCCCCTCCATTTTCTCCCCATGGCCTACAGAGAAGTAAAATTTCCTTTTCTCAAGAAGCTTGTTTCTCTTCTGATACCAGCTGCATTGTTTATAACTATGTCAGTCCTCCTGTACAACTAAAATTACCAACTGCTACCTCCCAGTATGACTACGAATCCTTCTGACTGAAGGCTGACAGAAGGCTGATGTCACCCAGAATTTACCACAACAGAAGGAATTAAGAAAAATGGTTACAGGTCTCAGAATATATTTAAATACTTACACATTTAGAGGATTCAGGCATTCATTCAACCTACCTTTGGCAGGGAATTTATCTAAGGACTCTGACAATCCTGAAAGATTTTTTTCCAAAATGAATTTAAAAGCCTGAATGGTCTTATCTCTTTCAAAGATCTGAACTGTATGCATATAATTTCTCTTCATGGCTGTACCATACAACTTCCGTGCAAAAGACTCAAGCTATAAATTAGTTCCTGACATAATCATGGGTTCAAAGATATTTGTATTGTGCTGAATCTATCAACAGAATGAACTAATAAAGTGGAACTAGAGTCACTGGAATCAGCTGACCTTCACTGGTATCTCCCATCTGACAGTTGTAACAGCAAAAATCCACAAAGAATAAGCATCATTCCTGCAGAAAGTATTTTAAATGCACAGCCATAACTGAAAAGCTAATGGGCTTTATAATCCACTATTCTAACAAATTAATGCAATCCATGGACTTTAACAGAGCTTTGCTAATGCAACTGAAGAACTTCTGCTTTTTTTTTCTATTCAGGGAGAGCCACTAACACAACCCATGACTCATGTCTAAATTCAAACTCAAAACAGAGGCTGCAACAGGATGCAAAGCAGTGTGAGCTCACAGAGTTCAAGAAAGAACACTACTTTACAACTGGCATTCACATTAAGGTGAAACATTGTATTTTCTAACCATAAGTTGAATGTTATGACTAGATCATTTTAGCTGGACATTCAAGGAGAATTTCAGCCCCAGAAAAATACTCCTGGGCTCTGGAGTGTTTATCAGTATGACACATCCTCAGCAGCTTACTAATGCTAGGAGGAATACACTGATTTGCAGAAACAGTATGGTGCTAATAAACTGCTGGGCATAGGCCAACCATGGGAAAACACCAATGCTGAGGACTACGTGTGCTGTGAATACAAGTCCACTTGATGGCTTGTCACAGAGGAACATAAACTTTTTTGCTTTAAAGTCAAATTTAGCTTTTCCTCAAAAGTTCCTCTCTTTCAAAGCTCTTCACAGCCAGTATCTACTTCTGTTTCATGCGGACTTCCCCAAATCACAAGCTGAAATGAAGTTTATGAAGGTCAGTGACTAAGAGATAAATACTCTGGAACATTTATGCTGTTTTCTCAGAAACAAAATAAAAGTGAAAGAAATAGCATGAGAAAAGAATAGACAGACGCTGGAAAGAGCAGAGACAAGGATTGTCTAAGTAGCTGTCAAGTTCTAAGGCCAGCCTACTTGGTTTCTCCAACGATGGTATTCCCTGTATCACACTCTCAGTTACAACCTAACAGAAAAAGGACTCCAGTGAAATCCCACTCTTCCCTGGAGATGGGGTTATGCATTCGTAAAACTCAAGGATGGCCTTTGCCCTGCCTTGGTAAATGCTACCCTTATGGCTCTTAAAAGTTTGACAACACTGAAGAGATCTATGCATAAAATTATTTTTGGAGAGAGTTCCAGGTTAAGTTCCTATAGTCTGAGCTGGTGGCCACTGGTTGCTCTTGAGCTTTAAACATGAGTATCAGAAACAATGCAGTTTTGGAAAGTGAGATATCAAATGTAAAAGTTGTATTATCATTGCATGTAAGATGTAAGATATCTTGATAACAATTTTTTTTCTTCTATTTTACTTTTTTCTTTCTTGCACTGAACTTTGAGACTGACAGCTAATAATTTATGTTGCTTTATCTGTGTAACTGGAAACCAATTTTTCGATTTTCCTTCTTTTTGGGAAATGGAATGGCCCCATCAGATGTAAACTGCCCATTTCCTCCAGACACAATTAGTCTTCTGAAATTGTTGGTTTTTTTTTAAATCACCCTACTTTTCCAATGTAATTTAAAATCCATGGTATGATTTGCCTCTTTTCTTGTAACCCAAAACCAAAAGGCTTTTCTTGTCTATTAAGAAGAGAGTAAGAAAAAAAGATTACCTAAAGTGCTACTCAACAGTAAGAAGCAGTTTAAAACATTTCCACTTTAAATAAAATATTCATTTCAATGCACCCTTATTTCTATTTGTCTGCAATGAGGAGTATTCCTGAAGATGGGTTAAACTGTTCACTAATTCCATCTCACAGTAAGGATGTTCACTAAGTGTTCACACTGACCTACTGTGATTTCCATAATAATCATCAAGCTGAAAACACTAAGAGTATATCAATATACAAGACTCACCTACGATCTGCTGATACAGATATCTATTTCAAGTATCAAAGGGAATAAGAGATCAGACTTTAATCAAATAGCAACACTGATCAGTATGATTATAAATAATCTCATGAACTATTGATTCACAGAATAGATGCTAAAAAAATAGGAAATATAACTTTTTTTTTAAATCATTTGCATTTTATCAACAGAAAATGGGTCACCAAAATGTCATTATACAACAGTGATAACAGTTTACCTTCTGTATTTCTAAATTTTCATCATTAAGAAACAGAATCATCCCCAGGAATCAAAAGGCTTATGAAATGGCAAGCAACTCAAACATGAGCTCTACTCAGCATATCGTATGGGAATAGTATCAATATCTCAGCACAGAGAGCATTGATTAGTACGCTGCATCAATATAAGTCTTGAGGAGCACTGTCTATAAATTTCAAATACTCCCATTTCATTCTTTATGCTGTATCTCATTTATTTTATTATTTTTATAAGACAACAGAGAAGCCACTCTTGCCAGAAAATAAGAAAATGCTTGGTTTTATGCTTTCAAAAGTTCCTGGCTGAAAATACATGAGCTGGAAAGATTCTGGGACATGAACAGTTACAACTAGTCACCGTACTAATTAGAAATGAGCAATAATTTGTAAAGATTCATAATTAGACACAGCCTAGTGAAATCAGCCTTATTACAACATGAAGATGTCAATCAGACATAGTAATAGGATTTTCTTAAATGCCCTGAATATCTACAAAAAGTGCAGAGGAAGTACAGAGAATTAGAATGTATTTGGCATAATGTGTTCATGGACTACTAGCAAAAAAAACAACTCCTTGGCAAAAGGAAAATGCAGCAGCAGACAATCCTAGCTTTGTATAAATTCACTGAATCTTATCCACCTATCCTTCCACTGGTCCCTCATCTGGATTTTTAACTATCAGCAACAGCTAGAAGGAAATCTACCTTCTCACAAAGGGCAAGTCAACAAACCAACAGATAACCATATACCTAGGCTTCAGAACTCCTTAACCTTTTTTCCCTTCTTTATTCCCCGGAGTTTAGGCAGTAAAAAGGTACACACACACAAAAGCAACCCACAACTAAAAAGAGGCAACATCCTTACTGATGTGAATTATAAAAACCACCACAGGAATCCTCATCAACTTGCTGGCCGATAACCACACCCACTCTGTGTTTATGTTATTCAAATGGTCTTTATGCAAGATATGTAAAAGCCACTTACACAGACCTGACATTTTATCTCAGCACAGTCACTAACATTCCAGGCTCCAGACCTCCTTACCTTTCTGTGTTGGAGGAAAATGAGAAGGCTTCACAACTACAAACAGCAAGTTACTTTGGTCTTTTTTTTCTTAACTGCAGGATACCCAAATCCACTGTATTAATTCACAATGGCATGCCTACACGGGACTAATCACCGTACTTGTGGACAGCTGTCTAAACTGACAAGCTTCTCTAATACTTTGTATTCCTATACCTCTTACTGCTTCTACACAGGATAACATTTCCACCTAGAGCCCTTTCATAGAATGCCTGGATTCTAGAACAATAAGAAAAAAAGAATCCCTGATACCTCTCACACTACCAAACCACACTGTTCATATGTAGCTGATCACACCTGATACTTTTCAGTCTACGAAGGCATTATTCCCCTCAAAAGGGAATTCAGAGCAGTAAAAACAGTTTTCAGGGATCTACTGTGTACCTAAAAGGCATATCACTGTTCTCTTGCTCACAGATTAACTACTGCCAAAATCACTACATTTCAAGAAAGAAAAGTAAGAAGGTGGCACAGCAGCTGAGGAGTCAATCATTTTAAGTGCTGATCTAAAGGAAAAATCCCAAATTACATTTGACTGGAATATTTACATGTACATAGTAGGACTAGGAAGAGAGGGATGTGCGATCCATTATGTTGCAAAGTAGACCACACTGCAGCCTCACCTTTACAGGGAAGCACTTCCTGGAAAGGGTGTAGCCCCTAATGGAACTACTGATTGCATGCTGCATGGAAACCGACCTGCTCTTAATTGTACATTTTCCACACTTCAAGGCAGAAACTCAGGAAAGTCTATCCTTTCCTCCCACCTCCTATTGTGTTGGTCTTTTTTAATCAAGTGGATGCAGCTGTTGTTGTTCCTGATGGATGAATAAAATGCTCTATATTTCTTTTAGGGTATATACAGCAGTTTCAGGTGAAATCGTTTTAGACACTTTACATTGGAGACCATTCAATCCCAGATGCGTCACTGTAGGAAGTGGGGTAAGGCTTCAGAACTACTGGGTGCATGCTTTACAGGTCATGGCTTACCTCCCTGAGCATTACACGCGCTAATTTTCACTTCCATTCCCCAACTGCTGTAGTTTTGACTGAAATAGAGACTGCATGGCTCATTTTCATGACAAAGCCATGAAAAAAAGCTGTGNCCCCCCCCCCCCCCAAGCACTTGGCAAGCTATAAAATATGATTTATTTTTGAAACGTTCAGGCATTTTCCTTCTTAAATGAGAAGGTCTTCTGAAAGAACAGCATTTTGACATAGCAGCATATAATGAGGAAGCACTGCAGCTCTCTCTGCTTGGTACAGAAAAGCTGTAGGATAAAATGTTTAAGAACATTTGATGTTTACTCCAGCAACTATGGGACAGGTCTTGAAAAAGGCTGTAATTTAGACTCAAAAGGCCGGTGAAACGATCTAAAGGCAGATGATTTTCTTGCCTTTTTCTTACAGGTATGTTCAGGGACACCTGCATGTACTTCAAGATGCTCCTTTAAACGGGACATATTTCCAATTTGTTTTGCAGAAGGTAAAACTGTGTCTTCACTGTGAGGTGAGTGTGTGTGTGTCCCCACTTTACTGACGCACGGCAGCGGGCACAGGTGCGGGAACACCTTTGCACTGGCTACAAATGGCTATTATGTTCGTGCCACGTCGCTTGGTGCCCCCAGAGGACTCCTGCCCCACATCACACGGATCTGGACCCGGCTGGGGAAGTTCTTACCCTCAGGGGGGCTGTGATGTTGAGCACGACCTCCACCACCCCCTCCACCCCCTGACTGGGACACACAAATCCGCTCATCACACCGCCAGGCAGACAGCGCCGTCCAACGCTCACTCGAAAGCCTGCGGGGGGTCCAACGACCAGGCCAGCCCGGAAATGTGGCTGGGGTCCGCTGCGCCCCGTCCCGCCGCCTCTTCCGCAGTCTCCTCCCCACTGGGACCCGCAGCGGAGCAAGGGGTCACAGCCCCCGCGCTGCGGTCTCTTCTCCCCGTCCCCACGCCTCCCGAAAGTTACTCTGCCCTGACGGGCGGGCTCCCGCGGCCGCCACCCCCGACGACACCAGGAGGGTTACCTCCGTCGCTTACCTGGCGGCTGCCGGGGCGCTCCCTTACGGCGAGCGGCGGCGGGGTACGCCGCAGCCGGGGCTGCTTCTTGCCACCACCTTCACAGCCCCCTCCCGAGGTGAGCGACGCGCGGGGAGGCGGAGGGAAGCAGCCGAGGAACCGTGACATTTAACCGGGCGTGAGCAGGGTCGTGCCGGCCCCGCGGCGCAGGCGGGGGTGCCTCTCCTCCCTGGCGGGCTGGGCGGCAGTTACCGCCCTCCTCTCCGCGGGCAGGTTGTGGCGGAGGGCGAAGCCCAGTCCATCCCCGGAGACCCAGCCGCAGCGCGCTGCCTGAGCTACCGGCAGCTCCTCCAGTCTCCTCCCGCCTGGCAGTCGCCGCTGCCCCTTCCCTGCGGCGGGTTTTGGGGGGAGTGGTGGGTGGCGAGGGGCGCGGCAGCCGCAGCCCGGCGGCGGGGGGCGAGAGCCGGCCGCCTGCCCCCTCGGCGGGGCCTGGAACCAGGGGGACGGTGGCGGGGCGCGGTGGCGGGCGAGCGGGCGGGCGAGGCGGCAGCGCTGGCAGCGCGGGGAGGCAGCGCCAGCTCGAGGTGAGGGCGGGCGGGGGGTGGGCGTCTCTGTCAGAGGCGGAGCGGCTCCTTCCGCTCGGCGGTTCGCACAGCGGTGAGTCCCGCCGAGGTGGCGGCGGCAGTTCGGTGAGGCAGAGCGGGTGTGTAGGGAGTGGAGCGTGGAGGGCGTCCGAGCCCTCCCCACCCCCGGTCTCTGTCGGGCTGCGGCGAGGCGCCCTCAGCCTCGGCAGCCGCTCCTCCGCCCGTCACCGCGCTGCGAGGAGGCAGCCGGCCGGCCGCCCGTCAGCCCCCCCACGCCGTGTGGAGCGGGAATCCGCACCCCAGTGATTCGCGGCTCTACTACCATCCCCGTGCGGCGCGGTCGATCCCCTTCCACCTTTGCTACCACCCCGCCGCTTCCTCGGGAGATCGAGGGGGCACGCGGCGCGGAGGTCGGAGCTCCCCGATATCGTCCGTGGGGCGCCGCGTTTTGGGGGTGTGTCTCTCCTGGAAGCCGGGGGCGAGTGAGGCGAGGAGGGGGGTACTGGCGCAGCTGAGCGGCCATTTCCAGGGCGGCGTGGCGGTGGAGGGCGCTGGTTCGCGGCCCAGGGTGGGTCCGCGTTGCGACCTTACTGCTTACCGCCCGACGGCACCGCTCAGTGCAGAGCTGGGCAGTCTCGCGGTAGGAATGATGGAAAAAAGGAGGGCAGTGTGCGGCTGGCATTGAGGAGTGCAGGCTCTTCGGCGGGTGACGGCTAGGGTCCGGCAGCCCTTTGCGGAACAGGTGCGGTGGCTGCGAAGCAGTGACCACCACCCTTTGGCCTTGTGTTCCGCAGGTGGCCGCGTCCGATGCCTCCCCAAGACCATCTTGTGGAGAGAACTTGTGCCTGCGTCGCTGGAGTGAGGGTATCTCTGGCCTCTTTGCCACCTGCTTGGCATGTGTGTGCTGCTCCGATTCATCCCTCTATTTGCAGAAATGGGTTTCCAGAACTTGGTACTCCACTTCCTGTCCTTTGCACGCCTTGAAATAGTTGCATTTAACACGTTTTGCAGTAAAGGATGTGGAGTGTCAGGTTTCTATTGAGTTACTCACAAGTAGCAATGCCAGTTCCCTAAGATGATTCTTAGAGTCATCTTTCATTTATTTTTGTTTGTTGCCTTTTTTTTTTTTTTTTACCAGCAGCAAATCTCATCCCTATCCATAGAAACCTGGCTGGAGGCTGCAATCCTCAGAAACCTGTATTATTAAACTCCTGAAAAAGTGGCACGTTTAAGGAATTTTCTTACAGTTGGAGCAGTGACGTGAAAGTTACAAATAATTGGGTAATACCTGTAAGTTGATCAGGTATTCAGGCACCCTCCCTTCACAAACCTGGGCACATATACAGTTTGTATACCTTTTTTTTGCTAACATAGCAGGGTGGGAGGCAAATGAAAATGCACATGAACACATTGTTCAAAGCTTAGACACCAAGTTTTGTTGACAACAGAAGACATAAAAGAAACTAGCATGATGGAAACATATTTCTTCATTCTTTTGTTGTTAATATTTGTCCCAAGGTTGGTGGGGTTTTATTCAAACAGTATCCCCAAGCAGTAGTCCTGGTAGCCACACTTAAGAGGTAAGAAAGCTGTTCTTTTCCCAGCAGGTTTTTCCTTTGACTTGTACAGTCAGCTTCTCTATTCTTTTCAGTGCTATCAAGACTTTCTGGTTTGCTTCCACCTCTGGCATAAGCTACCTGAATAAGGTTGCTAATACCAAAGAACAGCAGCTAGCTGCCTTCAAGCCAGTAACAAATACAAAGCTAAAATGCAGTATCTCAACTTCAGCTCTCTGTGTGCTAGTGCTGTAATACATGTAAGGCACTCATCAGTAAAGGGAAGCACTGCTGATCCATAATCGCATGCTATACAGCTTATCCTTGCAGAACTATGGCTTACACTACAGCATATGGAATATCTTAGAATTGAAGATAAATGTTAGGAAGGAATAACCCATAATATAAGACTTGCTGGAAAAGACTTGCTGGAGAAGAACCAGCAATAAATGATAACCTGGTATGGTAAATTTTTTTCCCATAAAATTAAACTCCCGATTGGGAACCTATTATGTGGATTCAGAAATAATTGGCTCATTTACTTTTTGGAGTAAACTCATTTTTCAAGGCTGTTGATTGCATGGTAATTCTACGAGTGGTCTCAAATAGAGCACCCAGAGCTTTTAGTTCCTACAGGCACCCAGCTGTTGAGCTGTAGTTAGTTAAAAGACTACCAGAAAACATTGCTATGTTTTCTGTTGAGTGTTAGTAATACAAAGAGATCACCGTTCTGAGGAAATTACACTGATGTTTTCATACCCAGTGGAAATTTTGCACTGCATATAGAAGTATCTAAAATTTGCCAGTTAAGTGTAATCTTTATGAAGGTTTATAAACAACATGATAAAGTACTCCATCTACTCCAAGAACTGTACTGACAACAAGATAAATGGGAGTCTCTCCTGGATACTGCCACCTCGTGAGTGTTCTCTAAGTGGAAGATAAAGCAGGATAGCTATATAGAGACTGAATTACTACAGGCTAGAAACAGAAACAGGAAAATACTAGGGCTCTCACTGTACCCGTCAGGGATTCTGAAGTAAGGAGGTGCTGCAAGTGAAAATTGAAAAATTAATGTCACTTAAACTGTGCAGTAGAGACTGAAACTCAAGGGAAGTGGATGACCAAAGAGAACTTAATCAAGTGATCAAGCAACAGAAAATCTTAAGAACTCTGCAGCTCATTAGTCAAATCTCAGTTTCGATGACCAGTCCGATGCACTATGTGTACATCTATTGTGAATCACTAAGGAAGCTTCTGCAGTGGAATACTGAACCTTACTGCCTCATGAAAAGCGTGCCACTTCCTTTCACTTGGAGATACTTGGATTTCAGAAGAGCTGGGACAGCAATGCACAGCAAACCAAATGTTTCCATACTGCTGGCCATTCAGTCTGGTCTCCATATAAAAATCGAAGCTGATGAGACTGTTTTTTGCTCTGGGGAAAGAAGTGCATAACGCAATCTAAAAGCATATTTTAAAGAGCCCATTAGCTCTTTAACTGGAAGGGGACTTTGAAAGGGTGTTGTACTTTTTGCTGTGAGTTCTGGAAAAGAAAGGAAAATAACTCTATTTTCTTTGCAATTAACTCTGAAAAGGTAGTTCCTATAGAAACAAGGATGATTATGCATTTACCTTCAACTGTTTCATAAGTAAAGATTACAGTGCTTCTTCAAAACAAATTAATCTTCGAATCACTGATCATTTAGCAGGAAATATATCAAAAATACTTCTCTGTTTAATTGTCTTGCAAACATTTCTTCCAATCACTGTGAAGTTTGTGTAGCAAGAATTCAAACTTTTTAAAAGTGCTTTTCATATTAAAGTACCTACAGTACGTTTGTCCAGATTGATAAAAACATTTAGCTGTTGAGCTTACTATGATGTTTCATGTTTTCTTCACCTCAGTTTTTAGCATACTGTTTGACATCTAGGTAGATTGAAATCATAGGCAGAATTACAATTTGGACCTTGTCATTAAATGTCCCTCTATTTACAAACGAAAAATAGGAGGAAAAATATTTTAGCAGCCACATACACATAGCAGCATATGGTCCTAAGTTTCCAAAGCCATTTTTAGCACTATACTCAAAATTTCAAATGTTAAACGTTTTGAAAGTACAGTTTGCTAAGAATGGTGCTCATATAAACATATACAATTCCTTTCAGGAAATAATAATGTTTTCAAAAATTATTATTATAGAATTATTTCTAACCTTGAAAGATAACTCAGGAAATAAGTTTTAAATCAAAAGGTTATGTGTTTTACATTGCCACAATTCTTACTCAGTGTCTAATACCTTCTTAGTCTGGCTGCTTTTACACATACATTTGACTGGGAAATGAGCAGTCAGAATTCCAACAAAACCTTTAACAAGTGTTCTGTTGAGTTAAAAAAGTTTTGACTGAAATCCTGCTCAATTCACTTGAAGCTTATGTTTCCAGTTTGTGTGTAGAATGAAACCAGTGAACACTGTTTAAATCCCATAAATCCAAAGGCAGATGTTCTATAGTTCTAGTCATGAACAGAGCGCTTGAAGGTGGGACTGTTATAATCCATGCCTGAGGTGGATTCCCAGCTGGCTTCTGGTTGGGAAAATGGCCTGTGCAGGAGGTACATGAATTGCTGCACGAGCAGAGCCTGCACTTTTTGTGACAAGATAAGATACATTTTAGAATTTAATGGTATGAGATGTGCTGTGTGAGAATCAACACAAGCATGTATCCATGAGTTTAAATCATGATGTTCACCAAAAGAACACCATACTTAGTTCTCTGCATATCTTCTGTGCATGCTCCAGCAATTCCCCAGTGGAAATCCTTGAGTTTTTCCTAGCTGTACTAGTTTTCAGTGGGGTAGGCAACCACCTCATACCAACCATCACTTGATAGGGAAAGAGGTTTCATAAAATGCATGTGTATATATTACTACTTAATAAGTTCAAACCAAATATATACTTTTTTTCATCACAGAGGTGATTGTTTCACTATATACTTTCAATTACTTATGAGATGTCCCTGTTTTGTTAAACAATACTGAGTAAACATCAGTCATGTCTTCAGAAACTACAAATTTGAAAAAATAGTTTTTCAGTTCTTCAGAGAATAAAAACTGAGAAGCAGATCCTCTTGAATACCAGTGGGGAGTTTAGCGAAATAAAACTACTGCTCATTTACTAAACATCCAATTCCCAGAAGCTAGAAAATAAACATCTTTTGTTACTATTTTTTTTTCTCGAAGCTGGAGAACACTTACATCTTTTTCTGCATGGAAATGATACATTTTCTTCTGTGCTTAATTACCCACCGTGTCTTTATTTGTCCAGAAGCCAGGGCATAGCAAATGTAAACTCTCAAAGCAGTAAAGTTGTGTGTCCCTGTTCACTTGCTTAAACTATAGATGATGGACATAGAGGGGTGTAAACATACTGGCACTTTATTTGAGGCTTAACATGAATGTTTGGGATAGACTTTGAAGCACTGAACACAGTCACATGAAATCTAGCTGAAAGAAAGCTAGTCACAATTTTGTTAAAATGGTGTTTTCTGAATCTTATTCACTGTTGTTTTACTTCAGTTTCTATGAAAAGTATGATGTCAGTAGCATTAAGAGTAATTTACCAATGCGGAACAGGTGAACCCAGCCTGCACTTTAAAAATTACCATTTTCTCTCAGTAATTTCCAAAGGCCAGCTACAGAACATTCATACTTTTCTAAGGAACAGGATAGAGCCATCACTGCTGTTCGAAAGCTGCCCTACATCACAGAATTTAGAGTTAGTTTTACTAAAGTTCATATAGTTGTAGAAACGAGGGCATACAGGAAAAAAATTACAAATGCTGTGATGAATTCACTTGCAGTGATACCTGAAAATAACTTACATTCAACTGAGCATCCATTTTTTGGCAGTACTTCACTGAGTATTATTGAAGCTATTAATTCTAACAAAAGTCATGCATTCAGGACAATCTCTTTAACCAACAACCTTTTCTGCTGTCATCAAAATTCTTCACCCTGAGATGGAAATATTCCAAAAACCTAAGTGCATTACAGTATAGTCCCATGTACAGCAACTGCAGACAACAGAAAGCCAGAAGCTTGTGTTACGTGCAAAACAAACTCAGAATCTCATGTTCTCACTTTTTGAGTGGGTAAAGACAGCAATATCACTTTATCCAAGCCATAGGACTCCTATGCTAGTGAATAAAATAATCAGGGGGCTATCCTGTGGCCTAGATGGCAACTAAAATGATTTGGACACATTTCTACTATCAAACTGACAGCTTCCAGACAAGAGTGGCCACATGCAGACAATGTGTGGTCCCAGAAATTATCCATTAGTTCATCAGTTAAACCAGGTTAAGTTCCCAGTCTCTTCTCCCTGAAGCTACAGCTGATCAAGTTCCAGTGATTGTATCCTTAGACTGTTTTATTTTATTACTTTATATGCGGCCCTTCAACTTGTATTTACCGTACAAGTTGCACAGATAAAATTCTTGAAACCTACAGTTTAAATGTGTCGTGTGACTCCGCCGCTTGACTGTGAGGTACCAGATGGTGATAAAGAGAAAATAGGCTTTGTTGCAGTTCCGTAATTCAAAGCCAGATGGTGTTACTAAGGCTGATAAAGGGAAAACAATAATATATCGCTGCCCCACTCTGCCTCAGATTTCCAGCTATTGCTATGGAGCTGAAATTCCATCTGTTCAGACATTACTCATGCCCTGCCATGCTGCTTTTTTGGACGCAAATTTCTGAAACTGCAACAGGTGCAAGCACTTGCAAACTTTTCCTAAGTTTCAAAGTGTGTTACCTAAGGTACAACTTGAAATCTGTTTCTGACAGAAAATGGGAATGTTTGAATCTCTGCAACTTGATAACAATCTTGTATTTTGTATAGGGAAAGAAATCTTCAATAATAGCAGGAAAGTGAAACTTATCTAATAGGAAGCTAGTCACCTAGGAGAAAGAGAGATTCACATTTAATGTAATGAATTCTGAACTTTATATATATAAATAGGTTTTGGGGAAAAAAAAGTAGCTATTCTGCTATTTCAAGTTTGTCAGTTTCTTTATCAGGAAATTTATCAGAGTTTACTGATTCTTTTTTTTTTTTGCATGAGAAAGTTTTCATCAGTCCTTAGTGACTGCATCACCAAACAGATACAGTGGTTATAGGCATTAAGAAGAGGTTGAAATTGAGAGGGAATCGTTCAGACAGAACAAATGCTAACATGTTGTTCTTGTAGGATAAAGTATTTAATACTTGGAATGATGTTAATTTCTACAAATAAATGTGTAACTCAAGGACGTGTAAATAGCTACTTTCATGAACTGATTAGTATTGTTCTTAGTCACAAAAAGGATATTAACACTGCCTTTTTTTCTGCAGATCTAGCTGTTAATACCTTAACTGCTCCCTGGCATCTCAATTTTCCCTTGGTTTTGGAGCTGTCAGAAGGAAAGAATTGGTGTCTGACTCATTGAGGACCACAGGATGTTAGAGGTTGAAAGTGACCTCTGAAGGTCTTTGAGCCCTTTCTCTCTGCTGCTTCTGTCTTGCTGCTTGCCTCTCTTGACCTTGCTTGGCAGTTGTTTTGACTACTGGTAAAGGTACAAAGTGGGCGGAGGGGGGGGGGAAGGAAGGGAGGTAGAGACAGCAAGCCCTCTTCACCTTTGTGTCCAGTGAAGAAGAGCTGAAATATTGTACACAAGACAGTACTGTGTTGTTTCTTTAGCTGTAAATTTATGTAAATTTGCCTTATATGTGTTTATTACCTTTTATAATCACTTTTATATTTAGCCCACTTCTGTAGATACAACTTTCACTTTGCTTCCAAGTTCTGAGTTTGTTTGGTAATTTATTACAGGAGTAAATTTCAATTAGTTTGATTCCAAGTCCAAACCACAACAACCATATAATCTAGCACAGGATGCAATATTCTGGTGTTTTTCAGTCCTGTACATTCCAGGAGCAGTGCTGAAATTCACCCACCCTTGAATGTTTTAGGAACACACTGTGAAGCAAGAGCTAGCTGCTGAACCACTTTCGATGTTCTTCGCAGGAGGGTTGTGCCAAGAAGTGTCTTGGTGTCTGGTTTCAACCTTGGCACCACCAGCAGAGAAGCTGCTTGTATCAGCTGGGCACTCTAGTGTGCTTTGCAGCACTCTTAAGAATAAAGGCAATCAGTAAATTCTTAACCTCAAAAGAGCTCGTCTGGTGAATTCTTTATGTAGATGTGCCCACCTTGCAAAGAATGTGTAATGAAACTCCCAGAACATTTCAGTTATAGACTTATTGATTGGAGAAAAAAAAAAAAAGGAAGAAAAATAAGAAATGCTGTTGCTGCACAGTAAATATGCTTCCAACTGACTTGGAGTTTATACAGTATTTAGTTAGATAGTTGATTCATGGCCCAGACTGGAGAGAGTTCGTGAATTGAGTGAGTAGAATTTGCCTTAGCTGAAGAAGGGTATCTTGCTTGAAATTTGGGAATGTATCAAAACATCCTTGGCTTAGGGACACAGGTCACGGTTGACACAAACCACTGAAGAGGACTGACACATACAGCCCAAAACTGAATTGAGTGGTAGGGCTTAGTGTTTCCCTCCATCCTTCAAGAAATACCAGAAGTTTCTGATTCAGCCGGGAATTGTAGAGGAGACCTTGTCTCTGTGAATCCCCTTCCTCTCCTCCTAAGCTCATCTCCTTTTTCATGTAACTTTTTATATGAATAGGAAAGGCTCAAAACTCAAAGTTGCCTAAACTGTCAGCAGATCTACACCTACAAAGACTGACATCTATAAGCTAATTGCTATCTTCCATTTGCAGCTTGCCTATTCCAAGTACACATGTGGAGACAAGTTAGTGAAACTGTGCTCTTCATTCTATCTACTCTATCTGTCTCTTTAGTCTAAAAGTCTGAGTAAGGACAAACCTCTTCCTTTTTTCTTTTTTTTTTTTTTTTACCTGAAAAGACTAAAAACAAGGTAGAACATACTCCTCCTGAAACTTCTTAGAGATGAGGTAGAAAATGTATTCCATATTTTGACTTTTGTTGCCTGGAAGAATCTGTACTAGTGATGACCCATTTAGTGGTGATTGTCGTTGAAATTCCACACCTAAGTAGTGGTTCTGTTCTGCACAGAATTTCTGACGTTCTGGATAAAAGCTACTCCCTGACTTTGCATCAGATGAGTTGTTTATGAACATGTGAGAATAAACTATATTTGTTGTGCTCAGCTGATCTTTAATATTTTTACACTCATGCAAATGCACAAAGGAACTTGAACACTTTGAGTGGCTATAGTTTAAGGGGATAATGGATCTGGTGAGACATAGCCACATACCATCTTACACAAGACTTTCTTACCATAGTTGTCAAAGCAATTTCAGTTGAACCTTGCAGCTATGTACAGCATTTTTTAAACCAACGTTACTTTAAAATTCTCTAACAAATAACTATCTTTCATATATGTTGACAAGCTCATTAATCACTCTGGATTTATTAGAAAAATGACAGAGTAATCAGGAAAAACTAAAGGCATTGGAGCTACATTCAGGTAATTTCTCTGTGGGGATGTTGTAACTTCATGAAATTCATGAAGGCATATGAATCAATCAAATAATTTAGTTGTGCCTGTTCTTCCATTGTTCTTCTCATCCTTACTGTATGTAGGATTTCTAAAAGTCTTGTATTTCTGGAAAAGTTACTGACTTGGAGTCCTTCAGTATTTTCACTAAGCACTAAGGAATATGTCTTCCAGATATACTTACTGTTTTAAAAAGATCAAATCAAGTAGAGTACTTAAAGCTTAAAATGCATGCAGGTTTCTTTAGTGTCACACTGGTTGTGAGTAATAACACTGCTAACCAGGTGGAGATGACAGGGATATGGACCACATATAACCTTTCCTGTTAGAGGAAAATTCATTATGCCAGGCTTCACAATCTGGCATGCAGATATGTATATACTAGGTGGATCCCTCCATCAGCTGGGTTCAAACCATCAGTCTACCCAATAGCTGCCACTGGTTCCAATCTCCAGTTGCCAGCACCTGGACACAGGGACCCCAAGACCACAGCCCCGTTCCAGCAGCTGTTGCAGGCTGTATATGTGCATACATAGGCATACATATAGTGCTGACCAGGACTCCCCTGGTCCCACAGCCAACCCCATTATGTGCTCTTGCTTTCTGGGACATGCAGATCCTCTCACCCTTGTAGGGTGACCCACTCTTGGGGACCCACTCACCCCTTCCCTTTTGTAGCCACCTTGTCTCCTTACTGACTTGTCCACCTTGAGTCTTGCTAGTGACCACACACTCACTGGCACACCCACACTGCTCTGATTGCTACTGTTAACAAGCACATGGGGGCCCTGATTCTGTGGTTTGTATTGATGGGCTTGTGATGGGCTGCTGGGTCCTGTGAGAAGCTTATGAGCAATCAGGCCATGTCATTACTTGGGCTTCTTCAGTGTTGCTCTGCACTCTTGGGGAATGTAGAGTCACGCTTTCTTCATGTCATCTAGCACCTTCATGTCTGTGGTACCTTTCCTCTTGTCAGCAAAGCACAGGTACAAGGCATAGCAGAGCACTGCAGGTGGTCAGTGCATTTTGAGTGGCCCAGAGAAAGCAGTAAGGGAGAAAAATGTATATACTGGGTTATAATGGCCAGCAGTCCATGAGATTTGGGGGGGAATCTAACCTACCAAAAGTGAGCTCCAGCTCTCTTCTGTGGTCTGAGATTATCTGGGCAATTACTGGGTGAAGAAGTGCACCCATCTGTGTCCAGACCTTGAAACTTCACAGCTTCCCTTGCCCAAATGACTTTAATCTTTTTTTCAAACTCTCAGTTTCATGATTGTGAGATACTCAAGTACCAACTAGCCTTAGAAAAGTTGCCTCTATGAGATGCTGATGGACAGTTCATCCCTGTTACAACATTCTTCACAGGCCACATGCAGCAGAGAAAAGAAAATGTCTTCCCAGACTTGACACCAGGTTTTAGATACGTCTTGTGTTCTGCCTTGAAACAGGAGTCTCAGCATAAACTCCACTAACCAGGGCTCAGGAGGAAAGAGAAATTGAAATTAAGGTATGTAAAGTGTTTAAAAAAGAAGATCTAAGTTTTATTTCCAAGACACTGATGTCCTGTAATGTGAGGAGGGATAGTGTGGGCTCTTGCACAGCGTGCAGCAAGTGACATAGTTGCCAGCAAGAAAGAAAGCTCTCTTTTTCCTTGAAGAAGTAAAATTCCATGTTCTGACCTCTTGGATGTCAGACCTCAGGCCAACAACTATATTGAAGAGGTTAATCTAGCTCCTCTTGGACCTAGGGAATTAAAAGAAACATACGTTGTCAGAGTGTGGTTTTCAAAGCAGTAGCTGTTGTACCCTTCCGAAGGGTCTGGAAACTAAGTAATTTTGAGGGAAATGGCCAAGTAGAGAAGAGATGGGGCAACATACATGGATGATTAATTACAGAAGCATGCAAAGCCAAATGTATCACAAAATTTTCTTCTTTACCTTGGCATATACATTTATTATAATTGCATCTTCATTGTTAAAAGTTAAGGCTTCTCCTTCCATATGTTTCAGATATGAACCTAAAAAACCTTTATGAAGTCCTTAATTTAATGCACAACTGCTAAAGCAGAACAGTCTTTTGCAGTGAATGTTATTATTTGTCCATGAAGAAAATATTTCAGTCACTTAAAGTACTGCAAAAAATCGAAGAGGTCTAAAGCCAGCAAACAGTGCAGGTAACTGAAAAATCACTGAGATGGTTTTATATATATATATATATATACAT
>WAAF01004801.1:12617-36915 GCA_013400475.1 Tricholaema leucomelas | reverse complement strand
TCTTGGAGGTCTCTTCCAACCTGGTTGATTCTATTCTATTCTGTTCTATCTTCACATCCCTCTTTAGAATAGAACAGAATAGAATAGAATAGAATAGAATAGAATAGAATAGAATAGAATAGAATAGAATAGAATGAACCAGGTTGGAAGAGACCTCCAAGATCTTCCAGTCCAACCTAGCACCCAGCCCTATCCAGTCAACTAGACCATAGCACTACGTGCCTCGTCCAGTCTTTGATTGAATGCCTCCAGGGACAGTGACTCCACCACCTCCCTGGGCAGCCCATTCCAATGCCAATCTCTCTCTCTGTGAAGAACTTCCTCCTAACATCCAGACCCCAGCTGTACTTCCTCCCAGCACAACTTGAGACTGTGTCCCCTTGTTCTGTTGGTGGTTGTCTGGGAGAAGAGACCAACCCCCACCTGGCTACAACCTCCCTTCAGGTAGTTGTAGACAGCACAGAGGTCACCCCTGAGCCTCCTCTTCTCCAGGCTAAACAACCCCAGCTCCCTCAGCCTCTCCTCATAGGCCTTGTGTTCCAGGCCCTTCACCAGCCTTCTTGCTCTTGTCCCAGGAGCTCCCGAACTGGATGCAGTACTCAAAGTGGGGTCTCAGCAGAGCAGAGTAGAGGGAGAGAATCACCTCCTTCAACCTGCTGATCACACTTCTCCTGATGCAGCCCAGGATGTGGTTGGCCCTCCAGGCTGCAAAAGCACACTGCTGGCTCATGTTGAGCTTCTTGTGCACCTGCCTGGACATTCTTCTGTGTGATCTGATATAGGTGATCCTGCTCTTGCATTAGGTGATGTTTTGGGGTCCCTTCCAGCCTCTAACATTCTGTGATTTTGTGATAGCACAAGAATTCGCACAAGAATACCAGGTTTTATAGACCACTGTCCTTTGAATTCCTGTCTTTGCAGCAATGAGACTGTCATCAAGAGAAGTACACACATATTCAATATTTGAGGCATGCCCTTTCTCGAAGCTCAGTCCTCCATGTGAATGCCAAAATTTCTGTTTTCTCCAGAGGATGGCTCTCAACCTAGTTTAGAACACGCATAAAGGCACCTGAGATGGTGTCAGTCACTGCCCTCTTCTCTAAATTGGCATTTCTTGTTGTGGGCATAAGCACATGAACTCAAACAGTTTTTCTGTTGAAGACTGACCACCTCAAATTTCTTGCTCCTTGTCCTGGAAGGCCAATAGGCCTAAAACATTTCCTGGCTTGTCCAGACATGTCCCCTGTTCCCTTCTACTGTCGGGGGAAGCAAGGGTGGGAAAAGAAGACAAAGGCTTGGTGCCATTATATCTCCTCCATAGTGGTAAATAGGGTACCCACATGTATTTATACACTTGTTTTTGTCTGCCCTAATATGGGTAAAGCAAGCCCTAGCTCACCTAATATGGTCAAGTTTGGCAAACTGACGTTCTGATTGGGTAAGCTCCATGGCCAAAGAGACATTAGGCTTAGGATGAATTGATAAAAGACATGAGCAGGTAAACATGGTGTGCTTTGCCATTGCATATGTTCTTCTGCCATTGCACCCTGCCATGATCTGCCTGCTGCATAATAATGAGCCCTGATGCCTTGGGCTTGTATGCCTGTAACTGCTTTAGTTTACAAAGGATAGGCAATAAGTGCCTCCACGTGATAGTCTTGCTTAGAGACTAGTGTGACATTGTGCCCATCTGCACATTTGCAAGACATCTTGCCTGCCTGCACGTCTGCAAGTCTTCTGCTGAAACTAAAAGCCCTGGAAAAGGACACAGGTTCATCCAAGATCAGGTTAGAGATCATCTAATCCCTCTCCAGCATCCTGCTAGCTAGGGGGAAGCTCCAGAAGTCTTCAGTGGCTAATAAGACACCAGCAGAATTCTCTCCAAGTATTTGGGTACTGTCTGGGTACTATAATTTAGCTCCCAGAATCCAAAGATACTATTTTTTGAGTAAATACTGAAAGCCTCTCTGTAAGTAGTTCTACTGGATCACCGTGCAGTCACAGGTTTTTTATCCCTCCTTTGTTCCCTAAATTCAGTAGTTGCAACAGGCAGTTTGGGAGGGAACTCATCATCACAAGTTGCTCATGATACAAATAAGCATGGGAGTATATTGAGAAAGAGAAGCATGCCCTACATTTCCTGTGGGTATGAAAATATGGAGCTTGCTTTTCAGAAGAGTGAAGGGCCCAACACTGTAGATCGTTTCTGATTCTCCAGCTGATTTTGAGTGAATGACTACAGCTAAGGCATAGGTTCAAGTAGCACTCAGTAGGGAATGGTGATGTTTTCTCTTGTTTGGATTCAGTCTTCAGAATAACTTGGAAGAATACACCATACAGGGGAGGGGTGGGCTTTAGGGGGGCTGAAAATTGTTTGGATTTCTCACAGGGGCTTGACAGATCCTTGAAAAATGTCTGAGGAGATGAGAGAAAAACAGCGTTTAGGCATTTGCTCATATAAAATGAAGACTTCCATCACTCCAAGCATTAGCAAGACAACCTTAAAAAATCAAAGAGCAGCACTTGAAGTTAAAATGTCCAAAGAGAAATTTTCCATCTGTCATCTCTGACCGAAGTTAAATAATTCTTTGTGTTGAATACAACATATTTTTCAGCTGCAGCAGGTCAGTGTCAAAAGCAAAACCTTGTCTGTTTCATATTCAAGGACAACACGTTAGCCAAATAAAGCTTTGCTTTGTGTTTAAAATCTTCAGAACAGAGCATCTAGGCATACAGCTAATATGTTCAGGTATTTAAACGAGTGTGCATTTTTATTAGTGTCTTTTTAATATTCTTCTATGATGTTCAGAGGGGTAACCTGTGACCTTCTGATTCACAGAAATACCAACCCTGTGGAGTGTCCTAGAAAGTATTGTAAGTTAATTTTATATAGAAACGTTCTTTTAAAATCTTTCTTAATCTTTTGCATCAATGGAAAAAAAAAAAAAGGGAAGAGAGAAGTGCTAGGAAGAGAGAAGTGCTAGGATTAAGCTGGGTAGTGTCTTTACAAATTAAGAATTGGCTAGAGAGAGAGTTGAAATAATGACAGTTCACCTTATCTGTGTGCCTCTGCTAAGGGCCTTGTCTGGGGTCTCACTGTAAATCCCTGGGGGGCTGCCTGAAGATGACAGGCACTGAACACAGACTGAACTCCTGAACTTTTAGGACAGAGTACAGGCTCATTACTGAATATATAACTTTTCCACCCAGAGAAGTGAAGAACCCAAATTAAGTGAACATACCATGTGTGATGCAAGCGGTTACATGTATAGGGGGTACATGTAGTGTGCATATCTGAAAGTCTGTAAATCCCAAGTGCCTCAGCCAGTGGGGAAAAGGGTAGGGAAAGTGCATGAGGGAATTTGGGATGAAAGGGAAGCTGCACCTTCCAGCAGTTTGAGAGACACCGCAGGGATCTGTCCTTTGGACTCTCCCTTTATTCAAGTAAAGTTTTACAGGACTCTATTGTGAGCAAACTTCTGGATCAGACTAATTTTAGGTAGGGAAGGGAAGGTGAGGGAAGGTGAAGAAAGGTGAGGGAAGGTGAAGAAAGGAAAGAGAAGGGAAGGTGAGGGAAGGTGAAGGAAGGGGAAGGGAGGGGAGGGGAGGAAAAAAGAAAAGATGAAAGAAGAGAAAATAAAATTTAAAAAGAAAATTAAAAAAAAAGATGAAAGGAAAGGAAAGAAAAAGGAAAAGAAAAGAGAAAAAAAAAGGAAAAAAGGAAAGGAAAGAAAAAGAAAATAAAGAAAAAAAAAGAAAAATTGAAAGGGAATTAAAAAGAAAAGGAAAAGACAAAAAAAAAGACAGAAACAAGAAAATAGAAAAGAGAAGAAAAGAAAAAGGGGAAAAAAAAAGGAAAGAGAAGGGAGGGAAAGGGGAAGGGAAAGGTTGTCCTGGTAAGGCATAAATCCTGCCGGGCAGATTTAACCCTGGCCCTCCTCCTTCTGTTGTGCTGGGGTCCGGGAGTGAGTAGATGGGCAAACAATTAGGGTTTCCCCCCAGCAAAGACTTGAGGGCTAGGGGGCTTAGCACCTCCTGTCAAGTGTCTTGTGTTGCCCTCACCATGCCTGGGTAGTCAAAGGAGGCAGGAAGCTTTGAATTCGTTGGCCAGAGCAATGGTGCTAGTGCCTATTGGGCAGTTTGATTTCAAAATCTGGTATATAAAGGGGGGTGAGTTAGAAAACCGCGCCTTTCTGCAGCTGCCTTTCGACACTAGCCTTTCTACATTTGCCTTTCAACGGCAGCCTTTCTGCAACTAGGCTTTCTGCACCGTGCCTTCGACTGCGCGGAGCATCTCCTCATTTGCGACAGGCGGGCCGTGTGTTTGCAGCTCACACTAGTGGCTTACCAGCGTCTCCTTCCTCATCTGCCTGAGATATTTGTATTTTACACCGGGATCATCACGAGTATGAAAGCGTCTTTCATACAGGAGACTTACTCAGGGACCAATGGCATCATGAGTGTATGCTGGAGTGAATGCCAAACTCCATAGGCATTAGTTAGAATTTTTTTCCTGTTCTTGCATTATTGTTTTCCAAGTTCTGGTTGATTAAACTGTTTAATTCTATGCAATTGCTTCTTGTCGACCAAAAATGCAAAGAACCTCAGGGATTTTCCCCATTTTTAAAATATTAATAATAAAAAATAATATACAGAAATTAATAGTCATAATTCATAACTCATTATTAATTTCTGAAAGGAAAGGGAAAGGAAAGGGGGGGGAAAAGAAGGAAATAAAATAAAAACAAAGGGAAGAAAAATGAAAACTTAAAAAAAAATTGGAAAAGGGAAAAAAGTAAATAAAAAGAGAAGAAAAAAAAGAATGGCAGCCCACATAGGAAGATGAACCCAACAAAAGAATCCTGATAAATCTGCAGCTTGCTTATCTCACATGAAAAGTCTTGGTAGTCAAGAGCATGGGCTAGATGCTGATGGTAATACAGAAGATCAGAAAAACCACCTTGATATTTGCAGTTACAAAAAGTTACGATAAAGAGAAAATAATTTATACTCACTTGTGACTATTAGAATAATGGTGTCTGATCCAAACCAGATCAGTATCTGGTGCATTACTTGATAGAGGTTTAGTCTGTTTTCAGTGACTTTTAGAATGTACTTTCTTGGCAATTCTAATTCAACAATGTATGTCCTCTAAATGTGCTCCGTAGCATTTCCCTCCCACACCATATGTGAGCTACATTTTTATAACTAGAACAAAGAGGATAATAATGGAGCTTTGCTGCTGTTAGTGAATGGAAATTTTCAGGGTTGCTGGATAGTGCTGTGTTAGTGGTGGGAAATCAGGTTTTCCCAGAGGGGCAGAAATATTCTGACTGACAACTCTGGCTTAAGGATCACTTAGGAAGAAAGCATGCTGTATGTTAGAGGACAATCCCAGTTATTACTGGGACACATGCTTTTCTGGAGGTATGTAATTCCCATTGGGTTATGTGAGTATTTCACAAGCATTAGGTTAGATTCAGCCTCCTCTCTTACTAAAAAGAAGAGCTAAAGAGAAAGCAGCAGAGCTGCAACATTTTTCCTTAACTATGCAAAACCAAACTGTTGATAAGCCTGGAAGATTAATGAGGGTGTGACAGTAGAAAGTGTTTTCCCTTCCCTTTAAGTAAGTGACCACTTGCAGACAACAGGTCACAAAAGTAAAAACTACAGAACTGAAGTTGTCACAATTTTTCACCACACAATCCCATTAAGAGACAGAAAGGCTGAGGGAGCTGGGCTTGTTTAGCCTGGAGAAGAGGAGGCTCAGGGGTGACATCAGTGCTATTTACAGCTACCTGAAGGGAGGCTGTAGCCAGGTGGGGATTGGTCTCTTCTCCCAGGCAACCAGCAACAGGACAAGGGGACACAATCTCAAGTTGTGGTGGGGGAGGTCTAGGCTGGATGTTAGGAGGAAGTTCTTCACAGAGAGAGTGATTGGCATTGGAATGGGCTGCCCAGGGAGGTGGTGGAGTCACTGTCCCTGGGTCACAGAGAGAGTGATTGGCATTGGAATGGGCTGCCCAGGGAGGTGGTGGAGTCACTGTCCCTGGGGGTGTTCAGGAAAAGCCTGGATGAGGCACTTAGTGCCATGGTCTGGTTGACTGGACAGGGCTGGGTGATAGGTTGGTCTGGATGATCTTGGAGGTCTCTTCCAATCTGGTTGATTCTATGATTTTTTTTCTATGAAAACTTGGCAGGAAAATCACATTTTTTTAAGCTGGAAATGTTTTGAATTGTGGCATAAGAGTTTAAGAACTCAAGGCAGATAAGTTGATATTTTACAGCTTCCATTCAGATTCATACACAGCTATTAATTAATTCTTACAGAATTAGGATTATTAGAAAATAGTAAAATTATCAAAAACTTACTGTCTACAATCTTCAGGCAAAGTGTTCATTAAACTTTGTTACGAGTTTTGCCTGAGGAAAGCTGTAAAACCTGGCCTTTATAAAAAGCAGGCTGTTTTAATTTGCAAAGATAGAGACGTATCCTACCATCCTATGGACGTGGAATAACAGGAATCCAATTTAGCTGAGGTCAGAGCTGGAGCAGTTAATTCCTATAGCTATAGGAAAGTTACAGGGTTTATATATGTTTAGGATATATAACCCATTCTTTGCCAAAGCCTGTCAGATAAGCAGGGTTGTGGTACATTGCAGCCAAAAGCAGTGTTGTGTGGGTTAGTGTGTACAAGGGGGTTCCAAAAAGTCAGATAAGGAAGCTCTAGGCAGTAGCTCTTTTTTACAAATAGTTCAGTGCTTTGTTAATTAATTTTAGCTGACTCGTTTAGGTCATGCTGACATGTATTTCTTAGCTACTGAGGCCTGCAAAGGATTTAAAGGCTTTAAAGCCACTGTGAAAGGCACACTAAATTTGAGAATAAATATTTCTGGGTTTGCAGGCTGACTTTCATGAAATTCTGTATCGAAGACTCATTCTTCTGGGCTCTTCACAGAGTAAGGTCCCTGAGGCACCAGTTTACATATGAAAGGTTTTCTCGGCTATGGGTGAGAGAAGAAAATTGAGGTTCACACCTAAACTAGTGCAAGCAGCATGCTCTGCATCAGTTCAAGGCAGATGTGAAAGTGTTTTTTGGTGACATTTCTGCAGTAGCATATGAAACTTTGAAAGAGCTACTTAGGTCTTAAAAACACCCCAGATTGTTAATTCTACAGAAAATAGGTGCAGGCATGGGGTAAACATGTGACTAAACAGCTACTTGCAGGCCGCAGACACCATACAATTGGACAAACAGGTCTGTAAGGCATGAATAGAAACTGATTTTGTCAATTCCTTGTCTGATCCTAAGCAAGGGAAGGATCAAAAAAACACTGTGTGAATCCAGCTTTCAGTGTAAGTAATCCCAAACTCCTAGGCTCTATCCTTCATGTAAGATGTTGAAATACTCAACTACAGATTTGTATAATGAATAGGTTATGTGACAAACAGAATAATGGATATTTCAGGGGGGGAAATGTAATTAATCTACACTTTTTTTCAATCAAAGGGATAATTAAAAAGAAATACCAGTCAGCTTTGCTTAGCTGGCTAGGCACAGAGCAAATTAATATTCAGTAAATATCCACAATTCTTTTGTCGCAGAGGTTTCCTTCCACACGGCAGTTTCTGACACAGGTCATCAGCCACTCTTCCCCTCTATTCTTCAAAATGCTGTTTTAATGGTTGGCTTTTCTCTCCCCCTTAAATAGCTCTCAGCCAGCCATTATGACTTAAACAGCAACTGAGACATGAAAAACAAAGTAACTGTAGTGTGAAGGTTAGATTAAATGACAAACCATTGGCATCTCAATACTGAATTTCTTGTTTTATCACAAACTGCAGTTCGCCTGTTACTGCACTTCCCATACACTATTTTGAGTGGAAAAGGAAGTTATTCATGTGTAACTGGTAGCGTATCTTGCATTCAGTGTGTCGTATCAGCATAGGGAATGTCTGGGAAGCTGTCCTATATGTATTCCTATAAGCTTCTTCTACAGATTTGAAATTTAAAAATCCTTTGTTTATATTTGATGATTTCTTAGAGATTAAAGAAGTTGTGAGGAAATGAGAGAAGTGAATATGTGTTTTCACTGGCGAGATACTTGGTATTCTTTACCGAGGAGGTAAAGAGGAAATTGTCCCTTTTCCATTCCTTCTCCATGTCTTTAAAAGACACCCACTCTTAGATCTAGGTTTTAAATTCTCAGATGAGGCTTGAAGGTCATCCCTCATTTGCTTGAACCTTTACTGTATTCTAACTACTCAGTTTATAATTACTGCTTTTGTGATCTCGATATCTCATGCAACTCACTTGTTTAGACCGGACGGTGTTGATTGATGGCTGCCTGAACATGAGCCAGAAGTGTGTTCAGGTGTACAAGAAGGCCAGCATTGTCCTGGCCTGTATCAGGAAGGTTGTGGCCAGAAGATCTAGGGATGTGATTGACCTCCTATGCTTGTAAGGCCACACCTCAACTACTGTGTTCAGTCTGGGGCTTCTTCAGGAAGGACATTGAAGTGCTGGAACAACTAAGCTGACAAAGGGCTTTGAACAAAAGGCTAAGGGAGCTGAGGTTGTTTAGTCTTCAGAAGAGGAGGCTGAGAGGACACCTTATTGCCCTCTACAACTACTTAAAAAGGGGTTGGAGTAAAGTGGGATCTGGTCTTGTCTCACAGGCAATGAAGACTTGACACTACAAGAGGAAATGGCCTCAAGCTGTGCCAAAGGAAGTTCAGGTTGGCTATTAGGAAAAAAATCTTCACAAAAAGGGTCATGAGGCATTGCAACAGTCTGCCCAGTGAGCTGGTAGAATTACCACCCCTGGAGGTATTTTAAAGACACGTAGATGTGGTGCTGAGGGACATAGCTTAGTGGTGTCATCTTAGCAGTAGAGATGAGATTATGAGCTCTAAGTGAGCAGTTGGACTTCATGGTGTCAAAGGTCTCTTCTTACCTCAACAATTCTATGATTTCAATAAACAGCCTGGTAGAGAAATAGTGTGCTTTCAGATATCCAGCATGGACAGGCTGTTTTGTCCATCATCTCACTGCCAGCCATGGCAGCTTCCAAATATGACTTTATTTCTAACTTGAAGGTTATTGACAGTATCAAAAGCTCAATTAGGAACGCTGAAAAATTATAACTAGTAAAGTTCCCCAGGGATCAGTGCTGGGGCTGGTCTTGTTCACAGGATCACAGAATGTCAGGGGTTGGAAGGGACCCAAAGAGGTCATCAAGTCCAACCCCTCTGCCAGAGCAGGAGCATACAATCTAGCTCAGGTTACACAGGAACACATCCAGAGAGGCTTTGAAAGTCTCCAGAGAACGAAACTTCACAGCCTCTCTGGGAAGCCCATTCCAGTGTTCTGTGACCCTTACAGTAAAGAAATCCTCCCCTGTGTTGAGGTGAAACCTCTTGTGCTGCAGCTTAGACCCATTGCTCCTTGTCCTATCACAGGGAGCAAGTTAGTGTAGCCTGTCACCCTGTCCTCAGACACCTCCTGACACACAGTCCTCAGATATTTTTAGATGTAAATCCCCTCTCAGTCTTTTCCAGAATAAAAAGCCCCAGGTTCCTCAGCCTCTCTTCATAAGACAGTGCTCCAGTCCCCTAATCATCCTTGTATCCCTCTGCTGGACCCTCTCCAGCAGATCCCTGTCCTTCTTAAACTGGGAAGCCCAAAACTGAATGCAGTACTCAAGATGAGGGCTCACCAGGCAGAGCAGAGGAGAAGGAGAACCTCCCTTGATCTGGGCACACTCTTCTTAATACACCCCAGGATCCCATTGGCCCTCCTGGCCACAAGGGCACATTGTTGTGCCATGGTTAACTTGTTAACTACCAGCACTCCCAGGTCCTTTTCCACAAGGCTGCTCTCCAGCACCTCCCAAGCTGTACTGGTGCAGTTTATTATTCCTTCCCACACGCAGGACTCTGCACTTGTCTTTGTTGAACCTCATTTGGTTCCTCTGTGCCCACGTCTCCAGTCTCTCCAGGTCTTGCTGGCTGGCCACACAGCCTTCAGCTGTATCAGCCAAGCCTCCCAGCTTGGTGTCATCAGCAAACTTGCTGAGCAGATTCTGTCTGTCTGTGCCCTCATCAAAGTAATTGATGAAGATGTTGAACAGCGTTGGACCCAGCACTGATCTCTGGGGGACTTCACTGGTTACAGCTCTCTGGCTGGACCTGGCACCATTGATCATCACCCTTTGAACTCTGTCTTGTAACCAAGTCCTAATCCACCTCACCATCTGCTCTTCCATCCCACACTTCCTGAGCTTGCTCACTAGGATGTTATGGGAGATGGTATCAAAGGCCTTGCAAAAGTCAAGGTAGACTACATCCAGTGGTTTCCCTGAATCTACCCATTCAGTTATGCCATCATAGAATGCTATCAGGTTAGTTAAGCATGACTTCCCCTTGATAAATCCATGCTGACTACTTCTGATGACCTTCTTCTCTTCTGAGTGCCTTGAAATGCCCTCCAGCAGGAGCTGCTCCATCATTTTTCCAGTGATGGAGGTGAGGCTGACTGGTCTGTAGTTTCCTGGAACCTCTTTTTGAAGACTAGAGTGACATTGGCTCTCCTCCAGTCCTCAGGCACCCCTCCTGTCTGCCATGATTTGGCAAAAATGACGGAGAATGGCAGAGTGATAACATCAGCCAGTCTTCTCAGCACCCTGTTCAGCATCTTCATCAATGACATTGATGACGGGACAGACAGACAGAGTCTGTTCAGCAAGTTTGATGATGATACCAAACTGAGAGGCTTGGCGGACACAGTTGAAGGCTGTGCCGCCATTCAGCTAGACTTGGACACTCTGAAAAGGTGGGCAAAAAGGAAGCTGATGAGGTTCAACAACAATAAGTGCAGAGTCCTGAACCTGGGAAGGAACAATAAATTGTACCAGTACAGGTTGGGAGGTGATCTTCTTGAAAGTCCTGTAGAGCAGGGCCTGGGAGTCCTGGTGGACATGGCACAGCAATGTGCCCTTGTGGCCAAAAAGGCCAATGGGATCCCACAGTGCATTGAGAGGAGTGTGTCCAGCAGATCAAGGAAGGTTCTCCTCCCCCTCTACTCTGCCCTGGTGAGACCTTACCTGGAATATTGTGTTCAGAAGGGACAGGGATGTACCCAAAAGAATCCAACAGAGGGCTATGAATATAATTAAGGGGCTGGAGCACTGCCCTATGAGAAGAGGCTGAGGGACCTGGAGCTTTTTGGTCTGGTGAGGAGAAGACTTAGAGGGGATCTAATAAATGTTTATAAATGTATGAGGGCAGGGGATCAAAAGAGAGGGAACAGACTCTTCTCAGTTGTGCCCTTTTATAGGACAAGAGGTAATGGATGTAAACTACAGCACAGGAAGTTCCACCTCGACATGAGGAAGAACTTCCAAACTGTAAGGGTCACAGAGGACTGGAACAGGCTGTCCAGAGAGATTGTTGAGTCTCCTTCTCTGGAGACTTTCAAGACCTGTCTGGATGTTTTCCTGTGTGACCTGCACTAGATCATGGTTCTGTTCTAGCAGCGGAGTTGGTCTCAGTGATCTCTGGAGATCCCTTCCAACTCGTAACACCCTGTGATCTCATGAAAAATAATCAGACATTTTGGCAGCTCTTCTCTCTGTGTGACTAGTAGCCTTAGCCTGTAGTTCCCCAAAACAGAAAGAGCTTAGTTAATTTAATCTTTGTTCAGAAGTCCAGGAAAGACAGAAACAATAGTCATAATCACATGTGATTTCAGTCTGAGGCAGAGAGAAACATAAGGGTTTGTTGTGGCAACAGTGGTGTATCCCTGTGTGATACCAGAAAGTGCCTGCACAGTCAGTGCTTTTCATAAATGTTCTTCTTTTATGGAGTCATAGAACACATGAGATTGGAAGAGACCTGAGAGATCATCAAATCCAAATGCTCACAGTCCCACCCTTAATGCTAAGCTGCTACCACTACACCACATGACTCAGCACCACATCTGCACGTTTTTTAAATACCTCCAGGGATGGGGTTTCCACCACCTTCCTGGGCAGCCTGTTCTAATCCTTGACAACCTTTTCTGTGAAGAAGACAATTTTCCTAATATCCAACCAGAACCTTCCTTTGCACAGCTTAAGCCCATTTTCTCTCGCAGCCTCCTCACTGAGGAGGATTCCTCACTCCCTAACACACAAGAAGTTATTGCAGACTACAGGTACAATTTAATTAGTTGGCATTTAAGTGCAGAATGCCTGCTTTTAAAGAGGTGGAGCTCACTCAAAATGCCATGCAAAGCCAGCAAATCTACATACACACTCTGCCTATGAATTTAATACATCTGGCAAAGAGCATAAATTAGATATCAAGGTCACAGGCTACATCACCTGTTTAAGATGACAGATTTATGTTTTAGCATGCAGTAGTTTCACTGCCAACAGCAGCCTCTATTGCAGTTGGCAGATTTCCACGTACAAGGAGTGATGTGCTTAGGCCGCAACTGACTTGCATCGTGTCAATGGAGTAATTACAGACTTGCACAAGCAGCATAATTTGCAAAACAATTGCTTTCCTTTTCCTTGCTAGATGGTTTTATTGTGTTACAGAAAATAATCCCAGTTTTCCATGTATCTTGCTTTCTGTTCTACAACTTTGAAGTGGAAAGTTTGCAGAGAAATGTGTAAAGTTTGTTCATTACTGGACTGTATAAAACTGTTACTGACTCTGGAGTATTGTGAGTAAGCAGTAGAGGCTGAGGGAGCTGGGCTTGTTTAGCCTGGAGAAGAGGAGGCTCAGGGGTGACATCAGTGCTATCTACAACCACCTGAAGGGAGGTTGTAGCCAGGTGGGGTTGGTCTCTTCTACCAGGCAACCAGCAACAGAACAAGGGGACACAGTCTCAAGTTGTGCCGGGGGAAATATAGGCTGGATGTTAGGAGGAAGTTCTTCACAGAGAGAGTGATTGGCATTGGAATGGCCTGCCCAGGGATGTGTGGAGTTGCTGTCCCTGGAGGTGTTCAAGCAAAGCCTGGATGAGGCACTTAGTGCTATGGTCTAGTTGACTGGATAGGGCTGGGTGCTGGGTTGGTCTGGATGATCTTGGAGGTCTCTTCCAACCTGGTTGATTCTATGATTCTATATATGGCAAGCCATCCGTAGGACACAAGTTTACACTAAGTACAGGCTGAAGAAAAAAAAAAACACTGAAACAAAAATAGCAACCAGAAGCCATTCAGGAGCATAAAGAACATCTTTCTGCAGAACTGGAAAAGATTTTGATATAAAGTAGTCTTTATAGCACTGTGAAAACATGCTTTAAAAGAACAAATTCTAATACATCAGAGTACAGAATCTCGTGTTTCAATATGTGTGATACAATGTAGTCACTACTCAGAATGGTTTGTGATCAACAGTTAGTACCTGAGGATGAATGAGCCCCCTTCATTACCCAAACCAACAGACCCCACACTTAACCCCCATCTGGCCAACTATATCCCAACTACTAACTGCTTCTACATGGACAATCCATTACTTTTTGCATATCGTAATCAGTATTTTTGCATATCATCGTCAGTATGATTTATCTGGATTTGGGTCTAAAATCCTCATTTATCTTATGTAAGAAACGCATGTGGAATAAGAAAGCAGTGTGAAGTTAACAGATGGAGATTGTCAAATAATTAATACAACAGCATAACTTGTACTTTTCTGAGGAGTTCCCTTGTTTTCCAGTTTGGACACATGTGGGTGCTTGGGCACTTTTCATAAGGCCAGCAGTCCAAAGTATCTTCCTGCAGATAGCTGTCGTAATACAGTCTTCAGAAAAGTACCATGAGTCTGCAAATACTGATGCCATAGTGTTACCAAGTGCATGAAAAGCCCTCAATACATTATTTTTACCTCTTTGTGGATCGACACTTCAGGATTTTAAACAGAAAATCCTGCAGAACTTGTGTACAATGTTACTGTGTTATTACAGTGGTCAGGGCGATGTGGTCTGTGTCTAGCATGACTGGATAGTGCTTATAATGACAACACTGAGTGGGAGTAGTTTCTCCACAACTGTAGGCATGTGTTGAGCACTTCTTAATTTCTCTGTTCTTTATTCAGGGCCAGTGGAATAAGAATGAAGATTTCTCCTTTACTTTCTTCTTTTATTTGCTATAGATAATTCTTTCTCTCAGGACAGGAAACAGGATCATGTCGCTTCTCTCTCTTGGCCTGTCACATAGTGGACTTTGCATCTCTGTCTTCCTGCAGGTTCAAGGTATTTGCCTTTCTGGAGCATGACACCAGAGGAGCTCAGGTGATCACTGAGAATAGGTGGCAGCATCATATTGATCCAAGTAGTGAGCCCTGTCTCAAAGGTTGGTTTTGCACTGATGCTGAAACACATTCTCAATTCAAATAATCCCAGTCTGTTTCCTTTCTTATTGTCTGGGTTTGCAACTGTTTGTGAGACCTCATAGCTCCAGGAGGTGATATTAGTGCAAGAAGTTTCCAGCAGCATGACCACCTTCATGCCACGTCTCTGATGATTTGCATGTGGTGACATTCCCATCTTTGTTTTCTTTCAGGTCAACATTAGGCTGTAGATCCTTTTCACTCATCAGTTAGGCTTTCCTCTAAGCCACTTGTCCCAGCAAATGCCTAATTTTTGAGTCAATACAGTTGGAAAGCCAGTGTTGGCCTCACAAGCTCATTGCCTTGTGTGCTTTTATCAGGACCCACTCAAATGCCCTTTTGATTCATGGTTTGCAGTGGGTAACACAGAAGGATTGAACAATCATCTCATACCACTGCGCAGTGAGTGCAGCTTGGTCTGAGTTGGTCATACAAAAAAATAGATGGTCTTTTTTTTTCTATACAGAAGGTAAGGATCTCTCTTATTGAGGATTGTAATTTGCAGAAATTCTTGTAAGCATAACATAAAGGTGTATTCAAGTAGAAAAATGCAACTTGATATAAATAGCAAAGTGCATGATACACTCCCTCAAGCAATTACAGCTGCAAATATACCACCACATGTTTAATAGGCAAAACACTCATGTTTCTTTTATTTTTTTCATATACTTCTGCTGAACTTAAACCTTATTTTTCTTTGACCTAAATTCAGCTTATGTGTAGATTTTTCTTTGATAGCTATGAGATTTTTAGTCATTAAATATTTATGTCTATTCATACACAAAAAAAAATCAGCAAACCCCCAACATTTTGTGTATTCGCATATTCAGCACAAATGCTATATAAATCTCATCTTTGGTTGTTGGTGCAACTAAGCTTTGGTGGAGACTGATTTACATTAAATTAAATCAAAGTTCATAAAATTCAAAACTAAAAATCTTCAGGCTGCTGTATTCACCTCTCTAGACAGCCAATGTATTGTTAGCTTTATATTGGTGTTAATAAAAAATTCAGACAAGTGGATCCAGATAATGGAGTGTATCTTTCCTCAGTCTGGGACAGGCCACCTTTACAAGTAACATAGACTCAGAGCTGCTCCACATCAATCCATCAAGCAATGACTCATGTGTCTAGACACAATACAACAACCAGACCTTTGCAGTAGAGGATATGACCGCCTTAAACCTATTTATCGACTATGCCACTAGTTTTTAAAGTCCAACATGACACAGTGTATGTACTCAGGCTCCCTTGAAACTGTCCTTGTTAATGTTTTCTGTTGTTTTCAGGACATAGAAAGGAGGGGATGCTCTGTTTCTCTGTTTATACAATGTGGCAGCTGCTGGGATGCTTGCAGAGCTCATGACTCCCTAGTCAACCAACTACAAGTGGCAAACTTATTTTCCTGTGTGAGCAGAGGAGAACATCCTGCTCGTACCTGATCTTTCAGACATGCTGACATCTCTTATAGGACAATATTCTTAGGGCTGGACTCTGTTGGTTGGATAAGTTAGTGTAAAAGATAAGAAGAGTATTTAAATAGCTACTCTGAGCAATAGAGCAAGGTTGGCAGTTAGGGATTCTGTTAGGGAGTTCTTCTGTTAGCTACTTCTGTTAAGGGCTTCTGGGACTATTTCTGTTAAGGACGCTCTAAGACTGTTCTGCAATGCTGCAATAAAGAACTTCTAAGAAGACTTCTGAGGCTCTCTACTCTCGGCATTTCTGGTTTTCCATTGTATACCAATAATGGGCTTTGTGCCTTACCATTCATCACCTAATGATCCCCCGATAATCAGGAGTTACTATAATAGAACACACTAGCTCCTCTTTTGTTTTGTTGTTTCTTTCTTTTTTCTTTTTTTTTTTTTTTTTCTGTAGAACGTGGTACTAGATAAGACTGAACAAATGGGAGTGCCATGCCAGACTTGAAATCCTGAATTTCTCAGTATTGGAGTGCTTTTGTAACTGCACAACATAAAATCATGGAATTAAATATCACTTGCTGATAATACAATTGAATAGTCCCCCAAAACACCATCGAAAAGTTGTCCTTGAACTAGCTCAGAGGTAAAGTTTAAAAAGGGTGTGGAAAAAAGAGAACCTTCAGGGACAAATTTTAACAACAGATTCTTGGTCTCTGTGGGTCATTTAATGAACATCTGAAGCAACAGAGATCTGTAGCCATGCATGAGATGGTAGCAACAGCCTGTTGTCCCACCAGCAAGGGAAATAAGCAAACCCAGACAATGCAGGACATTCTGTACATCACAGAAGTACTACTGTGCCTTATTTACTTAATGAAATATCTGATGACAGAACCATGCCTTTTATTAGTTTACCTGCCAATGCTGACTTTGAAAATAAGGACCCTAGTCAATTTATAAGGAACTCAGTGTTTGTCTGCCCAAGATTGGTGAGCCCATGTGTTCCTGGTGTGTGGGAATTTGTGCAAAGTAAGAAGAAAAACTGAAGAAGGAGCCATTTCTGTGATGAATTGTTCCTTTGTGAAGTGGAGCAAAACCTGGAATGGTTTCCCCAGATCTTCTCATTCTTGTAGTGTTTCTGCTCGGCTTGGCAGAAACCTTTGCTCTTCTCCTTAAAATCTGCTATGTAGCCAAGCTTGGCTGTATACTCTGTCTCTTATGACTCTCTCTGCTTGTAGCTGTATGAAAAATTAAAGAACTTCTTCATCTGTGTACATCCTAGCAACTATTTTCACATGGCTAGTCCAGTTAATTGATCCAACAAGAGTGTACTTGTTATGCCTGAAGCAGTCGAGACTTTTCCTCTGTTGGCCTTGGATTAATTTGTTTCTTTGTCATAGGAAATATTAAGAGATATTTTTCTTCCCCATAATTATTCTGGTACACAAAACTACCTGGAAGCATTTAACTGGTTAGAATTTGAAGAGCCCCCAGATCTGAACCACATTAAAGCAAAGAAACAAAAAAATCCCAAACCGAACAAAACCCCAAACCAACCAATCAACCAACCAAATCTATTTTGTGAATATTTTCTGTAGGTGTATTGTACCTTTTTTGAGCTGGGACTACTCAGATTATTCTCAGAGGTTCAGAATCACTGAGGAGCACAGCAGCCACAATGGCAGACAGGCTTCCAAAGTTATTCTTTTCCCAATTTAGGCATAAAAATGATAACACTCTCATTCATAAAATTGTATGGTGTGCTAGAACCTAGGTGTTTTGAAAATGCAGCTGTATGTGTTCTATCTAAATGAAAAATTCAACTTGAACTTTTTTTTTCATGGGAAAAAAAGGAGATAAGAATAAACTAATTAGGCACCATTAAAAGTCTTATGTTTCTGGAAAGTCTGGAAAGTTGGAATCATGAGCCTTTCTAACAGTAGAGCATAAGCAAAATCCTCATTTTTTAGGTTATCCTAGTTTCCTACAAATGCAAACTTACCTTTCATCTTGAATCATTTCTCTGTTGTATCCACTATTAGCGCCTGACTTTGCGGTCTGCTGAATTCACCCTTTTTGTAGATGAGCCTCTTTCAGAAATGTCAGAAAAGCTAAACAAAATGCAGACAACTGAACCCAAAGTTTGAGGCAAATCATATTCTGAATAAAAATAGCTGGACTGTATCCTACTTGTGGAGGCAATAACAACAGGGGGAAAAAAAATGTACTGTCACAAGTAGCTGTTGTTTGTTGTTTTTTAACCTGAAACCAGACTCCATGTGTTTTTCAAGAGAGCGTATAGTAGGTAAACACCAGATACATAACTCTGCTTAAATACTTGAACAGTTCTATTTCTGTGCCACAGTAGCCCTGGCACATCCATGCTTTTGTAGCTCCAAAATTGGGTAATTTTATTTCACGATGACAACATCACAGGAAATTAAAAAGCTAGAACTGGTTCAAGCTCATCTTCATATGCAGAAGAGCCCATATTAGCAGTATTAGCAGAATCATGTATTCTGCCCCCATTACCCAATGTCTCCAGTGATCTGTCAGATTACTGGTGAGGTCTGTATTGTGTACCTGAGGACTTGAATGTTCTCTCTCTTCTTTTGTCATACACTTCTCTTCTGCGTGAAAATGTGTATCCTATTCTTAGCTTGCTGATAGATTTTCTTCATTTTTCTTTAGGTATCAGTGTTGGGGAGTAGCTCTAAAACCTAAATCCACCATCCTAAATCTAGGCTTTCTCTATCTGAACAGAAATTCAGCTGAGGAGGCAGAGGGGTGGGGTAGGGTGTGAGGGTGGTGGTGGAAATTACCTTCAGCTGCAGCTGTCTGTTTTCAATGGTTTCCGCTTTGCCATGAGTACACACGTCCAAACTGTTTCACTGTCATCAATATGACAAGAAGAATCAGCATGGCAAAACCTGCTGTTCTTAGCTTAACACAAAGATTTCCATGGAGGAGAAACGGCAGCCTTACCTAATTGCTCAAATGGTCCCATTACTTCAGTGCCACCAGAACAAATTCATCCTTGAGACCTATAACTGTCAGGGCCCTGAGAGCACTGACGAGCCTTGATAAATCTCACCAACCAGCATGGGAGCTCCCACTAACCTCTCCCATGGCATAGGAGTCCATTTCAGTACCCTTTGGACCTGCATATTGGGGCGAACATGGCTGGCACTATGATCACCCTGGGTTCCAGCTCTCCATCCCTGAGGGAACAGACAGCACCCACTGCTTCTGGACAGTAACTTCCCAATTCATGCCAATTGAATTACCATGGAGTTTAATTAACTGCTTTCTTTAGAAGAAATGTGAAACTATGACATAGAAAATGAGAAGAACCACAACAATCAATTTTATGAGAGCACAAACATGTCAAATTATCAGGTATCAGTTTGACATACAACAGTGTGGAACTTCTGTATATATTAAGCATGTATGTATAAGCATTCACCTGGATACGTGTGTGATTGCTTTTGTATGCAAATAACCTTAGCAATGAACTCAAAGCGTGCACTACTTCTGTACACTTGTAATATCACCATAAAGGTAAATGGCATATGATGGCTTACACAATATAACTTAAGTTGATCTGCTGGTTTGCTACCAACAACTTACGAGTTTCTGCTCCTTCACCTGCTGTTCAGTGCTCATTCATGAGACCATACTGAGCATGAACACATGTGCCTTCATCTCTCTGGGAAACAGAGTGGAAACTAAGTGAATAGTTAAGAGAAGTGCATTTCTCAATTCTAACACTGAAACTAAACATTTTGCTGTCAAAAATAGCACATGTGATGGCTGCACCTTTTCCATGAAAAATAAATATATTCCATCTTAGTTTACACAGATTCCTACCTCATAACGGTAAGAGCTTTGGATTGTAACAGCGGTTGCATTGGTGAAATGTTACAATGGTTATGATGATGATAATAAATATGTATAATTTATATAATAATTTTCACATAACTAATAGTACCTTACAGTTATATGATTGTGTTTATTCTAGTCCCTTTCTTTGATCAACTTAATAAAAATTTCTTGACTAAAGTTTCGTAAGTGACATTGCCCTAAAGAAAAGGTTCAAGGTATTTGTACTCTGTAAGAAAAATGTCTATCAGAATTAGCTTTCACATTAGAAACTTACAAGGAAAGGAGGAATAGCTTCTTTTTGTATGCACTAGCTTCTAAGGATGGGAATACTCCAAAAAAAAGTTGTTTGGAAAGGGAATTCTCTAGGCAGCATGCTTAGCAGGAGATAAAACCAGCATGCTACATTCTGGAGAATGACTGTAAAGTGTTGCATTGAGAAAGCAGCAAAGCAGTGTAAATTTATGTCCTTATATTATTCAGAGAACGCCTGGTGTTAAAGATTGAATTTTGCTGGGTTTTGCAAAGAAAGGGAAAAACTCTTCAAAAAATCCTCCAAGAATACTTGAAAAGCAGTGTCTTCTTGCTCTTAGGATTAAGAACAAGGCTTTCCACTGAGGAACACTGCTGTAGCTGTACTGGAGTCAATGATAGTACATTAATTTATAATAGCCAGTTATTCATGATGCTCTGCAAACATGAAAACACAGACATTCTACTCATGTGAGGTTGTTGCTCTGTTGTTCCTTACAGACTTACATTCTTATTCAACAGAGCCACCAAGAACATGTTTGAACAAGAGGTCAGACAACTTTATGGAAGGGTAGGAAAATCTTGTTATTACTTATGCAGTCCCACATGTATTCTGAGAGACTTTCTGTCAGTGAAGAATAAATTAGAAAAACAGAAAACAGTGTCCCTTAGCTCAAAGACCTTCCAGCTTCTGAGCTCTAGTAGTGTACACACTGGATGTAGAGTTGATGCTTTTGTGAATATGTTATGAAAAGATTATGAAAGAAAAAAGAATGACATTATTTTAAGTAATCCGAAACTCGGAGTGGAACTCGACCGCTTTTTTTTCTATGTTGAGTTTTCCAAAACAGACTTAAAAGCTCTGAAAGTCCAAAAGTCATGTCTGACACGAACTTCACAGAGACAACACACGTGTCGATTAGATCTGTTCGCATGCCGGTCTATTCTTACAGGCCTGATTTGAGACGACTCACTTTTCTAAGTGGCTGCAAACTCTGTGCAGTAGTGTCTGGTCATCAGGAAGGTTGTTTCATCCTTTTCAAAAGGCTGACTGACTTCTCCCTAGGGTTTCTCAGCCTTTCGCAAAGAATGGCTGTTTTCCGTGCTGAATCTTCTGTGTGTGTTGTGCTCCACGAAACTCCTCTGCGGGGGAAGACCCATGGCAAAGATTCACTCTGGCCAGAAGATGTCCTTGGCCTCATTTCCCTAAGAGTTCAAGCCAAACAAGTAACTTGGAAGATCACACATCCATTCTCTGACTGAGCAAGTGCATCCACTGCAAATATCCCTTCCTTAGTTTAGTAATACCTGTTACTAAAATGTCAGGGCAAATTTTGGTACTTTTGTGCCAGAACATGACCACAGGTTGAAGGAGCAGAGGTTATTTAGTCTGGAGAATAGAAGACTAAGGGCAGATCTAATTGCTTTCTACAACTACCTGAAAGGAGGTTGGAATGAGGCTTCTGTTGGTCTCTTCTCCCAAGAAACTAGTGACAGGATGAGAAGAAAAGTGTTTAACCTGTACCAGGGGAGGTTTACATTGGATATTAGAGTGATAAATTTTGGAACAGCCTGCTGAGGGAGGTGATGGGATCATTATCCCCAGAGGTGCTCAGGAAACTGTTAGATATGGCACTTCAGAATATAGTTTAGTGGTCATGGTAACTGAGTTATAGTTGGGCTTTATGATCTTAAAGATCTTTTCCAATCTTAAAGATTCCATGATTCTATATACAGTGAAAATAGACTGATTTGGTACAAGGATTGCTTTAGTCATATCCCTGTTCAAGGCCTATTGTTATGTCTCATTATTCCTAACAAGTGTTTACATACTTCACACAAAGTTTCCCTTCCTGCAGTATTTTTTTCAATAAGGTATATGGCAAGACAATTCCTAAATTGACCCAGAAAACTGAAATAAATGGTTATAAGCAAGATCTGTAGTTTCAAAGTTACAGAATATGTACCTTGGTCTTGAACTAAGCTTTCACATTCATCTGCCTGAACCAGACAGAGGGCTTTGTCTTTAAAAGCATGGCCAATTCATATGAAAAATAGAGTAGCTATCGCCATTTACTTTGCCAAATATGATAAAAATTCTTCACTGTGAATTGCATGCAATCCCTGCAGAAGTTGGTCTTGTGCTTTCTGAGAAAGATAAACGACCTTCTACAAAAAGTCTGAAGTTCTAGGCAAAACTTAAACCTATTTTTCCCTTAATCAGGCAGTTTGAATATCTGAGCTACAGTGGAGTGGTTGAATGATTGAAGCCTTACAGGATTTTGAATAAGGTCCTCAGTTTACTAATAGCATAATCATTCAAAAAGCAGAGTGTCCATGTTTTTACCATTTAGGTTATTGATCTCAGTATGATTTATGAGCATTATTTTTCTGTATGTTCAAATCTAAACATGTGTCAGTGTATATTCCCCTGAAGACAGATTATTCATATGCCAGTAACTCCCACATCAGCACCATAATACCGAAATCTGCTGTTGTAGATGATACTGGAATTTTAGGGCAGCATCATGCAAAATGCTGATAAAGTCCCAGCATGTTAGGGTCAGCTGATTTCAGATTCTGGAAATAGAGGGCTAATAATAAGCCTCCAAACCTAAGATTTTTGTTAGCAACTTCTAGGCTTTCCTGTTCTTGTTAAAACTGCTGGGAAGGCTTCTTTGTGGTAGAAGTTAGAGGTGGAAAAATATGAGTGCTAGAATCTTTACTCCTAGTTTTGTCAACCAGTCTCTTGCTCCTAAGATCTTAAGAACGCAGGTACAGAAAGGAAAGAAAGATGAATCATTTGGAAGCTACAATGGAGAGCTAATATGGATGTTTGTAAGTGTTTGCATTATTATCCACTAAACAATTCTAAACATTTCAGAATTTGTAAGCTGGGAAAAACTTAGGGACTCTGTTTCTGAGTGTGAGCTTCGGTATCATATGAAATTTTAGTCTTTAAAAATGTCCTTTTTTTTTATTTTCCATTTTCTCTTATCTATAAATTCATTTATTTATAATGTCACATTGTAGAATCATAGAATCATAGAATCATAGAGTCAACCAGGTTGGAAGAGACCTCCAAGATCATCCAGTCCAACCTAGCACCCAGCCCTATCCAACCAACTAGACCACAGCACTAAGTGCCTTATCCAGTCTTTTCTTGAACACCTCCAGGGACAGTAACTCCNACCTCCAGGGACAGTACCTCCACGTCCCACGCCGGGCAGCCCATTCCAATGGCAAATCACTCTCTTTGTGAAGAACTTCCTCCTAACATCCAGCCTATACCTCCCCCTGCACAACTCTAGACTGTGTCCCCTTTCTCTGTTGCTGGTTGCCTGTTCTGTTGCTGGCACCTTTTACAAGGCAAGTGGGGAAAAATAAACCCATCATCCTATGTCCTGACTGTCTGTATTTCCTGCAAAAATCCTCCTAGACATAAAAGCTTGTAGTTGAGGAAGCTCTAGGAAACATTCCAGCACATCCTGGGTGAAACATCACAGCTTAAAAAAAAAAAATTAAAAATAAAAATAAAAAAATTAAAAATAAAAAATGTTGTAGAGACTTAAACTTCCCACTTCTGGACTAAACTGCCCAGTACATTTTTGCTTTGCAAAGTTTTCTTATGCACCTTTGTTAGAGAGAAATGTTTTCCTTAAGAACCACAAATATTTAACATGTATAAATCTTTCAATTATTATTATGCATCCTTTAAATTATCACCTGTAAATTCACAGTATATGAAACCCTATCAGTAACAGGTGTACTTCTTATTCTTGAAATGGTCACAGTTCTTCAACAGCTGAAAAGCACAGCTTTACTCACAAGGTATTGTACTTTAAACATCCTTGTGATAAATGTACCCAAGCAGAATAAAGGGCACAAAATTATTTCCTATAAATACTGGCATAACAAGAAAGAAAAAAAAAAAGGGAGAATGGGGGCAATCTATGCCAATACTTCATAAAATTATAAAACCACAGAATGAACTGAGCTGAAACAGTCCTTAAAGATCATCTACCTCCAAGCCCCCTGCCATAGGCAGGAACACTTTCCACTAGATGAGACTGATCAAAGTCCCTTCCAACACTTTCAGGAATGGGGCACATCCACAGATTCCCCATGCAATGTGCTCCAGTGCCTCACAACTGTCACAGTAAAGAACTTCTTCCTTAAATCTTATTTAAATTTACCTGCTTTCAGTTTAAAGCCATCACCACTTGACCTGTTACTACAGACCCTTGTAAAAAGTCCTTCTCCATTATTCCCATAATCCATCTTTGGGTACTGGAAAACTGTTGTAAGTTCTCCCTGGAGCCCTCTCTTCTCCAGGCTGAGTAATTCTAACTCTATC
>WAAF01004801.1:0-12558 GCA_013400475.1 Tricholaema leucomelas | reverse complement strand
GGCCCGCGCTGGACTCGGCTGGGGATTGGCTGTGTGCTCTTCGTGCCTAGGAAGTGGTGACTCAGCTCTTTGTCTAGGACGTGTATAAATATTGGGGGGACTTCCTGGCTTGGGGTTCCTGCCTTGGGGTGCTCCTGCCTTGGAGTTCTCCCCCTGCCTCGATAGCTTCTGCACACGGAGCCCCTGTCGCTCCAAAGACAAGCTCTTAAGGTCTGCTTTACCTTAAGCACTCCCATTGTGCAGCTCAAGCCTTTTCCAACTTCTGAATTCAAAAGTAGTGAAGTCTACCTGTGGCACCCGTGTAGATATTCTCAACCAACCAAGAACCTGCTAATTAAATCTGAATTATCTTCTGTATATAGTTTTGGGGGTGGGTTATTCTGGGAAATAAAATGACTCTATTTTTTTCATAAAATCCCCGACTCAGCCACATTAATTCCCTGCCTCCATAACAGGAAATAACTACTTCAAGTAAGGACATTCTAAACAAAAAACATGATCAGTTTTTTTTATGTTAGGTAATGATGTTAATTCTTAATTACCATTACTCACACTGTACACATTCTCTGTAGACACTAGCTTGATGATGCTTATAAATTACTTGTGTTTGAAGAATTGCTAAATGCAACGAAGGACTGCACATCTAGTGAAGCCCGAATGGAGTCTAATGGAGCTGAATGCACAAACTTTGGAAGAAGTTCATGGACAGGTAGTATGAGTGCCTCTTAGTTCTTACCACCATCTGTAGCATGACTTCCTCACAAATATTTGTCACATTTGCAAGCACACACATGTTAGAAGACATGAGGAGCTCAACATTACCTTTCATTCACTGAGGAGCATTACTGCATGAGAAGAGCTCTTGAGAAGAGGTGGCCTTAATGTCTAGGACAAAAAGCAGATTTTAGTGTATCTCTGAATAACAAAATCAGGGTGCCAGTTCCTTGCAGCGAGACTTCACTTTCTAAAGGACTGGAAAACAGGGAAAGGCTACAGTTAAACTTCTTTACATCACTTCACCACTGTCGTACCAAAAGAAAAGCTAATGGGGAAAAAAATTGTGTGATTTCCCAGTATTTTCTTACTACATTTTAACAATTCTGTTCTTTGGCAGACACTCAAAAGATGCCTATGCCTCAGCACATGCTGAGGCTTCTGAGCAAGCCCCTAACGAGCCAGTAATTGACTGTGGCAGAGAACAGTACCATAGGTCTCAGAAACAGTACAGTTAGGTTAGCCCAGGCAGAGTTAAAGGCTTTAGCTGTTTAACAGAGCTGATTAAATCAGAGGGAATACTACCTCAGTGCTGCTCTGCTCTTGGTCTGTGTGGAAACATCTAAATCATCTTCGCAAACCAGCATATACAGACTTTAATTTTAGAGCTAATTGAAAAGGGGGGCATTATAAAACATGGGAATAGGTGTTTTGGGTTACCTACATCCTCAATATGTGACAGAGAGTGTTTCTACTGCTATGTTTGAAATGCTGAGCTTTGGGTAGAGCAAAAGAATGAATTATTTTTATATGAAGCTATCATTTGGAAAGAGGAGAAAGCAAAAGGCAAACCGCACAAAATCCCAGCTTCATCAGCTACCATGTGACACAGCAGCTCTGTCTGGCACGTGGAACTCAAGGACAAGATTTTATGGCCATACTGTTGCTTGGTCAATGGTTGATACTCAAGAGTATTAGGGGTCTTTTCCAACCTTAACAGTTCTATGGTGTTACACACAGTGGGGTTGATTACGCATGGATTTGCAGTAATACACTGAGCTTCAGGACCTCCTCCTTGTTGTTCTCCAGGAGGGTGCTGACTTCATCTTTGCACTGCACCATGCTTTCTTAGCCACATTCTTCCTGCAAATTAAGGTTATCTTTACTGTTTTAGTGTGGTGCAAGACTGTAAATTCAGAGTACAAACAGCCACACAATGACTTCTTAATGTTGGCAAGCCCTTAAATTTCTGGAAATATAACTGGCTGTCACACCAGGTATTTTGAAACTTCTTTCAGTAGGGTTGAAAGTTTATAAACAAAATTCAAAGTAATACTTGGAAGAGAAGGGAGCAGAAGTTCATTTTTAAGTTTGCAGAGATATGACAACAATTTTGAGTGTTTTAGAAGGGTGGTTTAAAAAAAAAATATATATTATTTTAACTGTCATTGCCAGAGGTTGTAGGCATACAACTATACTGTTATCTTCATCCATATGTCCACTCCAAAAAAAAACTTGACTTGAATGGCATTTGTTATTTAGTTCCTACTTGGTTTTGTTGCGGTTGTTATTGTTCTTTTTCGCTTGTTTGTTTGGTTGGTTTGGTTTGATTTCCCCTGTCATTGAACTCAGTTACAATAGTGTATGCCCTCTCCTTTGAGACTGAAGATCTGTACACCAGAATTTGTACTGGCCGCTCTCAATAAGCTCACATAGAACAAGAATCTGGAGCAAGAAAATTCTGCCTGCTGTAAATCCTTTGGTATACCACATGTGTTAAAAATCTCATTCTGATTCATGCAGTTCTAATAGGATTGCATAGTGGGTGTCCAGTCCTTGGAAAAATAAGATGGGATCATGCCAAGTGCCATACTTCATTACTTTAGCAGTACTTCAGCTTTGTTGACTAGTTGAGAGAACAAGAGGTTTGTTTCTTCCTGTTTGCATGCAGTTTAAAGAAGAATAAGCACTAGTTCAGGGTGTCACCTCTTCTTCAACACCACATCTACAGGAAGCTCTGGAAACGGTGGAGCTGAACAGATCTGCACTGACAAATGTGCTCACTGGATGCTTGAGGTCCTCTATCCACATGGATGTAACAAAAGTGATACCAGAGCCTTTTGCTGTAGGAGGAGTGGTTTGACAGTGAGCCCACACATTTCTTAAATGCAGCATGAATCATTGTTTTTCAGCATTTTCACCACAGTCATAAAGAAACAATAGAGTTAGAAATGTAAGGACTACACTGTCTAGGAGAGAGCTTCAATATTGCAGAAACTGTCTCTTCATTAGCATTCATAAAACACATGTAAAGTTGTGACACTGGTGGAGAAATAGACACTGAGTTTCTGAGAAAAAAAACACTTTATCTACATTACAGCAACACTGTTCACTTAGGGATTTAATATTAATGCAAGGAAATGCAGGGCTTGCTGCCATGATCACGAAAAAGGCAAAACAAAACTAGATTGCCAGTGCAATACTCTCAAGACACTAACTTTGGACTTGCAAAAATGGTATTGTAGAAATGTTCTTTTTGTTTGCTTGTTTGGAAGGAAGGACACAGTACTTCTAGGGTGTCAATAATTGGCTTTTTTTTCTTTTGGAAAAAAAATTCTAGTTCTCAGGTGTTCCAGTTTGGGTTTTTTTTAATTAATTTGACTCATCTTCTAATAAAGCAACACATTTAAAGTGAGAGAATTCGTATCCTGAAGTTTCAATATTAGAATCTATTTCTGAAAATTCAAGAATTATGTGGTTTGTTTTTTCTTAAAGTTTATTTTCATTCACTGATATAGGATTTTAATTGCACTAGATCTAATTCCATCCATTTTGTTTGCTTTTTCCCATATTTGATCAAAACATAACATCTTCCAGTTGACTTTTTTCTATTTTAATTGAAATTATTCTGCTCAGTCAGGGAATAACCAAGCAATTTAAGCTGCTGTACCCTCATTTTTATGCATGCTTGTCTTCACAGAGTTGCTTCTTCTTGCTTATTTGCCAAGAGACCAGTAATTTATGAGTTTGAGTTAATGTACCGCTGGATTGTTTTCCTTCACTTCAAAGCAAATACGCAGCAATAAACTTAGAACTCTCACGTACACATACACCTGAACTCACACAGAGTTACAGGGTGAATGGGAACACTGGGCACAACCAGGACATGGGTATTTGGATGAGCACTTGGACAGGAAGTTTCCAAATCATGAGTCCTCTACCTGCCTCACAGGAGCTTGGCTGAGTACAGGATCTTTTAATTATTTCTTTTTTTTTAATGTGAGAAGAAGGAAATTCCCTGAAATAATATCACAGAATTCATAATCAAGGAAGCAAGCAATGCTGCTCAACAAATCAAACCCTAACAAGCTTTTGACAGAAATCTCAGGTTTCTTGTGCCTGTCAGGCAGACTGAATAAAGTTGTATTATTCTGTACTAGCTGAAAGGAGGCTGTGCAAGATGGGAAGGAAAGTTTGTGGGGACAAGTCTTCCATCTGAAAGTTTTGAAATGTGAAACGTTATCTATGATGTCACCCATTCAAAAACCAAAACCAGACAAAACAGAACCACCCAAGCCACCAACCCCACCAACACAAACACACAAAATCACAAGCTCTGGCTTATCAGAAAGTTCTTTTGAGGAGAACAAGAGAAAATAATATCTCCCAAGGCTGACTTACCACTATCTGAAAAAGGATCTATCACAGCAAAAGCATAGATATCTCTCAAACACTTCTTTTGCTTCACGTCTCTGAAAAAAGGTTGATAGGAATTCCTCCAGAACAATCATTTACATTAACTCTAAGAGCCCTAGGGTTGTGCAGCTTTTATCTTATGGCAGCATAGCACGGGCGAGAACCTGGACATTTTGCAGTTTCGCTTTGATACTTCTTTTCAGTGAAGGTCCCAGGTTAAAGAAATGTATAAAAAACACCCTGTAACACTATGAAAAATAAAAGAAATGCCAAGTATAAAAATGCAACGTAAAGATATAAGGACAAAAAGACAATAGCCACTTTCATTTTTAAATAATTGAAAGATTTTTTTATATACTCTTTCAGGATGGCTTTTCCTCATATGAGACAGTAAAAGATAAGAGAAACAAGAATTAATGATAATTGATGGTTAGATCTGATAATCTTAAAGGTCTTTTCCAACTGAGCCAATTCAATGGAACAATTCTATGATAATAATCAGAAGGAAGGAAAAAAAAAAGCCATAAAGGGGTTTATGTCAGAATTGCAGGACAAAGAAACATGCCAGAGTCATAGAACACGACCAAGGATCAGTGCTGGGGCCAGTCCTGTTCAGCATCTTCATCAATGACATTGACGAGGGCAGAGTGTCTGCTCAGCAAGTTTGCTGATGACACCAAGCTGGGAGGCTTGGCTGATACAGGTGAAGGCTGTGCAGCCATACAGAGAGACCTGGACAGACTAGAGAGCTGGGCATGGAGGAACCAAATGAGGTTCAACAAGGACAAGTGCAGAGTCCTGCGTCTGGGGAGGAATAATAAACTCCACCAGCACAGGCTGGAAGGTGATCTGCTGGAAAGCAGCCCTGTGGAGAGGGACATGGGGGTCCTGGTGGATAACAAGTTACCCATGGCACAGCAATGTGCCCTTGTGGCCAAGAAGGCCAATGGGATCCTGGGGTGTATTAGGAAGAGTGTGTCCAGCAGATCAAGGGAGGTTCTCCCCTGCCTCTACTCTGCCATGGTGAGACCTCATCTTGAATACTGTGTTCAGTTTTGGGCTCCCCAGTTGAAGAGAGACAGGGCTCTGCTGGAGAGGGTCCAGCGGAGGGCTACGAGGATGTTTAGGGGCCTGGAGGGCACAGATTATATAGAGAGGCTGAGGGACCTTGGACTTTTTAGTCTGGAGAAAAGAAGACTTAGAGGGGATTTGATAAATGTTTTTAAGTATCTGAAGGCTGGCCAGGAGTGGGGGGATAGGCTCTGCTCACTCCCTCTAATAGGACAAGAAGCAATGGGTGTAATTTGCAGCAAAAGTGGTTCTGCCTCAACACAAGGGGCAACTTCTTTACTGTAAGGGTCAGAGAGCACTGGAATAGGCTTTCCAGAGAGGTTGTGGGGTCTCCTCCTCTGGAGACTTTCAAGGCCTATCTCTATGTGTTCTTCTGTGATCTGTGTTAGACAGTATTGTCCTGCTCTGGCAGGTGGTTTGCACTCAGTGTTCTCCTGGTGTTCCTTCCAACCACTAACATCCTGTGTGATCCTGTGATCCTGTGATTAGAATCATAGAATCATGTAATGCATTGATTTGGAAGAGACATTTAAAGATCATCTAATCCAACTTCTCTGTAGTCAGCAGGTGTATTTTCAACCAGATCAGATTGCTCAGAGCCCTCTCCAATGTGACCAAGAGTATGTCTAGAGATGGAACATCTACAACCTTTCTAGGCAAACTGAACCAGTGTTTTACCATCCTAATGTGGAAAAAAATGCCTTCTATCTAGTCTAAATCTCCCCTGTTTTGATTTAAAACTGTAATGTCTTGCCCTCCCACAACAGTCCCTGCTAAAAAAACTGTCTCCATCTTTTAGAACCCCTAGGACTGAAATAACATATCCCTGCAGGCTTCTCTAGGTTGGAACAACCCCAAAACTCTCAGCTTTTCTTCATAGGAAAGTTGTTTTGTTCCTTTGGTCATTTTAGTGTCTCTCCTCTGGCTTTGCGCTGAGGACTCCGGAGATGGATGCATTACTCCAGGTGTGGCCTTGCAAGAGCAGAGTAGAGGGTTAGAGTCACTTCCCTCTATTTGCTATCCACACTGCTGATGGAGCACAAAATATAGTGGCTTTTGGCTGTGAGAGCACATTAAAACCTCCTGTTGAGCTTTTTGTCTGCCAGTACCCACAAGTTCTCCTCCACAGGGCTGTGCTCAATCCCTTTATCCCTCAGCCTGTGCTGATACTGGGGCTTGCCTTAATCCAAATGCAGGACCTCATGTGGTTCACACCAGCCCACTTCTCAAGCTTGTCTAGATCCCTCTGATAGGCATCCTGTCCCTCTGTCATGTCAGTTGCACCACTCAGCTCAGTGTCATCTGCACATTTGCTGAGGGTGCACACGATCCTACTGTTCATGTCATTGATGAAGATATTAAAAAGCATTGGTTCTGATACAGAACGCTGAAGGACATCAACTATCACTGATCTCCATATCTCTCCAAACTGGAGAGAAAGATGTTGTGGGGGAATCACTTCAAAGGCCTTATGGAAGCCTGTGTAGATGACAGCCATATCTTCCCTTGTCTGCTCATGCATTCACTCCATCAAAGAAGGCCACCAAGTCGGTCTGTCAGGACATGCCCTTAGTGAAGCCATGCTGGCTGTCTTGAATCAACATCTGGTTCTCCACGTGCACCAGCAAAGATTCTGCGAGTATCTGTTCCCTGATCTTCTCAGACACAGATGTCGGGCTGACAGCTCAGTAAGTCCCAGAACCCTCCTTTCTACCTTTCATTGAAATCAGTGTAATGTTTTCCTTTTTCTGGTCACCAAAGACCTCATCTGACTGCCAGGACATTTAAGACAGCATGGAGAGTGGCTCAACAACTACAATTCCCTCAGAATTTCAAATTGCATCTCATCAAGTCCCTTCGACTTATTTATGTTCAGGCTTCTTAGGTGGTTGTGATCTTGTCTTACAGTGGAAGGGATTTGGCTCCCCCAGTCCCCGCCTTGTGATCTTCAATTGGAGATTTGGGAAGAGAGACTGACAGTGAAAGTGGAAGCAAAAGAGTTGTTGTTGAGTCTTCTCCTCATCCATTGTTACCAGCTTCCCAGACATGCTTATGAGGGAAGGTGTGCTTTCTTTGACCTCCCGTTTTAGGCTGACATACCTTTAGAAGATTTTCTTGTTATTCTTTGTGTCCATTGCTAAGTGTCTGATCTCCTTCCTACACATCTGGGCAGCATCCCTATACTTTTCCCAACATACCTGCGTTGTTGCCATTGCCTGTGCAGTTCCTTCTTGTTCTTTATTTTCACCATCAGATCTTTATCCAGCCATTCTGGACTCTTCCCTTCTTTGCTTGACTTCTTACATCATGGGACTGAGACCTGTTGCAATCTGTGGAAAGTGCTCTTAAAGATCTACCAGTTCTGTTCTTCTCCGTTGTCCTTGAGAACTGTTTCTCAGGAGGAAATTCCCTGAACAGCTGAAATTTTGCTTTGCTAAAATTGAGGTTTGCGGCTTTGCTCTTTGCTTGGTTCATATCCCTCAGGGCTCATGCAGTCTTTTCGTGAACACCTCCAGGGTGTTCNCCCCTTGTTCTGTTGCTGGTTGCCTGGCAGTAGACCAACCTCCACCTGCCTACAGCATCCCTTCAGGTAGTTGTAGACAGCAATGAGGTCTCCTCTGAGCCTTCTCTACTTCCTCAGCCTCTCCTGTGGGTTTATGTTCCAAGTCCGTCACCACCTGTGTATCATCCTCCCTTGTCCTACTGGCCACACCGTTCCTGATCCAGGCCAGGATGCCATTGGCTCTCCTGGCCACTTGGGCACACTGTGGGCTCATGTTCCACCTGCTATCTACCAGTACCCCAGGTCCCTTTCTTCCTGGCTGCTCCCCAGCCACTCTGTCCCCAGGCTGCTCCAATTTTCAGGCAAACTTGCATCGATGACCATCAGGTCTAGTATCATGTCCCATCTGGTAGAGCTGTCTACTACCTTGCTTAAGAATTCGTACTCTATCAACTCCAGGAGTCTCCTGGATCACATGCAGCTTGCTGTTCTGCTTTCAGCAGATACCTCACTGTTTGAAATCCCCCAGCATGGCCAGAGACATTGAGTGCAACTGAAGTAAGAAGACTTTGACAGTAGACTCTCTTTGATCAGGTGACCTGTGGTAGACACCAACCACAAGATTCCCTTTGTTGTCTCCGTCACTAAATTGTACCCATAAGCTTTCAATCTGCTCGTAGCTATTTAGAGACAGCCCTTCACAATTCATCCATTTCCTGATGTAGGAGGTAATGCCCTCGATAAAATAAGTTACCTACAAGAGGGACAAATCTTGAAGCTGTTAAAGGTTTCTGTGTTGCCTTTGTTTTCAATCTGTTACATGCAGCATTGCACACAGGAGGCCCTAGATGGTTAAGAAGCAGGACAGCACAGCAACACTTTGCATTTAGTCATGCTTATTTCCCTGACACAAGCAAATTCTAAATACATTTCTGCAAGATTTTAAGAGCAGAGGCTGGGGAGGCGTAAGGGCCTCCATTGTGGCTACACATCATCAATGTTGCTTAGTTACAGCCACAATGGTCCTTGCTGTAGATGGTGATGTTTGAACCAGTATTAATCCTTCTGTCTTTGCAGTGCTGATTGCTAAAGCAACCATCACTTTAGTGCTAGTCTGAAGAATTCCTGTGCCTGTCAGTTGTATTTCAAAGCACGGTGAATGTGCAACACCCTGTCAGTTTTCAGTAAATCACGTTTTGGAGGCTACTTTTCAACCATCTGGAAAGATCACTTACCATTCTATTGAACAAACCCAAATATAATAAGGAGTCAGCCAAAATGTAGAAGTCGTAAGAGTTTCACTGTTTCCTGTGGTTCTACAGAAGTGTTTCAGAATGTAAGTTAACAGTGGTATCTTTTCTCTGGTAGAGTGCTGAGATATTGCTTGAGGACATTGACAGAAGGAGTGAGGGCATGGCTCCATGCTCATCTGCCAAACTGACCACTGTGGAGGTGGAGACGGTTGTGCATCCTTTCCAGAGGAATGTGCAAAAGATGTGGTAGTTTGGCCCAGGTGCCTTTAGGAAAGGCCACGGAGACAGTCCTTCAAAAAGAGGCAGAAGTCCCAAGGCACAGGCCTGATCACCCCAGGATATTGTAACATTGATATCCGGGATATTGCAACATTGTTATCCGGGATATTGCAACATTGTTATCCGGGATATTGCAACATTGATATCCGGGATATCGCAACATTGTTATCCAGGATATTGTAACATTGTTACCGGGATATTGTAACATTGTTACCCAGGATATCGTAACATTGTTACCCAGGATATAGTAACATTGTTACCCGGGATATTGTAACATTGTTATCCAGGATATTGTAACATTGTTATTCTGTTCCACCTCCCAATCGCAGCACTTAAAGCAGTGCCCTGCTGACACTGCTGTCTTCTCCTCCCTTTGCTTCACTCCTTGGGAAGAGCCTGTCCCTGCTTACCTCATGGTTTGTGTGGGGCAGGCAGCTTCTAGCTGGCAGGGAATTTTGAGATGCATCATAAGCCCTGCTGAGATCTTGGAGATGTGGGGGATCTGATGTGGGGAGAGCAGTTTTGGCCTACTCTCAGGCCTGCTAAGGCTGGGGGTGCGGTGGATTTGAGAAGGTTTTAGTCTGATAGACTCGGCCTAGTTTGTGAGTGTATTCATTCTATCAGAATGCTTTCTATACGTATGTGCTTGTCAACAGAACCTCCCTTCAAACTTCCAATCAGTGTGACTTTTACTCCCCGAAAGGAGTAAATATAATTTCTGTCCTCTGGTCCTGGGCAGCTCGTGGCCCTAAACTGAGACAGGTGTATTTGTGTACATGTGAAGAGCAGAAAGCCTACCTGGCTCAGCCTGAATTTCTGCTGCAGAAAATGAGTGTTATGACACTACAGCTTTTCAGCCCAGGAAAACCAAAGTGACCCGTGCTCTTGGGTATAATTTTCAGAAATGCAGTTACTTGCTACATAAGGAATATACAGGAGAAATAACTTTGTGTCCTTTATTCTTATTTATGCCCGTTTGAAGTGCTACAGCAGTGTTTTCAAAGAGGCAGTACCTCAAATCTTAAACCTCTGACTGTGAAAGGAATTGCAGTCCTTGTGGATGGAGTTTTGAATAGAATCTCAAGAATTTTTGCATTACTCTATTTTCAGCTTGATATAAGCAGCCTAAGTTCCAGAGAACATTTCCTGACCCTCTCCAGATCTTTAAACAGATATTATCCAGCTTTCGTTTCATTAAAGGGCACACACATGACTGTGCTACCTAAATGCCTGAGGTAATGAATTCAGTCTAACATCCCTCTGAAGAGAAGGAGGATTATTTTATACATGGATATTATGACACTAGGAGTTAACCATGATGAGTCGAGGCAACACGTGAGGTCTGAATTAGTTTATTTTTTTTTTTTTTAACCTCCACTCTTGTGCATTATACAATGGGACTTGAATCTACGTGGTGGAGCCGCCATCCCTGGAGGTGTTCAAGCAAAGACTGGATGAGGCACTTAGTGCCATGGTCTAGTTGACTGGATAGGGCTGGGTGATAGGTTGGACTGGATGATCTTAAAGGTCTCTTCCAACCTGGTTGATTCCATGATTCTGTGACTTCCTTCTGTTCTCTGGCTACACAAATGTATGATTTGTAGAGGACACAGAGATTGATATATCATGACTTGCACGTGATAGCTTCGTATTTAGGAAATTGCTTGTCTTTGAGCTGCATAGCGAGGCACTAAGTTTCAGGCTTGTTACATGAATTTCCTCACATACAGATCTGGAAACCCTGATACTGTCCAGTTTTCCATTTGAATGCTCCAGTTTCATATTCTGCAGACAAACTGATAGCAGCATTAAGTCTACACCAGACATCAAGATTCAAATAAATCCAGACAGACACAGTTACGTTAATGCAAGATTTTCTGAAACACAGGTAATGTGTATGCATGTGCACAAGGCCACTATCTTGACTTCAGTATATTTTGAGCCCAGAACCTACATACAAAAAAGAAGCAGAGCTGAAGAGAAGGCAGAAACTTGAAGTGCTTTTGACTTCCCTTAAAACTTATAGAAAGGGCAATTCACTTCTAAGGTTTTACCTGGAATTTTAGGCAACTCATTGTTTCTTTAAGTAATTTTTCAAAAGTGGCATTTCTTGTTACTTCACTATTTGCACTATTGCACTATTGCATCACATGTTTAAGTGAACATGCTTCAGTCTTTACATAAGAATTCTTGCATTCCTTTCTATCTAAAATAATTAAAAACTGAACTGCCATGAGTATTGTTAGTTTGGAAGCATCTACACATGCAGCTGTATCAGCATTTTGCATATATTGAGTTTTTAGTGACAGGTGTAGGATAAAAAGTGGCCTAGCTGAACAACAGCATGGTATAAATTAATTCAGACTCTTGAGTTTTTCATAACAGCCTCAGGAAGTTAGTCTGAGCCAAACATTTTTGCCACTCTTACATGCTTACATCCCATTAAAACTGTCTTAAGGGATCTGATCACCATAAAAATGTTCAACTTCCCAGAAATAACAGCTGCAACCAAAATAAAGGTAGAAATCCCACATAAAATTACAGAAAAGAGATAGGAAGAAAAATGAAGCATTCATTAACTCCACAACCCTGATGACATCAAGGCCATGGATCTACAGTTCTTTTATTGTCTTATTGTATGAAGACGTATTATTCCTCTTGTCTGAAGCTTGGCTTTGCAGAGACAAATCTTTATGCGTGAGGATGCTAAAACCTCTCATCTGCCTATGGCAATTTTGTCGTTTTGGATCTTAGCCGAGCACAGATAATTAATTCTTACTTCTGCTTCCTGACAAGAATTTCTTAATATGATCACAGCTCTTAAAACTAACTGTGGTTAATTTTGAGATTCCAGTTTTAGCACATCAATACACATTTTAATATAAAACATGGATTAAAGAGCATAGGCATGGAATATCTCCAGGAGATGCTTGCTCAGACTTCTGGATACAGAAAATGGTGGGTTTGCTTTGTCATTCATGATTAATTTATCAATTAATCATTAAGTGAAATACATAGAATCACAGAATCAACCATGTTGGA
>WAAF01004800.1:0-23129 GCA_013400475.1 Tricholaema leucomelas | reverse complement strand
TTTATAAAGTGCCCTTCCCTCTTCCCCCCTTCTTTCCCAGAAGAGAGGGATTAGATGGAGAGAGAAGTAACACACCCAAATGAATGAATCTCACTCGATTTGGAAGTTAAAAAAGTTTAACAATAACTTAAAAAGGTATCTGAAGTAGGGAAGTTACAAAGGATATAGGGAAGGGAAAACAAATACAAAATGTATAAATACAACCTGATTGTGATGATGATGACCTTTTCTGCCTCGTGGGTGATGGCCATGTGGTGAAACAAAAGAGAAACCAGGAACAGATGGTAATGGTGGTATGCAGGGAGCAGAGAATGCAGAGTGGTGCAGAGAGAGAGTGAAACAGGAAGTCCCCCTGCTTTTATGGGACAGAAAGGGAGAGTGGGCTAACCATCACCTGGTGGTGTTCAGACCCACCCCTGGGGAGGGGTCAGGACCACCTAGGGTCAGGTTCAGGGTTACTCCCCCTGGAGTATTAACCCTATACAGATAAGTAGGAGAACTGTAAAACACAGGAAAGTATAGTAGTAAGGAATATTATATAGAACACAGGAGAAGTAGCCACCAAATGTTAAGTTTAGTTTGAAGTAAAGATATTAAGTTTTTAAATACCGTGTGGGTTATCAACTGGGGAATTTTTCTCTGCAAAATTAGTGTTGGAGACACTGAGGGAAAAAGACGCAAAAATAGAATTAAAGACGATGACAAAGAAGAAGAAGGAGAAGAAGAAGAAGAAGAAGAAGAAGAAGAAGAAGAAGAAGAAGAAGATGAAAAAGAAGAGGACGAAAAAGAAGAAGAAGAAGAAAACAAGAAGAAGACGAAGATGAAAAAGAAGACGAAGAAGAAAGCAACGAAGAAGAAGAAGACGAAGACAAAGACAAAGAAGAAGACGAAGAAGATGAAGAAGATGATGAAGATAACGAAGAAGATGAAGAAGACAAGAAGACGAAGAAGACGACGACGATGACAAAGAAGAAGATGAAGAAGATGACGAAGATGACAAAGACGATGACGAAGAATAAGATGAAGAAGATGAAGAAGACGAAGAAGATGAAGAAGAAAATGAAGAAGAAGACGACGAAGAAGACGATGACGAAGACGAAGAAGATTAAGAAGAAGACGACAAGGAAGAAGATGACAACAAAGAAGACGATGAAGAAGATGACGAAGAAGAAGAAGCCAACGAAGAAGAAGAAGACGAAGAAGATGAAGAAGAAGAAGATGACTATGAAGAAGACGATGAAGAAGATGATGAAGAAGATGAAGAAGATGAAGATGACGATGAAGATGAAGATGACGATGAAGATGATGAAGATGATGAAGAAGACATCAATGAAGAAGACAAAGAAGATGACGATGGAGAATAAGACGATGACGATGAAGAAGACGAAGACGACAACAAAGAAGAAGATGAAGAAGAAGACAAAGAAGAAGACAAAGAAGATGAAGAAGACCAAGAAGACGACAACGACGAAGAAGACGAAGAAGACGAAGAAAAATATGACGACGAAGAAGATGAAGAAGACGACAAAGATGAAGACGACAAAGACAACGATGGCGAAGAAGATGATGAAGATGAAGATGAAGATGATGAAGACAAAGAAGACAACAAAGAAGAAGACTACAAAGATGACGAAGACAAAGAAGACAAAGAAGACAAGAAGACGAAGACGACGACAAAGAAGACGACGAAGAAGACAAAGAAGATGACAAAGACGAAGAAGACGACGAAGAAGACAAAGAAGACGACGACAAAGAAGATGACGAAGAAGACGACGAAGATGAAGAAGACGACAAAGAAGAAGATGATGAAGATGAAGAAGATGACGAAGATGAAGATGAAGAAGATGACTAAGAAGAAGACTACGAAGATGATTACGACGAAGACGAAGACGACGAAGACGAAGACAAGAAGACGACAAAGAAGACTATGAAGACGAAGAAGATGAAGACTAAGAAGATGATGACGAAGTAGACGACAACAAAGAAGATGACGAAGACGAAGGAGAAGAGGAAGAAGATGACAAAGAAGAAGACAAAGACGACAATGAAGAAGAAGACGAAGAAGATGAAGACAACGACAAAGAAGACGAAGACGAAGAAAAAGATGACAACAAAGATGACAACAAAGATGACGAAGACGAAGAAGACGATGAAGATGATGAAGACAAAGAAGAAGACGACAAAGAAGATGACAAAGAAGATGAAGAAGATGACAAAGACGAAGAAGACGAAGAAGACGAAGACAACGAAGATGACGACAAAGAAGGTGATGAAGAAGACGAAGAAGATGACAAAGACGAAGATGAAGAAGACAATGAAGAAGACGACAAAGAAGATGACGAAGAAAAAGATGATGAAGATGATGAAGAAGATGAAGATGAAGACGATGAAGAAGATGACTAAGAAGAAGATTACGAAGATGACGATGAAGACAACGAAGACAAAGAAGACAAAGATGATGAAGACAAGAAGATGACAAAGAAGAAGACTACGAAGACGACAAAGAAAACTATGGAGACGACGAAGAAGATGATGACGAAGAAGACGACAACAAAGAAGATGACGAAGATGAAGAAGATGACAAAGACGAAGAAGACGACGAAGAGGACGACGAAGACAAGACAACGAAGAAGACGACAACAAAGAAGATGACGAAGAAGACGACGAAGATGAAGACGACAAAGAAGACGAAGACGAAGAAGATGACGAACAAGATGAAGATGAAGAAGAAGATAACTAAGAAGAAGACTACGAAGATGACGATGAAGAAGACAACAAAGACGACGAAGACGAAGAGAAGATGACAAAGAAGAAGACAATGACAAGACGACGAAGAAGACGACAATAAAAGAAGATGACGAAGACGAAGACGAAGAAGAAGAGGAAGAAGATGACAAAGAAGAAGACAGACGACAATGAAGACGAAGAAGATGAAGATGACGACGAAGACTAAGAAGACTAAGAAGAAGACTATGAAGAAGACGACAAAGACTACGATGAAGAAGATGACGAAGAAAATGAAGATGATGAAGAAGACGAAGACGAAGAAGACAAAGAAGACAACAAAAGACGACAAGATGACGAAGAAGACGAAGATGAAGAAGACGACGATGAAGACGAAGAAGACGAAGAAGACGACGAAGAAAAAGACAAAGAAGACAAAGAAGATGATGAAGATGACGAAGAAGACAAAGATGAAGACAAGATGAAGAAGACTAAGAAGAAGACTACGAAGACGAAGAAGATGACAAAGAAGACGACAAAGACGAAGAAGATGAAGAAAAAGATTAAGACGAAGAAGATGAAGGCAAAGAAGAAGGCAACAAAGAAGACTACGAAGATGATGAAGAAGACGAAGAAGAAGATGATGACAAAGAAGACGACGAAGATGAAGAAGATGACGAAGAAGATGAAGAAGACGAAGAAGAAAAAGACGAAGAAGACGAAGATGACGAAGAAGATGAAGATGAAGAAGAAGATGAATAACAATAAGAAGACTACGAAGATGACGATGAAGAAGACGAAGATGACGAAGACAAGAAGGCGACGAAGAAGAAGACTACGAAGACGACGATGAAGAGGACGACGATGAAGAGGACGACGAAGAAGAAGATGACAACAAAGAAGATGATGAAGAAGAAGAGGAAGAAGATGACAAAGAAGAAGACAAAGATGACAATGAAGAGGAAGATGAAGAAGATGAAGATGACGACGAAGACAAAGAAGACTATAAAGAAGACGACTATGAAGAAGACAATGAAGATGAAGAAGACGATCATGAAAAAGATGACAACGAAGATGACAAAGATGAAGAAGAAGAAGAGGAAGAAGACGACAAAGAAGACAGACGACAATGAAGAAGGAGACGAAGAAGATGAAGATGACAACAAAGACAAGACTAAGAAGAGGACTATGAAGAAGACGACGAAGAAGATGACGAAGAAGACGAAGCAAACAAAGAAGACAATGAAGAAGATGACAACGAAGACGAAGAAGACGACAATGAAGACGAAGCAGAAGAAGACGAAGACAAAGACAACGATGAAGAAGATGATGAAGAAGATGAGGAAGAAGATGACAAAGAAGAAGAAGACGAAGAAGAAGATGAAGAAGTAGATGAAGAAGATGATGAAGATGACAAAGATGACTAAGACGAAGAAGACAATGATGAAGAAGATGAAAAAGACTAAGAAGACGAAGATGAACAAAACGAAGACGAAGACGATGACAAAGACGACGACAACGAAGACGATGAAGAAGACTAAGAAGATGACAATGAAGACGACGATGATGAAGACGATGAAGAAGATGAAGACAATGACAAGACGACGACTAGAAGAAGAAGAAGAAGATGAAGACAAAGATGAGGAAGGAGAAGACGAGGATGAAGAAGATGAAGATGTAGAAGAAGACAAGACGACAAAGACGACGAAGAAAAAGACGAAGATGAAGACGATGACGAAGAAGATGAAGACGAAGAAAAAGACGACGACGAAGAAGATGACGAAGATGAAAATGAAGACAAAGAAGATGAAGAAGATGAGTAAGAAGACTACGAAGATGACGACAAAGATGACGAAGATGAAGAAGACGAAGACAAGAAGATGAAGAATACGAAGATGACGACAAAGAAGACAACGAAGAAGACGACGAAGACGATGACGAAGAAGACAACAAGGAAGAAGATGATGAAGACGAAGAAGATGAAGACGACGATGAAGAAGATGAAGAAAAAGACGAAGATGAATAAGACGATGAAGACGACTAAGAAGAGGAAGACTACAAAGATGACAAAGAAGAAGACGACAAAGACGAAGAACACGACGAAGAAGACAGAGAAGACGAAAAAGACGACAACAAAGAAGACAATGAAGAAGACGACGAAGATGAAGAAGACGACGATGAAGATGACGAAGAAGACGACGATGAAGAAGAAGCCGAAGACGAAGAAGATGACGAAGAAGACGAAGATGAAGAAGACGAAGAAGATGAAGAAGATGACAATGAAGAAGATGACGAAGACGAAGAAGATGAAGACAAGAAGACAACGAAGAAGAAGAAGACTACTAAGACGACGACGAAGAAGATGATGAAGAAGAAGAAGAGGAAGAAGACGACAAGAAGACAAAGATGACAATGAAGAAGAAGATGAAGATGAAGAAGACTACGAAGAAGACGAAAAAGATGACGATGAAGAAGATGACAAGATGAAGATGAAGAAGACGAAGAAGGTGACTAAGAAGAAGAAGACTATGAAGACGACGAAGATGAAGAAGATGATGAAGACGATCAAGGCAAAGAAGAAGATGACAAGAAGACTACGAAGACAATGAAGACAACAAAGGCGACAAAGAAGATGAAGACAATGAAGAAGACGAAGAAGACGATGAAGAAGACGACAAAGAAGATGACGAAGAAGATGAAGAAGACGACGAAGATGACAAGCCGAAAAAGAAAAAGACGAAGAAGATGACAAGACAACAAAGCAGAAGAAGAGGAAGATGGAGACGACGATGAAGAAGGCAATGAAGAAGATGAGGAAGAAGAAGACGATGAAGAAGAAGATGAAGAAGTAGACGAAGAAGATGACGAAGATGATGAAGATGACTAAGACGAAGAAGAAAATGACGAAGAAGATGAAGAAGACGAAGACGATGACAAAGACTAAGAAGACAATGATGATGACGAAGAAGACAATGAAGATGACGAAGAAGACTAAGAAGACGACGACGAAGAAGACTAAGAAGATGACAGCGAAGATGACAATGACGAAGACGACAAAGAAGATGAAGACGACAGGAAGATGACAAGAAGAAGATGAAGAAGAAGACGAGGAAGGAGAAGACGAGGAAGAAGATGAAGATGTAGAAGAAGACGAAGGAGACGACAAAGAAGATGAAGAAAAAGACGAAGAAGACGAAGATGACGAAGAAGATGAAGATGAAGACGATGAAGATGAAGAAGATGACTAAGAAGAAGACTATGAATATGACGACGAAGAAGACAACGAAGACAAAGAAGATGAAGACGAAGAAGACAAAGAAGACGACGAGGAAGACAAAGAAGACGATGAAGAAGACGACAATGAAGATGAAGAAGACGACAATGAAGACAACGAAGCAGAAGCAGAAGCAGAAGCAGAGGAAGAAGAAGAAGAAGAAGAAGAAGACAATGAAGAAGAAGAAGATGAGGAAGAAGAAGACGACGAAGAAGAAGATGAAGAAGTAGATGAAGAAGACGAAGATGACGAAGATGACGAAGAAGACGACAAAGAAGACAAAGATGAAGAAGACGATGATGAAGATGATGAAGAAGAAGAAGACGAAGACGATGACGAAGAATAAGAAGACGATGACGATGAAGAAGACGACGAAAATGAAGACGTCGAAGAAGACTAAGAAGACGACGAAGATGACAATGACAACGACGATGAAGAAGACGAAGACAACGACAAGACGATGACGAAGAAGATGAAGAAGAAGACGAGGAAGGAGAAGACAAGGAAGAAGAAGATGAAGATGTAGAAGAAGACGACAAAGACGAAGAAGAAAAATATGAAGAAGACGAAGATGAAGAAGAAAACGAAGAATACGAAGAAGATGAAGAAGATGACTAAGAAGAAGAAGACTATGAATATGACGATGAAGACGACGAAGACAAAGAAGAAGAAGACAAAGAAGACGACGAAGAAGACGACAATGAAGACAACGAAGAAGAAGATGAAGAAGTAGATGAAGAAGACGACAAAGATGATGAAGATGACTAAGACAAAGAAGAAGAAGAAAAAAGAAGACGAAAAAGAAGAAGACGATGAAGAAGACGATGAAGAAGACGACGAAGACAATGATGAAGAAGACGATGAAGAAGAAGATGAAGCCAATAACAAGATGAAGAAGACGAAGATGAAGAAGAAGAAGATGAGGAAGAAGAAGATGATGATGAAGAAGAAGATGAAGAAGTAGACAAAGAAGACAAGCTGACGAAGCTGACGAAGAAGATGAAGAAGAAGACGACAACGAAGATGACGATGAAGAAGGTAACAAAGACGAAGAAGATGATGAAGAAGACAACAAAGAAGACAATGAAGAAGATGATGACGAAGAAGACGACGACGAATAAGATGACAAAGTAGAAGAAGACAACAAAGAAGACGATGAAGAAGACAAGACGAAGACAAGAAGATGAAGACGAAGAAGAAGATGAAGACGACGACGAAAAAGAAGACAACGAAGAAGACGATGACAAAGAAGACGACGAAGAAGTAGAGAAAGAAGACGAAGAAGTAGACGAAGAAGTAGAAGATGAAGAAGACAAAGAAGATGAAGAAGACGGCGATGAAGACAACGAAGACGAAGAAGAAGACTAAGAAGACAAGAAGAAGATGAAGAAGATGACGAAGACGATGAAGATTGTTGCAGATAGGGTCTGGCGATCTGAAGATGGCGCGATGGTACGGAAAGATAGGGCCCCTCTCTGTGTTCTGTATGACTTCTCTATGGTTTCTCTATGATTCCTTTGTTATACTTAGCTTCCTGTCTGTGATGCAAGCAGAAGGAAGTGACGTTGCTACCTATCCTATATAATCCCATGCTACACGTTAATAAACGCCATTTTGCTGACCACCACATTGGTGTTTGCATGCTGATGACCACGTGCTGCCATTATTGAACCAGGGCATTGTGGTGAGGAGGCCACAGAAGATGAAGAAGACGCCGAAGAAGAAAAAGAAGAAGAAGAGGATGAAAAAGTAGAAGACGAAGAAGATGACGAAGACGATGAAGATGAAGAAGAAGACGAAGAAGAAGATGATGAAGAAGAAGAGGAAGAAGCAGACGAAGACGAAGAAGAAGAAGATGAAGAAGATCAAGAAGAAGGCAATGAAGAAGGCAAAGAAGAAGAAGAAGAAGAAGAAGGCAATGAAGAAGGCAAAGAGGAAGAAGAAGAAGAAGAAGAAGAAGAAGAAGAAGAAGAAGAAGAAGAAGAAGAAGAAGAAGAAGAAGAAGAAGAAGAAGAAGAAGAAGAAGAAGAAGAAGAAGAAGAAGAAGAAGAAGAAGAAATAATAATAATGCAGGAAGAACTAATAATAATAATGCAGGGGCACAGCAGCTGATAATTCTGTTCTTCCTGCCATATAATATACCCCAAAATTTACGTTCAATGAGACTGAAACAAATGTACTGATGAAGATGAAATAAAGTCTGAGAACCACCTTAAAATTATTTTTTCTGCTACCAGAGAAGATACCACAACAGGTGGTTCCTGATTTTCTAAGGATAAGCACTTATTTTTAAATATTTCTATATTGCAGAATCCACACTAATGCAATTATAGATGATCTTCCACCAGAACACCCATTTAATCAAGAACAAACACCTGCCAGCAGCTATTACACAGAACTAAAATGGTCGAACCAGCCCAACTGTGATGTAATGTTCAAGGAAGCACCTTGACGGTGATAAAATGTGAGGGACAAACTTAACCACCTGTGTGAACCTGTATGAATTTAACACGTAACTAAGATAATTATAATTATTTTGAGTAGAGAAATAAGACTAAACTGAGGTATTTGGGGAGTGAAGGAGCTTTTGAAGTGTAGGAGGAAACAAAATCAAGTACACTAACATCCACCTTTGCTAAAAAAAAAAATAATCCACCAACACAGAAAAAAAATCCAGCATTGTATTTTTTATTGTGTTTCAATTGGCTTGTACCCCTGTACTAGAACTGCTAGGACAGAGTCACTTTTTTTGATTATCAGCTGATCCAGTACTGTGGTTTATAATTTTAACCAAAAGAGTACTGATAACATACCAGTGCTGTGGATTTTGATAAACAGTGGCTGTACAGCATCACAGCCTTCTCTCTTCCTCTCTCCTTCAATAAACACTTTACAGCCTGAGAAATAGCTGGGAGGCAACACAGCCAAGCAGATGACCTGAATTGGACACAGTACTCCAGATGAGGCCTCACCAGAGCAGAGGGGATGGAGTACCTCCCTCGACCTATCAACCACACCCCTTCTAATACACCCCATAGTGGCACAGGAGCACATTGGGGCTCATGGCCATCCTTCCATCCACCAGGACACCCAAGTCCTTCTCCCCTTCACTGCTCCATTGCAGCTATTAATGCAGCTCTTTATATGTATTACAACGCTGTCATATAGTTATCTAATGGTTATTATAACTTGTCTATATAAAAGACCCAAAGTTAAAAAAGCAATCTGAGTAACTTTCCTTAATAAATTTCACTGATATTTATGGTCACCAGAAGAGTAATAAAACAGTCACAGATGTATTCCGCTACTTCATACAGTATTATGGTCTGCAAGACATACATCGTGTTGAATCCTACAGTGAGAGTAAAGAGTTATAATGGGCTAATATGAGGAGGCTCAGGGGTGACCTCATTGCTGTCTACAAATACCTGAAGGGAGGCTGTAGCCAGGTGGGGTTTGGTCACTTCTCCCAGGCAACCAGCAATAGAACAAGGGGACACAGTCTCAAGTTGTGCTGGGGGAAGTATAGGCTGGGTGTCAGGAGGAAGTTCTTCACAGAGAGAGTGATTGGCATCGGAATGGGCTGCCCAGGGAGGTGGTGTAGTCACTGTGACTGGGAGTGTTCAAGAAAAGACTCGATGAGGCACTTAGTGTCATGGTTGGATTGGATAGGACTGGGTGCTAGGTTGGACTGGATGATCTTGGAGGTCTCTTCCAGCCTGGTTGATTCTATGATTCTATGATTCTAATAGCTACAGAGGAAAAACCCATCTCTTGCTTGGCTAAAGTGAATCCTATTTAGTCTGTGTGTATTAGAAAACACCATTTCTCTCATGGTCTTTGCCATATAATGTAGCAAACAATATATGCTGGGTAATTTCAATTGCCTTTTTTTTTTTTTTAATGCTATGGCCTGCAAGGTTTCCTGTGGAAAAACAGAGTACTCCACACATGTATCAGCTTTTGTTCCACTAATGTGAACGAAAAGATGCCAACTAGGAGTTGTCTCCGTCTTAATTTAACATTGGAATATGAAACTGGTCTCTTAAAATACTGTCCAAGTTTCTTCCTTGACCATTGGCTTTTAATCGTTCAAGACCATTATTTGTGCTTTTGACTAGGTCCTAAACAAGATGTCAAAGCTGCCAAAGCTGTATCAAGATCAGAATCGAACAAGTAAAAAAGTAATCTGCTCCCACTTCACTTGCGCCACTTACATAAAAGGCAGAATTTATATTTACTGAAGAAGTATATATGAAGAGAACTCTAGAAAATGAGGTTCAAAGTTTGCTTTTTAAGCTGTAAATTTAAAATTCTGTGTTCCATATTAGTTTTGTTTGTGAGTTATTTTCTGGCAGCTGTGGGAATTAACTATATTTTAGAAAAATGTACATAACTACATTGGTGTCCACCTAGTCTTTTCTTACGATTTTCTTAATTACTATTACTGTAAATGCTAAAGAAATAAAATACAACCAAAGCTTATAAAATTTCAAAAAGTGATGCCTTCAAAATGACAGGTCAGTGTTATTTTAAGAAGCTAGACATTTTTGTATTCTTGTTCTATGCAATCATAGAATCACAGAATCAACCAGGTTGGAAGAGACCTCCAAGTTCATCCAGTCCAACCTATCACCCAGCCCTATCCAGTCAACTAGACCATGGCACTAAGTGCCTCATCCAGGTTTTTCTTCAACACTTCCAGGGACAGCAACTTCACCACCTCCCAGGGCAGCCCATTCTGCCGCAATGAAGGGACGGGGCAACGACTTGATACAAGCCAAAATGTCCACTTTATTAGCAAAATACACAGGTATAAGTCCTCTCAGAAGGCTAACATATCTATCGCTGATTGGTTAAAGTTACAATAAGAAAGTACACACGTTAGTAGCTACTATGTAATTGGCTGACATACTTTGTTAGACGACAAGCGCTGTTTTTCTCCTTTCTCTGTTATTCTCCTGCTCCTTTGATATACGTTGCCACGCAACTATCTGAGCAGGCCTGACCACAGAATCCCTTATCTTTCCTTCTGAGGTCTAACTGAGCTCCACATTGTGTGCCCAAGATTTACACTCTGTATGTTTAGTCTCGAGCAACTCATCCCTTACTAGCAAACCATTCCCCTGTTCCTACACCATTCCAATGGCAAATCACTCTCTCTGTCAAGACCTTCCTCCTAATATCTAAACTATACCTCCCTTGGAACAACTTGAGACTGCATCCCCTTGTTCTGTTGCTGGTTGACTGGGAGAAGAGACCAACCCCCACCTGGCTACAGCTTCCCTCCAGGTAGTTGTAGCAATGAGGTCACTCCTGAGCCTCCTCTTCTCCAGGCTAAACAACCCCGGCTCCCTCAGCCTCTTCTCACAGGGCTTTTGTTCCAGGCCTTTCACCAGTTTTGTTGCCCTTCTATGGACATGTTCCAGCATCTCAACATCTCTCTTGAATTGAGGAGCCCAGAACTGGACACAGTAATCAAGGTGTGGACTGACCAGTGCTGAGTACAGGGAAAGAATAACTTCCCTTGTCCTGCTGGCCACACTGTTCCTGATACAGATGCCACTGGCTCTCCTGCCACCTGGGCACACTGCTGGTTTGTGTTCATCTACTGTCTACCAGTACCCCCAGGTCCCTTTCTTCCTGGCTGCTCTCCAGACACTCTGTCCCCAGCCTGTAGCGGTGCTTGGGGTTGTTGTGGCCAAAGTGCAGAACTCTATATTTGGCCTTATTAGACCTCATCCCACTGGCCTCTGCCCACCCATCCAGCCTGTCAAGGTCCCTCTGCAAGGCTCTCCTACCCTCCAACAGAACAACACCTGCTCCTAGCTTGATGTCATCTGCAAACTTACTGATTAGTTGGAAGACAAGAATAATCCTGTTACACTTTGTTAGGAGCATCTGTCAGTAGCCTTGATAGGCCAGCCCCGTCAGTGTTCTAGGACTCATTACAAAGGATTGATTCCTGGCAACTCTTGTGTATCAGTGCCTTCTCCTGCAAGTGCCTTATGAAAATAAAATACATTTCATAGTAAAGAAACGACAGATCAAGATCTCATAGGCAGTCCATGGAATTTTTTTTTTTTTTTTCCTGAAGGGCAAAAGTGTTTCTCAAACAACAAGATATTTAACAAATGTTTTTGGTATTCATTGGTGTGTGAGTTCAGAGGTCAGCTACAGCTTGTCCAGCTGCAAAACTCCCCACTAAAGATGCCAGCACCACTAACAACTCAGTCATTTCTCCTATGCTAGGTCAAAAATTCCAGTAACTATGAAAATATTAGGGTAGTTCTGAAAACTTTTTTTATGCAGGCAGAATTCACAATAGTCATTAGAACCTGATGAGTGAATCCAGAAACACTAGTAAGAACATGATTTAGTAGAACAGTTTGTTATTAGCAGTAATTCAGCCCTGAAGATGTACTGAGGTCCTCTTGTATTAAAATAAATTAAAATTCTACTTTTTCCAAGAAGAAACATTAAACCAAATATTTTTTATCAACAGTATAAAATAGCAATTTCTATGCAGCACAGAAATAAAATCAAGTTATATTGATTTTCCAGCTTGAGTAGTGCTTCTGTGTATTCAGCTAGTTGAATAGGTCTTGTAGTTTAGTCCTATGTAAAGCACACCCTGACCTTTCACTGCCAATAAAATTGTTTATCATTCCCCATAATCAATGGGACAGTTCCTTTTTGTCCAGCAATAAAGTATGTCCAGAGCTGTTTAGGAGTGCTATGGAGACAACAACCTCTAATATTTGATTCATTCATACTTCCTTTAGTGTTACAACAAGCAGTCGAAGGCTATTCTTACACTGCTTTAATGCTCTCTTCTGTGAGGGAAGTACATAGATCCAAGCATGTAAATGTCAGTAACCAACACTGAGGGAACAGTGCAGTAAGAATAAAATAGAATAGGATAGAATCAACCAGGTTGGAAGAGACCTCCAAGATCATCCAGTCCAACCTAGCACCCAGCCCTAGCCAGTCAACTAGACCATGGCACCAAGTGCCTCATCCAGTCTTTTCCTGAACACCCCCAGCGATGGTGACTCTACCACCTCCCTGGGCAGCCCATTCCAATGCCAATCACTCTCTCTGTGAAGAACTTCCTCCTAATATCCAGCCTATACTTCCCCCAGCACAACTTGAGGCTGTGTCCCCTTGTCCTGTTGCTGGTTGCCGGGGAGAAGAGACCAACCCCCACCTGGCTACAGCCTCCCTTCAGGTAGTTGTAGACAGCAGTGAGGTCACCCCTGACCCTTCTCTTCTCCAGGCTAAACAACCCCAGCTCCCTCAGCCTCTCCTCATAGGGTTTGTGTTCCAGGCCTCTCACCAGCTTTGTTGCCCTTCTCTGGACACGTTCCAGCACCTCAACATCTCTCTTGAATTGAGGAGCCCAGAACTGGACACAGTACTCAAGGTGTGGCCTGACCAGTGTTGAGTACAGGGGAAGAAGAACCTCCCTCGTCCTACTGGCCACACTGTTCCTGATACAGGCCAGGATGCCATTGGCCCTCTTGGCCACCTGGGCACACTGCTGGCTCATCTTCAGCCTACTATCCACCAGTACCCCCAGGTCCCTTTCTTCCTGGCTGCTCTCCAGCCACTCTGTCCCCAGCCTGTAGCAGTGCTTGTGGTTGTTGTGGCCAAAGTGCAGAACCCTGTACTTGGCCTTGTTAAATCTCATGCCATTGGCCTCTGCCCACCCAACAGGTCCACACCTGCTCCTAGATTGGTGTCATTTGCAAACTTAGTGATGCTGGACTCAATCCCCTCATCCAGATCATCAGTAAAGATATTGAACAGGACTGAGCCCAGCACTGATCCCTGGGGAACACCACTAGTGACTGGCTGCTAACTGAATATGGCACCATTCACCACCACTCTCTGGGCCCAGCCTTCCAGACAGTTCTTGACCCAGCACAGAGTGAATCTGTCCAAGCCACAAGCTGCTAGCTTTGCCAGGAGCTTGTTGTGGCAGACGGTGTCAAAGGCTTTGATGAAGTCCAGGTAGACTACATTCACTAGATGGGTAACCTGATCATAAAAGGAGATCAAGTTGTTCAGGCAGGACCTGCCCTTCCTAAACCCATGCTGGCTGGGCCTGATCCCTTGGCCATCCTGTAGGTGCTTTGTGATGGCACTCAAGATGACCTATTCCATGGCCTTGCGTGGCACTGAGGTCAGGCTGACAGGTCTGTAATTTCCTGGGTTCTCCTTCCAGCCCTTCTTGTGGATGGGCATCACATTGCCCAGCTTCCAGTCTTCGGGGACCTCTCCAGTACACCCTAGGACAAGACAAAGGTTGCAGAGCTGCTTGCTGAACAAGAAACAGCAAGGGGTAGTGTCAGAACAGAATAAAACAGCATGTCTGCACATGTCATCAAGAACCTCAGATGTCATCTCTACCCTGCCTCAGGAGTACTGACATCATGGCAAGTCCTGAGACCTGAACTAATCATGGTTACTCAAAAAAAAGTTCAAAAGCATTTCTTGTCATACAATCTGTACTTCCAGTAACATGAGCAGATGAGCAAAAATACTTTTTCTAGGGCAGTATATTTGATGAAGGAAAGCATATGACGTGCCCAAAGGATTAAAGTGCTTGATCCAGTTTTGAGCAACTTGAGAACTTTTGAGAAGATCTTTGTTTAAACTCTTAGCCATTTCATATCTTGAGTCAAGATTTGACATCTATGTGAAGAGCAGAGAGCCTGGCTTTTGGGAGCACGAGCTTTGCAGATTGTGAGACAGTTGGTTTTTGCACAACCCATCATTACAAGAATGCTTTTCTTTCACATCTCACAACCAACATTAAAAAAACATTAAGACCAGTTATCAAGACAAACTTCAGCACATAGTGCTCCATCTACTTGACGCAAAATGGAATGATAAGCCACAACAACAAAAAACTGAGACACACACAACAAAAGGAGAACCCAGTTTTCCCTCCTTTTTTTGCCTATTAGTGTTCTATTTGACCATGCCCATTCCAGCAGGCATTACTTGTTTCAGCCTCTGATGTACTGATCTGGAGATGAAGAGTTAATAAAAATAGCATGGACGCTCTTTGATTCCTTGGCGGAAGAGGCTTAGGAGACTCAAAAGCTTACTTATTCCTTTCTTGAAATATTGCGAGAGTACCTAGAATTTGACCTGAAAAGTGTCAAACCACCTTAATAAAAAATATTGTGTGCTGTGAGTGGAATTTGAGATCCTTAAATCCCACTTGCAGTCTGTCCTGGAGTCCCATATACCCCAAAATTCCTCTCTGTCCTGGAGGTCCCGTGTACCCCAGAAATTTCCTCTCCCTCTGTGGTTTGAATGGGAGAGGAAAAAGGCATGAACAGACCTGTTTCTCCCCCCCTGCCCTGCAGGCTTGAAGCGGGGGAGCAGGGGGGACCCTTACGGCACGAGGAGTGCCCCGTGCCGGGCCCGCGCTGCACTCGGCTGAGGATTGGCTGTGAGCTTTTCGCGCCTAGGCAGTGGTAACGGCTCTTTGTCTAGGAGAGGGTATAAATATCGAGGGGTTCCCGCCTTGGGGGTTCCCGCCTTGGGGTGCTCCTGCCGTGGAGTTCGCCCCCGCTTTGGATCGCGTTCCCGCCTTGGTGTGCCTGCTTGGAGTTCTTCTCCCCCCACCTGGATAACTTCTACACGGAGCCTTTGACACTCCGAAGACAAGCCCTGAAGGACTTCACTTTAAGCGTCCTTATTGTGTGGCTTATCGCTTCTTAACGACCCTGAAGGTTGCTGAAAAGACCACGGGACAGACCTTTGAATCGCCCTTCTTTTCAAGCCAGCTGTCGTGAGTAGCCTAGGCTCAGCCTATTTTGATAGTGGGGAACGCTATATATATTTATTAGCACAAATCCTTTTCCAATTACTGACTTAAAATTAGTCAAGTTTACCTGTGGTATCCTATTGTGTAGATATTCTCAAACAACCAAAAAGAACCTGCTAATTAAATATAAATTATCTTCTGTATATAGTTTTGGGGGGCGGGTTTTAGGGAAAATAAAATAACTCTATTTTTATAAATTCCTGACTCGGCCAAATTAATTCCTGCCTCCATAACACTCTCCCTCTGTGGTTTGAATGGGAGAGGAAAAGGTGTGAAAAGACCTGTTCCCCACCCCCGGCCCTGCAGGCATAAAGAGGGGGGAGCAAGGGACTCTTCCGGCACGAGGGGTGCCCTGTGCCGGGCCTGCGCTGCAATCAGCTGGGGATTGGCTGTGGTCTTCACACCTAGGAAGTGGTAACTCAGCTCTTTGTCTAGGAAGGGTATAAATATTGGGGGGACTTCCCACCTTGGGGTCTTCCTGCCGTGGAGTTCGTCCCTGCTTTGGAGTTCTCCCCCCACCTGGATAGCTTCTGCACAAGGAGCCCCTGATGCTCCGAAAGACAAGCTCCGAAGGACTGCATCTGCCTTAAGCACCCCCTTTGTGCAGCTTTATAGCTCTTAACGACCCTCGAAGGCTTCTGAAAGACCCGCAGGGACAAGCCTTTGGACCGCCCTTCCATTCAAGCCAGTGTGATTCTGCTGTGAGTAGCTTTGGCTCAGCCTTATCTTGATAGTGGTGAACGCTATATTTAATAGCTCAAGCCTTTGCCTGCCTCCATAACACAGTCAGAAGAGCAATTTGTGACCTAGATCACGGTTGCAACTCTGAGCTCAAATAAGGCCCAGGCTCCTAGGTGATGCATATGTATTGCATATACTAGCCAGACAATTCCTAGTTAATCCCCCCCTAAGAGAAACAGGCAAATCCTGACGAAAAGAAGTACAAGCAGGGAAAAAATTTGTCAGCTCTTTGCTAATTTGTTGAGGTTTAGACAGAAAAACATAGAGCATTCAAGAACTGCATAACCAAAGTACAGTAATTTGCATTTCAAGAGGAGATGACAATAATCAGAAATATTTTTCTGTACAAAAACATGAAGTGCTTTGTAAAATTCTGATCTGCATAGTGAAACAAGTGTGAAACACATGAAAAGCAAATCTAGGTCAGAAACACTTCACATCATATTGTCATGGAGGGCCTGTAGGCCCCAAAATAGGCTTATTTATGCCTTGCCTTGCCTGGACATGTTCTTCTGCCCAAACCAGAGGTAAACACATTAAATGGAAAAAAGGGGCACAATAGGCCTGCCCAGGACCCCTGATTGTGTAAACATGTTTGCGTAAGCCCATGTGCCCAGCTCATGCTTGCCAGGTGCTAGTCTGTGCGTTTACCATATTTGGAAAGTCCAGGCTTGTGATGTTGCCTATTATGGTATTGTTTGGCTGACTGCCAAAACCTGATTGATCATTCTGGTGTCCAAAGGGCCATTAATCTCAGCCCACATTTGATAAATAGAGCTACACAGGGTCACTCGTTCACCTGCTCCATTGCTCATGCTCAGGCCCTGTGTTCAGACTCCCCGGATCACTCACGCTCACTTACTTGCACAGGCTCACTTGCTCGCTCATTATTAGGTTCAGACTCACCAGCACTTCTTATACCTCATTGCTTCCCATAGTCTCCCAGCCAGTTGTGCACACTTGCACACCACTGTGGTATCAGGACCAGATCCTGTACTGCCTGCCTTTACTTACGGAGCTCAGACTCCCGAGCAACCTATTGCTCGCCCGCTGCCTTATCACTGCCTGGTGAGTGCCACTGCCGCTGAGTTAACCAGGAGCAGACTCCACTTGTCTGCATGCAATCAGCCTGCTAGCTGGCATGAGACCGTGCTCAGACTGCATGACATCCTACTCCTTCTGCACCTGAGGCCCTGCCAACAGTCCCCGGACAGAGCATCCAGGAGACAAGGGTAGAGATTGCATCCTTCACTAGGAGAACAAGGTCAGAGACTGCATCATTTCCCCAGATAGCTGGGAAGACTGCATCCTTTCCCCAGGAGCTGGGAGGATTCCAGCCTCAGAGTCCATAGGCAAAGACTCCCCTGAAGTTTGGACACTAGTAATAGGCTCTGACGTAGCCCCAGAGGGTGATTGATAATTAATAAGAATTTGTAAGTAAATGCTTTAATGCCTCTGTAATTTCTATTGCCTCCTGCCATAGAGCAGAAAGAGCTTTCATCCCACCTGCTGGGCAAGCAGTATACTGACCCCAAAGCGTTATTTGCTCTGGGGAAATCTCTGTCTGCTTATAGTTTGAATGTATGCTAGTTATTATAATAGTTACTGTTCTGATATATTTCCCATAAGGTCTTTCATGATCGTTTAAGATCCTTTTAATATTAAATTCAGTGGTTGAGGGTGGTGAGAGTTCAGAATATTGAAGTTAATAAATACATATTTTTATAGAATATTAATCTGACACCAGAGACGAATGGGCGTAGGTGGCAGAATACCCCTCCGCGACACATATCTGAGAAAAATTACAACAGACAGTGTGCATTCTCAGTTTTTTTCACCAGCGGTTCCCACATTTATTAACCATGTCCTTTTGAAGTGTACAGTCCAAGTTTCTCAAAAAAATCCCCAACATCCATGGTACTGAATTAATTACTATAATAATCTGCACACAATAGAGAGACTAACAGCTCTCTCACCTGGCAGCCATGTTTTAGTAACACGTTTAAGCACAGAACCTGAGAACCTTCCTTGGTAGATAAATTGATTAACAGATGGATAGGGCAGGGTGTGGAAATGAGCTGTAGCCACCTATACCCTCAGGTCCTGGGTGGTGAGTGATTACTGGTAGTGATGTTTCTTTATGCTGTGTCTTCAGTGAACACCATTCACTGCAGATAAAGAGTTGGTATCAACTGTTAAGAGTTTCATGCTGGAAAGAGGTACTGTGGAATGGTCTAATTTGCTGAATACACATCACATTATTGCTTTGTAGAGTACTTAGCTGATTCCAAGGAATGTGGTCTTTAGGTACTTCTTTTCTTGAAATCAAATGTATAAGACTCAAGGAGGGGATGGAGGAAATTTCCTGAACAGTTTTGTGGAACAGTCTCATTCTCAAACCTAATACAGTATCAAGAAATGTACAGAAATCAATTTATTTAAACATCATACAGCTACTAACAAGCCACATCACTCAGCAGTCTTATTAGAGTATGCGATCTATTTAGTCAAACTGTGTTACAACTGCACACTAATTAGGAAATAAAAAGTTTTCAGTGCAAGAATATGCTGTAAGTGTTAAATTTTAGCCACCACTACATATTAAACTTTTATTGACTGTATATGGGGTTAGTTCTTTGCAGATAGATTGTTGGAAATAACTCAGGAGGAACAAAAGACTTAGTGACTTGTTGGGTATGTCAGCACATTTTGCGAGGTGCCAAAGATTCTAAGTAGAAAATGCTATGCATACAAAATCTTTTACGTGTAAAAAAAATGAGAGAGAGATTTGTAAGAATTTGGTTATTTGGCAGCACCACATTAGGTTGTTGGGTTATTTAAACGTGGCAACAGAAAAGAAACCCCAACATTTAAAGGGAGCTTACATGCATAAGTGTAGTTACTAAAATTGCTTCCTTATAATAAACCATAAGTAACGACTAAAATACATATTCCGCTTTCACTGAGGTAGCTGCAGCAGAAGTTTGACCTTGTGTTGTCAGAGAAAAGATGTGACTTGCCAATTTCTAACCATGAAATTCCAAGTAACAGTACTAGTTGTTAATTAAAGCAGCATATAAAGAAAATAAGTCGATCACATCCCAGTCAAAATTCAAGCTGACTTTATTCAAGGTGAAGAAGAGGTTGGGTTTGGTTGGGGTGGAGTGTGCAGATGAAAAGAGCTGAGCCATGCCATGCAAAGGCATGCAGCAGAAGAAAAAGAGGTGCAGTTAGACTTAAAAATATTTCAGCAGTATGTCTGGCATCTTTGATTCTGTTTAGTTTGTCATTGATTTCTTAGATTCTAAGCCTTAACACTACTGAGAGCCCGAGTGACTTTTCTCAGAGGTACTAAGTTTAGGTAACAGTAATTTAGAAAGATAATTTTTTCTTCAGTCCTTCAGTGAAGCCCAAGGTATAGCTTTAAACACCACAGCAGGCAGACTTAAATGCCTACACTGTTATTTTTCTTGAGATCCCCTTGTCCAATTGCATATTGCAACAAGGAATGGGGCACAGCAGACTGGGCATCTCAAACATCTTGCAGTAATCCAGAAAACTACACAACAGCAGCAGCCTGAATACCTTTCTTCTTCCTGACATGTAATTAAAACAGAGATAACTCCTGTCTGCCAAAGATGGGGAAAATTCATTCATGACTGTATGGAGAAAGTGTAAGGGAAAAAAAAAGGTAAAACATACCATTTACTGACTAGAAAAAGGGAACTATAGAAAATCATGTTGTCATTAGGAGTGGAGACAAGGAGCGAGGTGGGGGAACATGCTGACTTCTGAACACTTCTTTTTAATTCTTGGTGTTAGCACAGTTGACCAAAATATTTTATACTATACAGGGAAAATGTAATTATGGGGGAATTGTTATGTTTTCCAAAACATGGGCTTAACTGAAGACACATATTTGAAAGCAATCCTTCATCATTAATGGTTAAAATTGATCACAGATTACTGAAGAGCCAGTTGAGATTGGAGAATCAGAAGTTTTTTTGGCAAAAATAACTTATGAACTAGAGATATTATTAATGGAAATAGAGGCTCTGTGAAAATACTTAAAATAGGCTGCAACTGAAAAGTACAGAAATGAGAGTGTATGAACAACTTGCAAGAGGTACTAGAAGTGAAAGTTACACAGCACTCAGTAAATACTGGGGTTAGAAGAGAGAGGACAACATAGTAATCAAGAATGAAGAACTTGATAAGGCCATTAATTGAACTAACATGCCTGAAATGAGAAGTGACAGAAGGAAAAGAAATTACAGGTATGGAATATTACTTAATGTACCTACTAACACTACTTGTCTAAGGCAAAGTGTTCTATCAGTTTGGCATGATTATAACCTGAGTCAACACTCTTAGTATGTGCTTTGTGTACAAACAAGCAGAGTAACACAATTAATGTTGTATTCTGGCATTCTCTTAAGATCAACTTACATGTTGTGGGGGAAATAACAAGATTCCATATATTTCAGCACCCACTAAATAGTTACTCCACACCAAAAGCAAGACTTAAGAGTAAATTAAAGAGCAGGAATTGTAGGTGAGCATGCTAGCAATTTCAGATTTTACCACAATGCAGTAATTTGGGTATCACAGGCACCACCAGCAATGTCACAATTATATCCTGTATCTGTAAATACTCTAAACAATTGTCTGGAAAGAATATTTTGGCAGCAGGTACTTACTGTATGCATGAGATATTTTAAAGGCTTTGACATAGGAATTTACAGAAATTCTCATGTAACAATGTGCTGTTTCTTGTAGTTTTTTTGTATCAGCTGCAGCAAACATTCATTCAGCAATGCCATGACTACCCTGTCTGAGAAACAAGCAGAATTGCACACATTCATGCTCTCCCTATTAAAGTTCCATTGTTTGGACATGAAATGAAAAAAAGTTTCTTTAGGTACAAAAAGTTGATTAATGCAACTGTGAAAGATTATATTTATTATTTAATATAAATTTGACTTTATTAATCAAATTAGCACACAATACTGTGTAGTCCAAGGCATTTATGTTTGGTATGCAACAGTGCACTTATAACCCCATAGACTCCTTCTTGATATGCAGTATCGCTAATAACATATACCTAAAATAAGATGCTCCATTATTTTTAGTGCAGCAGTATATTAATTGTCCCCACTATGCATTTTTGTAAACAGTTGTATATTCTCTGAATACTGACAGAGGTGCTGCAATGTTTCCTTAAAAAAAACGTTTGTAATAACAGTAATATTGTAATTTTAATTCATTGTCACCTGGTCCATTCATGTACAAAAAGAAAGCAACACTATTAAATAAGCATTCATTCCTGTGATCGTCCAAATTAGACCAGAGGGTCAGCAGCCTCCTCCATGGAATTTGAGTTGTAATACCAGTGATTAGTAAGTTAACATTTCCTTTGCTAAAGAAATTGGAATTTCAGCATGGCCTGAAGCCATAGGAAAACAAAAAACAGAGTACTGACTTTCAGAATCAAATTAAAAAATTTGCTCCAAATAGTATCATAAGAATTATTCCAGAGTCCAACTTTGGTATGAACTGTAACAGTAAAATAAATTCCTTTTACACTGTATTGATAAAAAAAAAAAAAAAAAAAAAAAAAAAGAAATCTGGAGTTCTAGCATTAAAAGAAGCCAAAATTTGGCAGAAGGTTTTGATCACTACATTGTTTTTTTGACTTAACAGCATCTATTTTTGTAGTGTAACTACAGACCACTATGACCATAACAAATAACTTAATCGCTTTTGTTGCCGATATTCAGGCAATTCTGTTTGTTAGAGAGGAATTAAAAGGTAGCTGTCCGGTGTTCTTCACATCTTGGTGCTTCTCCGTTCCTTACAATTTTGGCTGATTCTCTCTCACTTCTTCCAGTTTAGAAAGAATCCACTGTATGAGGGAAAAGTAAAAAATAAAACCATTTCCTTTGTAAAAAACACACAATGCAGCTGAAAATTAGATTGTGTTGGCCAGACACTTCACTATCTGTTCTCTTCCTAACTGAATTTTAACACAGTGCTCAGAATCCTACTATAGTCTATAAACCCCTGATACTCTGATATGAAAAGGTAGCAATGGAAGTACTAACATCTGACATTGGACACAACAGGTAACTGAATTGTTTAGGTTGTTATTTCAGTTTCCTCCTCTGTATTTCAATGAACAATATTGTAAAAAATAAATCACATCATCATTTCACCCACATCATTATTAATGCTCTGCATTAGTCTACAACTCTAGACAAATCACAGTGGTAACAAAAGATAGAGGTTGCAGCAGTGTGACTATATCTAGAAGGCGGCTTTTTTTAACTACAAAAAGGAGAGGGCAAAGGAGGCACTGACATGGAAATCTAAGGTAGGAGATGAAGTTATACAAAGGGATTGCCACAAGAGAGCTACATAATGCTTTCAAGGAAATCAGGTTCTGTTGTGAGGTCAGGCTCTACGTTACAGATCTCCATATCAAAATTGTGCTAGTTTGAGTTTAGCTGAGCTATTTTAGTGAGGGGAATTGGATTATAGGCT
>WAAF01004799.1:14843-53815 GCA_013400475.1 Tricholaema leucomelas | reverse complement strand
CCTTGGTGATACTGTGATACTGTGAAGACAATAAACTAAGATGCCATTTTGTCTAAGCTGGAGTAGTGATCCCTTGCCAGTGGTGTCTGTCTTGTTGACACAATACTGACAAGGAGTGCACCCACAAAGCTGTTCTTAACTCTTCCCAGTACAGCTCTCCTACTAACACTGCATTGCTGTGCCCAGGTAATTTAAGGTAAGGAACTGCAAGAAGGCAAGAGCCACACCAGACTTGTCTCTGGTAACAGAAGCAGTGTGTGGAAAAAGAAAGAAGCATTTTCAGCAACAGTAAATTTCCGTCTCCTATAGGAATCACATCCTGGTTGCCCAAGTTTCAGTGTCTTTCTTGAGATGACTTGCCCAGCTCTATATCAGAGATACATGATGCCTAATGAATCCATGCTGTTTTCAGAGAGTTCCTTTCCTTTATTTCCTTAGCTAAACAAAAGATAATGCTGCAATATAAAAACTGAGCCACAAAGACAATAGGAAAAAAAACAACAAATTTCATGGCTCCCTCACTAGGTTGTTATTTCTCTTCTTTTTTTCCTTTTTCTTTTTAAAGAAGAACAAAGAGCTTCAAAAACCCTGTAAACAATGGAGAACAAGCCGAGCAAAACCAAAACTAATGCTGTTGATTCAGTATGAAAATTCGTCTTTCATCATTTTCTCTCCAAGCTGAAGGACTGGAAAAGTCCTTTGTAACTACTCAAAGAACCACAGACTTGCTTTCTCCACCACTTGGGTGCTGATAAATAGAACAAAATCATAGAATCACAGAATTATAGAATCAGTCAGGGTTGGAAGGGACCACAAGGAGCATCTAGTTGCAACCCCCATGCCACGCGCAGGGACATGCTACCCTAGGTCAGGCTGGCCACAGCCTCATCCAGCCTGGCCTTAAACGCCTCCAGCCATGGGGCCTCAACCACCTCCCTGGGCAACCCATTCCAGCCTCTCACCACTCTCATGCTCAACAACTTCCTCTTCATCTCTGGCCTGAATCTCCCCACCTCCAGCTTTGCTCCATTCTCCCTAGTCCTGTCACTCCCTGAGAGCATAAAAAGTCCCTCCCCAGCATTTTTGTAGGCCCCCTTCAGATACCAAAAGGCCACAAGAAGGTCACCTTGCATTTCCTCTTCTCCAGACTGAACAGCCCCAACTCTTTCAGTCTGTCCTCTGATCATCCTGGTGGCCCTTCTCTGGACACACTCCAGCATCTCTACATCCTTCACAGCAGAGGGGGAGAATCGCCACCCTCACTCTGCTGCCCACACTTCTCCTGATGCAGCCCAGGATCTGGTTGGCTTTCTGGGCTGCAAGTGCACACTGCTGGCTCATGTTGAGCTTCTCAGCCACCAGCACCCCTAAGTCCCTCTCCTCAGGGCTGCTCTCCAGACACTCACTGCCCAGCCTGTATTGACTTCTAGCTTCCTTGTTAATTTAGCTACATAGAATCCATACACAGAGAGTATTACCAAGTCTATTTTTCATCTGTGTAATTTGGGGGTATAGCTATGTGAGCTCATTAGGCTGTTGTTTGTTTGCTATGTGGTTTAGATGTTTTGAGGTTGGTTTTTGGGGTGGGTTTATTGTTTTTTTTCTTCTTGGGTTATTTGTTGAGTTTTGGTCAGCTTGGGTTATTTTCTTGTGCTACCAGTGCTTTGTTTTTCCACCTTTGTAAAACTACTGAGCTGACTGGTGGTAACCAGCATGGCTTCACTAAGGGCAAATCATGCCTGACAAATCTGGTGGCTTTTTATGATGAAGTCACAGCTACAATGGACAGGGGAAGGGCAACTGATGTCGTCTACCTGGACCTGAGTAAGGCATTTGACTCTGTCCCACATGACATCCTGGTCACCAAACTGGAAAAGCACAGACTGGATGGGTGGAGCACTGCTGGATAAGGAATTGGCTGGATGGTGGCACGCAGAGAGTGGTGATCAATGGCACAATGTCCACCTGGCAACCAGTGCCAAGTGGTGTTCCTCAGGGGTCAGTGCTGGCACCAGTGCTCTTTAACATCTTTGTCAGTGATATGGACAGAGGAATTGAGTGCACCCTCAGCAAGTTTGCAGATGACACCAAGCTGTGTGGCACAGTTGACTTGCTGGAGGGCAGGGATGCCATCCAGAGGGACCTGGACAGGCTGGAGAGGTGGGCCCAGGCCAACCTCATGACGTTTAACAAGGCCAAGTGTAAGGTCCTGCACCTGGGTCGGTGCAATCCCAGGCACAGATACAGGCTGGGTGATGAATGGCTGAGAGCAGCCCTGAGGAGAAGGACCTGGGGGTCTGGGTCGACGAGAAGCTCAACATGAGCCGGCAGTGTGCACATGCAGCCCAGACAGCCAACCGAGTGCTGGGCTGCATCAAGAGAAGTGTGGCCAGCAGGGCAAGGGAGGGGATTCTCCCCCTTTACTCTGCTCTCGTCAGACCCCACCTGGAGTACTGTGTGCAGTTCTGGAGCCCCCAACACAAGAAGGACATGGAACTGCTGGAGTGGGTCCAGAGGAGAGCCACGAAGATGCTCAGAGGGCTGCAGCAGCTCTGCTCTGAGGACAGGCTGAGAGAGTTGGGGCTCTGCAGCCTGGAGAAGAGAAGGCTTCGAGGAAACCTTACAGGGGCTTTCCAGTATCTGAAGGGAGACTACAGGAAGGCTGGGGAGGGACTACTTACAAGGTCTGGTAATGTCAAGATGAGAGGTAATGAGTTTAAACTGGAAGAGGGGAGATTCAGACTGGATGTTAGGAGGAAGTTCTTTACAGTGAGGGTGGTAAGACACTGGAACGAGTTGCCCAGGGAAGTTGTGGATGCTTCCTCCCTGGAGGCGTTTAAGGCCAGGCTGGATGAGGCCTTGAGCCTCCAGACAAATTCAGGATGCAAAATGGGGCATCACAGCCCTGTGCTACCTGCTTATCTCTTTTATTAATATCCAGCCCACAACTAGTGGACATAGCATTGGACATAGATTGTCCAATTGGAATGGCACTTTGCTAGGCCTCACCATATTAGGTGAAGCCAGGGGTTTTGCCCTTCCTTCCCACGGTTGCCTCCTCCAGCACAGGAAGAGCAGCAGAACAGAGAAACATGTCTGGGCAAGCCAACATGGATAAGCACACGTTTGCCCCATCAATCCCACCACCACAGTGGTTGAGGCCCCATCCCTGGAGGTATTTAAGGCCAGGCTGGATGAGGCTCTGGCCAGCCTGATCTGGGGTAGAATGTCCCTGCCCATGGCAGGGGGGTTGGAATTAGATGATCCTTGTGGTCCCTTCCAACCCTGAATGATTCTATGCTGTATGAAAAATGACAAGCATGTGTCATTTTGCAGTTCTTCCAAGAAATATTGCAGTTCAACCTGCAATCTTCCACAACAAATTAGAATCAAACATCATGTGTGGGTAAGGAAGTAGAGAACCCAAGGGCACAAATAACAAAATTGAGATTTATCTTCACTCTTCACTTCTAGTGTCTCATCCTAGAAGGCTGGGACTCTTCAAAAAGAGAGACTGAAAGCAGAGGAACACTTCACTATCCCCAACACAAATACCTCTCCAAATTGAAGAAACTTTGCACAAGGGAGCTGGCATTTTCAATTCTGAGTACTCACAAGGATGACTGCCGTCCTGGATGAAGAGAGGCAGCGTGTGACTTGCGGCTTCTGAAGGCACAAAAAATGCAAAGACATCCCCCCCAAAAAAGAGGCAAACCCCAAATCAACTTTTTGCATATCCTCCACAAGGACTCCAGCAGAAAACATTTAAGACACGGGAAGTCTGGAATTTTCCACTCCGAAGACAGCTAAAGAAAGGACCACCAAGTGTCAACAAGCATCAATATCGTGTCAGGGATTATTTGTTTATCACCTTGGATTGAACTGAGAGCATCTGTCAATCTGTGAGCAACCTTCATCTGTCATTATAGGCAAACCACATCTCTACAATAGAAAGTTATAACAGTATGCTTTGCTTTGCCATCACTTCATAGTTCCTGCTGCCTATCCTTCAAAAACATAAATGTCAACGAGAGCAGTTGACAACCATAACTCACTAGCAGTCTTAAACTGCAGTGTTGCATCAGGACTATGAAGTGCACACAAAAGTTTGCTTTATCCCAAACGTCCTTGCAAACTTCTGGGAAGGCTGCAAATATTGCCTACCAACTTTGAAAAGGAAATTGTTGCAGAATGACACCACCAAAACCAGATGAGATATGTGATTTTATCTTTACTTTAGCATCAGAGGGCTAAAACATCCTACACGACTAACACTGTCTGCTGATAAAATAAGAGGAATTCAAAAAAAGTCAATCCTTCCTTTAAAATAAACAGCTAAAACATCCAACCAAACAACAACAACAAAAAGACAAGAAAACAAATCCAATATCAACCAAAAGACAAAACCATGTCATGGTAGGCCTGATAGGCCCAAAATAGACTTATTACATATAGTGGATTGCCCAGGCATGTTTTTCTGCTCTACCAGAGTAGCAGGTGTGGGAAAAGAACACAAAAGAACCTGGAGCCACTAAGTCTAAGGACTCTGGCCTGCCCAGACTTGTCTTGGTCATGTGGTAAACAAGGTACACACTTAGCTTGTGCCTGCCTTGTGCAAGGCCTGTGCTTTTTTCCCAAATCTGGGTAAAAGCCAGCCTATGGCTTTGTCTAATATGGTAAGGTTTGGCTAACTGCCATTCTGATTGGCTATTCTGTGTGCAAAGGACAATTAATCTCAGCCCACATCGATAAGAGGAGATACACAGGTAAGCAACATGCTATGACGTGCCTGCTGCCATTGCCTGCTGCCTGGAAACTCCACTGTCGCAAGCTTACCAGGAACAGGCTCTAAATGCCTGCACGCGATCGGCCTGCATAGCCAGCGTGACATCGTGCTGAGACTGCACGTGGCAGGACACCTGAAAGTCTCCTGCTAAGACTGGAACTCCTACACAGATCATCCAGAGGAGGCAGGAGATAAGGTCAGAGATTGTCTGCCTCCTTTCCCCAGAAGCCTGGGAAGAATCAGGTCTCAATGGCCAACAAGAGAGTTGCCTGAAAGCATTTGGGCACTGTCTGGACTGTGGATAGCTCCACAGTTCAAGTAATATTGATTTTGTGAGTAAGTACTTATGAGCCTCTTTATGAGTCTCCATTGCCTTCTGCCATAAGCAGAAAGGGCTCCCTGGGTCCGTCTAGTGGGCAAGCGGAACATTGGCCTCAAGCAGCATTTGACTGCAGGAATCTTCTCCTCCAGTTCAATTAATGTTTATATATCTTGCTGGTTATTACTAGATCTAGATACTATCCACAGAATGTTTCTGTGACTGCGTAAGAACCTGAGTTCTGAATATCAAAATTAATAAACAAGATTAATTTTGGAAAAATATAATCTCACATTAATTCAGTTCTCCTTCATAATTTCTCCTGCTGGGCCGCAGCAAGAACAGTGTGGCCAGCAGGGCAAGGGAGGGGATTCTGCCCCTTTGCTCTGCTCTCCTCAGACCCCACCTGGAGTCCTGTATGCAGTTCTGGAGCCCCCAACACAAGAAGGACGTGGAACTGTTGGAGCCAGTTCAGAGGAGGGCCACGAAGATGCTCAGAGAGCTGCAGCAGTTCTGTGATGAGGATAGGCCATGAGAGATGGAGTTCTGCAGCCTGGAAAAGAAAAGGCTTCAAGAAGAGCCTGTAGTAACCTTCCAGTATCTGAAAGGGACCTACAAGAAGGCTGGGGAGGGACTACTGACAAGGGTTTGTAATGACAGGACAAGGAGTAACGAGTTTAAACTGGCAGACAGGAGATTTAAACTGGATGTTAGGAAGAAGTCCTTTACAGTGAGGGTGGTGAGACACTGGCATAGCTTGCCCAGGGAGGTTGTGGATGCTTCATTCATGAAGGTGTTCAAGGCCAGGTTGGATGAGGCCCTGAGTTACCTGTTCCAGTGGGAGGTGTCCCTGTCTATGGCAGGGAGTTGAAACTAGATGATCTGAGGTCCTCTGTAGCCTAAACCATTGTAGACGTCAATGTCAAATGTCTTTAATATATATATATATATATATACACACACACGCACATTTTTTTAAATGGAAAATAAGAGAGAAAAGGGAATGACACTTTAAAGGAGATTACAGACACAATATACTCATTTTCATATGACTGTAACAGCAATTATGTGGAAGAAAATGGAACTTAAATGAACTAGCAGAAGCTCTATGGGGAGAGGCTGAGGGAGCTGAGGGCATTTAGCCTGGAGAAAAGGAGGCTGAGGGCAGATGTCATTGCTGTCTACAATTACCCAAAAGGAGGCTGTAGCCGAGGGGGTTGGTCTCTTCTGNTGGGAGGTGTCCCTGTCTATGGCAGGGAGTTGAAACTAGATGATCTGAGGTCCTCTGTAGCCTAAACCATTGTAGACGTCAATGTCAAATGTCTTTAATATATATATATATATATATACACACACACGCACATTTTTTTAAATGGAAAATAAGAGAGAAAAGGGAATGACACTTTAAAGGAGATTACAGACACAATATACTCATTTTCATATGACTGTAACAGCAATTATGTGGAAGAAAATGGAACTTAAATGAACTAGCAGAAGCTCTATGGGGAGAGGCTGAGGGAGCTGAGGGCATTTAGCCTGGAGAAAAGGAGGCTGAGGGCAGATGTCATTGCTGTCTACAATTACCCAAAAGGAGGCTGTAGCCGAGGGGGTTGGTCTCTTCTGCCACCAAGCAATCAGCAACAGAAGAAGGGGACACAGTCTCAAGATGTGCCAGGGGAGGTCTAGGTTGGATGTTAGGAGGAATTCGTTGCCAGAGAGAGCAATTGGCATTGGAATGGGCTGCCCAGGGAGGTGGTGGAGTTGTCGTTCCTGGAGGTGTTCAAGAAAAACCTGGATGAGGCACTTAGTGCCATGGTCTGGTTGATTGGCCAGGGCTGGGTGCTAGGCTGGACTGGATGATTTTGGAGGTTTCTTCCAACCTGGTTGATTCTATGAATGTAAAGTGCTTCGTTCCCTCCCCCCCCAAATTTCATTTCAATACTACTGCTTCAAAGGAAAATGTTGTGCTTCATTATCAGTCTCTGTATTAAATGGTAAGAAAATCTGTCTTCTGGCATACACAGCACATATAATCCAAGAAGCACAAGACAAAAGCCACGCTAGCAGACACAAAACTAAGTACTTTCATTATTTTCCTGTCCTTCATATTGCCGTTTCATTGATTTGCTTCCTGAATGTCATGGAGGGGCTGTAGGCCCGAAAAATAGGCTTATTTCTATTCCTCATTTTGCTTTTGCCCTGTCTGGACACGCTCGCCTACCCCAGACAGAGGTAAACACGTTGAAGGCACATTGGGGGGACAATGGGCCTGGCGCCACTCTATCTGGTCTGCTCAGGGCCCACGGGGTAGTCACGTTGCATAAGCTCACGCATTGGGTGTGTGGCTTGCTCGTGCTCTTCCCATATTTAGGGGTACAGGACCTGTGGACCTTCCCAAATATGGTATGTCCCTGCCGGACGACAGAAGCCTATTGGACAGTGCCATGGCCGACAAACCCATCCATCTCCATACATTGCTTATAAATGGGGCAATCTAAATAAACAAGGCACCCTCCTTTGCCTTTGGGACACCCCCTCCTTTGCCTTGAGGACCTTCCTTTTGCCTTTGGCTTTTGCCTGTTGCCTCCTGTTTTCGGCTTTCTATTCTCCACCCGTCTGACTTCTGCCTGAGGCTACTGCCTTTGTCCCATGACAACGACCTGCAGGGATTCAGCCTGATCTTCTCAGACAGCGCACCCCAGAACCCGAAGAACTGTTGTCCCCACGGGATCAACTCCATGACTGCCTTCACCTCATTTTGGGGACCACAGATACCAAAACTCTGATTTGTGAGTACTTAAACTCTCTTATTCAAGTTGCAAAGGACCTTTATTGACTCCACCAGTGGCACTTTCTGCCACAAGACTCTGATTTGAGCAATTGGAGCTTCTCTAAAACCTGTACCAAATTGTTAGATTCAACTGTAACTAGACATTCTGCAGAGTGATTTCACTAACAGTGTACAAAGAATTTGTGTGGGCTGATTGTATATAAGTTTGGAGAAATTTTCTGTATATATTAATAAATTATTTAATAACAATCAAATCGGCCTCGGATCTCCCCAAAATTTTAATTAAACCCCTTTATGACACTGAATTTCTAGAAGTGAAGAGCACATGCAGTTAGGGCAGTCCAATTCTGCTCACCGCAATGAAATGAAGGAATAACAATTGCTACTGAAGACAAAAGTGAAGACATAAACCTTTGGTTTGGAAAACAGCTGTCACATAGAAGGAACAGAAGGTGACCAGTTCTTGTATATCCTCCTGACACTTGTCAGTCTTTCAAGATGTGAAAGATTTTATTGACTAATAAGTTTTTATAAATATAATTCATTTGACAAAGGAGCATAAAAACATCTCTCCAAGTATGACTACAGGCATACTATGACATCTCTCTTCAGCTAAGGAATGAAGTAATCTGATTATTCACTTGACAGACCTCTAGTGGTATTATTCCCAGGTTTTCTGACAATTTCGCATGGAATCAAACAGTTTGGAAGAGACCTCCAAGCTCATCCAGTCCAACCTACCACCCAGCCCTGTCCAATCAACCAGACCATGGCACTAAGTGCCTCGTCCAGGCTTTGCTTGAACACCTCCAGGGACAGCAACTCCACCACCTCCCTGGGCAGCCAATCCCAACGCCAATCACTCTCTCTGCCAACAGCTGACTCCTAATATCCAGCCTAGACCTCCCCCTGCAACAACTTAAGACTGTGTCCCCTTGTTCTGCTGCTGCTTGCCCGGCAGAAGAGACCACCCCACCTAGCTACAGCCTCCATTCAGGTAGCTGAATGAGGTCTGCCCTGAGCCTTCTCTTCTTCAGGCTGCACACCCCCAGCTCCCTCAGCCTCTCCTCACAGGGCTGTGCTCCAGGCCCCTCACTAGCTTTGCTGCCCTTCTCTTGACACCTTCCAGTATCTCAATATCTCTCTTGAATTGAGGAGCCCAGAACTGGACACAGCACTCAAGGTGTGACGTGGGCAATGCTGAGTACAGGGGCAGAAGAACCTCCCTTGTCCCGCTGGCCACACTGTTCCTGATCCAGCCCAGGATGCCATTGTGTCTCTTGGCCACCTGGGCACACTGCTGGATCATCTTCAGCTACTATCTACCAGCACTCCCAGGTCCCTTTCTTCCTGGCTGCTCTCAGCCACTCTGTCCACAGCCTGTAGTGCTCCTTGAGGTTGTTGTGGCCAAAGTGTTGAACCCTGCACGTGGCCTTCTTAAATCTCATCCCATTGGCCTCTGCTCACTCATCCAGCCTGGTAAGGTCCCTCTGCAAGGCTCTCCTACCCTCCAACAGATCCACACCTGCTCCTAGCTTGGTGTCATCTGCAAACTTACTGATGCTGGACTCAATCCCCTGGTCCAGATCATCAATAAAGATATTGAACAGGACTGGGCCCAGCACTGATCCCTGGGACACACCACTGGTGACAGATGCCAGCTGGATGCAGCACCATTCACCACCACTCTCCAGCCAGTTATTGACCCATATCAGAGTGAACCTGTCCAAGCCACAAGCTGACAGCTTTGTCAGGAGATTTTGTGGTAGGCAGTGTCAAAGGTTTTGCTCAAGTCTAGGGAGACTACATCAACAGCCTGCCCCACTTTCACCAGGCAGGGAACCTCATCATAAAATGAGATCAGGTTACTGATTTTCAAGAGGTAAGATGTTACAGGTTTTTCCTTTTACAATCAGTGCCAAGTTCAGAACAGTGCTGGCTGCCTGAGAGAAGAAAGCAACCTCCCCCTGGCCACAACCACCCCTCAGGTAGTTGTAGACAGCAATAAGGTCACCCCTGAGCCTCCTCTTCTCCAGGCTAAACAATCTCAGCTCCCTCAGCCTTTCCTCGTAGGGCTGTGCTCAAGGCCTCTCACCAGCCTCGTCGCCCTTCTCTGGACACGCTCAAGCATCAAAATGTCCCTTCTAAACTGGGGGGCCCAGAACTGAACACAGTACTCGAGGTGTGGTCTAACCAGTGCAGAGTACAGGGGCAGAATGACCTCCCTGCTCCTGCTGGCCACACCATTCCTGATGCAGGCCAGGATGCCATTGGCTCTCTTGGCCACCTGGGCACACTGCTGGCTCATGTTCAGGCGGGTATCAATCAGCACCCCCAGATCCCTCTCTGTCTGGCTGCTCTCCAGCCACTCCGACCCCAGCCTGTATCTCTGCATGGGGTTGTTGTGGCCAAAGTGCAGCACCCTGCACTTGGAGCCATTGAATGCCATCCCATTGGACTCTGCCCATCTGTCCAGGCGGTCAAGGTCCCGCTGCAGAGCCCTTCTGCCCTCCAACCCAGCCACATCAGCCCCTAGCTTGGTGTCATGTGCAAACTTGCTGATGACTGACTCAATGCCCACGTCCAGAATCATTAATATTGATTTCTGTACCAATATTATTTTAAATTAATATTAATAAAATGGGGAAATTCCCATTGGGAATTTGGTCGAGAGGAAATAACTGCACAGAATTAAACAGTTTAAACAATCAGAACTTAGACAATAGCAACAGGAAGAATTCTAACTATGCTTATGGAGTCCTGGCATTCACTCCAGCATAGGTACTCATGATGCTTTTGGTCCCTGAGTAAGTCTCCTGTATCAAAGACACTTTCAAATTCACAATAATGATCCCGGGGTAAAATACAAAATCTTCCAGCAGAAGAAAGAGTTGCTGCTAAGCTGGCGGGTGTGAGCTGCAGGTGGGTGTGAGCTGCAACATGTGGCTGCCTTTAATGAGCTGCAAACGAGAGGCAGGAAGGCTCCATGCTGAATGCAGAGAAAGGCTGAATGCACAAAAGGCAGGGTTCTCTACATCATCCCCCCTTAAATACTGCACTTTGAAAATCAAACTGGCCAACAGGTACTAGCACCATTCTTCTGGCCAATGAATTCAAAGCTTCCTGCCTCCTTTGACCACACAGGCACTGTTGAGGGCAGCACAAGACGCCTGATACATGGTGATAAGCCCCCTAGCCCTCAAGGTTTTGCTGAGGCCAAATCCTTATTGTTTGCTCATCTGACTTCAATCCCAGACCCACAACAGGAGGAGGAGAGCAAGGGTTAAACTGGCTTGGGAGGATTTATGCCCTACCAGGACACCCACCAGCCAAAGCAGGATCATCTAGGAAAGTCCACACAGGAATGCATCCACCAGGCAAGTTTTGAAAGTCTCTAGAGAAGAAGACTCCACAACCTCTCTAGGCAACATGTTTTAGAGTGTCAAAATAAAAATTGTGCATTTGGAGAAACAAGACGAAAAGAAAACAAGTGCATTAAGTGAAAATATTGGCTGAAAGCCACTGGTTAGGATGGCAAAGAAGTAACACCATAATAGTGCAAGCACAAGACAATCAACACTAGGTAAGACAAAGAGAGAAGAACAATGAGCTACCACCTGTACAGTTTATTATTTACATTCCAGTTTTTCTGCAGGTGACAGACCAAAGGAAAATGCTTTATAAGAGAAATTTAAACCACTAAGACTTATGAAGAGATGGAAGACCTTTAGCAGTAGCTGAAGCCTAGAACCATAAACCATCAGGAAGCAGTCTCCATTTTACAGCACAAGGTGTTGTTTGAAATATGTGTACTGGCCTGAAAAAGGACCTCAGGTTGCTTTCTTCAAGCTGTAACAGCTCTAATTTAAATGATACAGTCACGGTTAAAATACATAATATCAAAGTGCAAGATATTGACACTGGATGGCTTTAAAAACAAACAATGCGGTCCTCTCAGCTTAAAAGGAACCTGTTCAGTATCTTTATTGATGATCTGGATGAGGGGATCAAATCCAGTATCAGTAAGTTTACAAATGACAGCAAGCTAGGAGCAGGTGGGGATCTGTTGGAGGATAGCAGAGCCTTGCAGAGGGACCTTACCAGGCTGGATGGGTGAGCAGAGGCCAATGGGATGAGGTTTAAGAAGGCCAAGTGCAAGGTTCTACACTTTGGCCACAACAACCTCAAGCAGCACTACAGGCTGTGGACAGAGTGGCTGAGAGCAGCCAGGCAGAGAGGGACCTAAGGGTACTGGTAGATAGTAGCTGAAGATGATCCAGCAGTGTGCCCAGGTGGCTAAGATAGCCAGTGGCATCCTGGCCTGTATCAGGAACAGTGTGGCCAGTAGGACAAGGGAGGTTTGTCTCTTCTGCCAGGCAATCAGTAACAGAACAAGAAGACACAGTCTCAAGTTGTGCTAGGGGAGGTCTAGGCTGGATGTTAGGAGGAAGTTCTTGACAGAGAGAGTGATTGGCATTGGAATAGGCTGCTCAGGGAGGTGGCAGAGTCACCATCCCTGGAGGTGATCAAGAAAAGCCTGGACGAGGCACTTAGTGCCATGGTCTGGTTGATTGGACAGGGCTAGGTGGTAGGTTGGACTGGATGATCTTGCAGGTCTCTTCCAATCTGGTTGATTCTATGATTCTAAGACTAAGGACCAGGTTCTTGTTCATTGTATGTACACTGGAAAACTAGACAAAAAACAATACTCATTGCTTGTTACAGCAAGAGGACATAAAATCAGATCCTCATCATGTCTCAGATCCACGCAGGTATAGAATTATAGAATCACAGAATCAACCAGGTTGGAAGAGACCTCTAAGATCATCCAGTCCAACCTTTCTATCCTGTCCATCCTAACCAACCAAGATACATAAGCTCTTTCTCCTGTCCAGCAAAAGTATTGCATTATATTTCTTGTTACTGTTTGGTTTTATTTTTGGAGTAACAGCATAAACAGCCTTCTGAAAGCTTCAGCAGTCTGAGCACTCGCCATGGTAGTGAGAGTGTATGTGGTAAAATGCTGAAAGAAAACAAGCCCCAGAATGCTCAACCCACCAGAGAAAGGCAAATGCTTTCCTCTAACCTCTTTCATATTCTCAGCTTTGATAAGATCAAGGGTTCAAGCTGAATTAATGTGGGATGACTCCCACAACTGGGGTGCTGCAGTCGATGGTTACCAACTTTTCAGAAGGAATAGGCAGGAAAGAAGAGGTGGTGGAGTAGCTCTCTATGTTAGGAACACATATGAAGTCATACAAATTACAGAATCACAGAATGTCAGGGGCTGGAAGGGCCCTCCAAAGCTTATCCAGTCCAACCCCCCTGCCAGAGCAGGATCACCTAAGACCAGATCAGACAGGAACACATCCAGGTAGGTTTTGAGTATGTCCAGAAAGGGAGACTCCACGACTCACTTGGGCATCTTGTTTCAGTCTTCTGTCACCCTCACAGGGAGAAAATTTCTCTTCATGTTTAAATAAAACTTTCTATGCCTCAGCTTCCACCCACTGCCCCTTGTCCTGTCATCAGGCATCACCCAGCAGAGCCTGGCTCCAGCCTCCTGGCATTCACCTTTACATATTTACATACATTGATGAGGTCACCTCTCAGTCTTTTCTTCTCCAAGCAGCACAGTCCTAGCTCCCTTAGGCTTTCTTTGTAACAGAGCTGTTAGATTTTCTTTATCATCTTTGCGGCTCTGCACTGGACTCTCTCAAGCAGTTCCATCTTCCTCTTGAACTGGGGGTCCCAGAATTGAACACAGTACTCCAAATGTGGCCTTGGCAAGGCAGAATAAAGAGGCAGGAGAACCTCTGTTGAACTATAACCACAGCCCTTCTAATACACCCCAGAATGGCTTTGATGAAGGTGATGATAGGGTTGAGTCTCTGTGGATAAGAATCAGGAGCAAGGCCAGCAAGATTTATATAGTGGTGGAAATCTGTTGTAGACCACCCAACGAGGAAGAAGAGGTAGATGAATTTTTTTATGAGCAGTTGAGAGAGGTCTCAATATTGTTCCCCCTTGTTCTTGTGGGAGACTTCAGTTTCCTGGATATCTGCTGGAAATACAATAGAGCAGGGAGAGAACAGTCCTGGATGTTCCTGGAGTGTGTGGAGGATAAGATCCTGACACAACTAGTGAGGGAGCCAATAAGGGAAGGAGCTCTCCTGGACCTGGATCCTGTGAACAGGGAAGAACTTGTGAGGGAAGTAAAGTTTGGTGACCATCTGAGGCTCAGACCATCTGGAGATGATTGAGTTCTCGCTCCTTGAGGAAACAAGGAGAGGGGTTACTAAAATTGTCACCTTAGACTTTTGGAGGGAAAACTTTGGCCTGTTCAGAAGACTTACTGACAAAGTGCTTTGGGAGGCCACTCTGAAGGCTATAGGAGTCCAGAAAAGCTGGACATACTTCAAGAGGGAAGTCTTAAAGGCACAGGAGCAGACAGTCCCTGTGTGCCAGAAAACAGGTTGTCGGGGAAGGTATCTGGCCTGGCTGAAGAGAGACCTTTGGCTGGACCAAAAGAAACTTCTTCACAGAGAGAGTGATTTGCCAGTGGAATGTCCTGCCCAGGGAGGTGGTGGAGTTGCCCTGCCTGGAGGTGTTCAGGAAAAGACTGAAAGGGAGACTTAGTGCCATGGTCTATTTGATTGGACAAGGCTGGGTGCCGATCCATCAAAAAAAAACCACAACAAAAAACCCAAAAGGAGAGTCTGTGGCCTGTGGAAGAGGGGACAAGCCTCTCATGAGGACTATAAAACTGTAGTGAAGCTATGCAGGGAGGAGACTGGGAGAGCCAATGGTTCAGGGTGCACCTTTCAGAGTAGGGTTATCAGTTGAATGAGAGAAACAGTCAGGGTTGGAAGGGATCACAAGGATCACCCTACCCAAGATCAGGCTGGCCACAGCCTCATCCAGCCTGGCCTTAAACACCTCCAGGAATGGGGCCTCAACCACCTCCCTGGGCAACCCATTCCAGCCTCTCACCACTTTCATGCTCAACAACTTCCTCCTCATGTCCAGGCTGACTCTCCCCACCTCTACCTTTGCTCCATAACCCCTAGCCCTGTCACTCCCCGACAGGCTAAAAAGTCTCTCCCCAGCATTTCTGCAGGCCCCCTTCAGACACTGGCAGGCAACAAGAAGGTCACCTGAGAGCCTCCTCCAGACTCAACAGCCTCAACTCTTTCAGTCTGTCCTCATAGAAGTTGGACTTGGTGATCCTGAGGGTCTTTTCCAACCTCAATGTTCCTGTGATTCTGCAATACACCATGGCATTAAGTGCCTCATCCAGGCTTTGCTGGAACACCTCCAGGGACAGAAACTCCACCACCACCCTGGGCAGCCCATTCCAATGCCAATCACCCTCTCTAGGAAGAGCTTCTTCCAAACATCCATCCTAGACCTGCCCTGGCACAACTTGAGACTGTGTCCCCTTGTTCTGTTGCTGGTTGCCTGGCAGAAGAGACCAACCCCACCTGGCTACAGCTTCCCTTCAGGTAGTTGTAGACAGCAATGAGGTCAACCCTGAGCCTTCTCTTCTGCAGGCTGCACACCCCCAGCTCCCTCAGCCTCTCCTCACAGGGCTGTGCTCCAGACCCCTCACCAACTTTGTCACCCTTCTCTGGACACACTCCAGTACATCCACATCCCTCTTGTCCCAGGGGCTCCAGAACTGAATGCAGTACTCCAGGTGGGGTCTCAGCAGAGTGCAGTCAAGGGGGAGAATCACCTCCCTTGACCTGATGGCCACACTTCTCCTGATGTGGCCCAGGATCTGGTCGGCCCTCTGGGGCATTTCAAATGACCAGCATGTCAAATGGGAGTACAGAAGATAGATCCATGCTGCTGTTAAACTGTTTCTATGTTTGAACTCACCAAGGCAAAATCATCCTCAGGTTTTGGGTAAATGAGTGTATCCAATTACCTCAGCTTCATCTGCATACTACAGAAATTAAAACTAAACTGAAACTGTTTTCCACAACGCTGAGGCATCCTCAATATTCTAAGAGACCATCCTGGTAGATTCTGAAGAATTTAGGAACACAACAGATGCCACTTCATGATTGTCAGTTCTGGGCCACATATCTTGTGTTTGTGAGCCCCCTCTATGCCTAGAAGCCATATTTTCAGCACAAAGGCTTATTTGGAAGCCTAAATTTAGATGCTGAGAAGTTCCTAAATTTACCTTCAGTAATGAAAGCTAATTCAGTCTTTATTTTGGTGGAAGTTCTTCCTAGATTTAGAAGCTCATTGGAAATAATTGCTCCTTGTGAAAAAGTCCCAGTGACTGCCAATTCTTATTTGTGCATTAGTACAGAAAAAGTCTACCAATCAGCCTCCCTTCTCAGCTTGTCTTTAGATGTATTCTTGTGTTGACTGTCTTGAACAGTCATTCATCACATTGACAACTGACGACTATAGGGCTAAATAGATATAAAACTGATTGAAGCCCTCAACCATCATCTGCTGGTTTTGCTCTGGATGCCAAAATAAATCCAAGCACTGAGAAAGCCAATTAGCTGGCTTTGAAACTCATTCATTGCTTCACAACAGGTCATGTCCAGGAACTGGTGAATATCATTTCTGCTGTGTTAATGGCTGTTACCAGCTTGCCCTGCCTCTGACCCAGATAGGAGAGAAACACAAGCCTTACCACAGGACAATAGATGATCCCTAGCAGAGGATGACACCTCAGCAGAACTGGGATGGAGATGCTGAGGCTCAGGCATGACCTCATTGCTGTCTACAACCATCTGAAGGGAGATCATAACCAGGTGGGGTCGGTCTCTTCTGCCAGGCAAGCAGCAACAGAACAAGGGGATACTGTCTCACGTTGTGCCGGAGGAGGTCTAGGCTGGATGTTAGGAGGAAGTTCTAAGTTGTTGGCAGAGAGTGTGATTTGCATTGGAATGGGATGCTCAGGGAGGTGGTGGAGCCACCATCACTGGAGGTGTTCAAGCAAAGCCTGGATGAAGCACTTAGTGACATGGTCTGGTTGATTGGACAGGGCTAGGTGATAGGTTGGACTGGATGATCTTGGAGGTCTCTTCCAATCTGGTTGATTCTATGTTTCTGTGCTGGCCTACTGGTGTAACTCAGTTACCCCCATGGTGCCAAATTAAATCAAGGTTACAAGCCCACAGAAAGGGCAGACACCCAATTCACTCTCAAACGTTCATAGAGAAGGTAATTAAAGGAATATTTACTTCTAGCTTCTCCATTTAGTGCTATTTATATCCACCATCTACTTTCCATCCCAACAAATTCTGGTTGGCTAAGGTTTATACCCTGTCTTGAGCAGAGACAGAAAATCAAATAAAGCATCCTTCCCAAAGAGACACAATCACAGCACCTATTAGGCCTAATGTGTGCACAGTGAATGAAAACCAGAAGTGTTCTGGGTACCAGAATAGTTTCTGTCACTACCAGAAGGAAAAAGACATTTGACATAGAAAGCTGAACAGATACAGAGGTACTTAGAAGTCCTGGACTTAGTCATAATCACAACTGATCAGCGAAGCCACCTGACTCACCTAGAAATGGATTCAGCTCAGCACATATCCTGCACAGTACACAATCATTCTCCATATCTGAATTTGTAAGCAGGAATAACCAAGCCTGATCCTGGAGGTTTTGCCTCAGCTATGTAAAAAACAAGGGGTTAAAAATCCTCAATATAATCCTCTACCAGTACCCTCAGGTCCCTCTCTGCCTGGCTGCTCTCCAGCCACTCTGTCCCCAGCCTGTAGTGGTGTTTGGGGTCGTTGGGGACAAAGTGTAGAACCTTGCACTTGGCCTTGTTCAATCTCATCCCACTGGCCTCTGCCCATCCATCCAGCCTGTCATGATGATACTGCAGCAACAGTAGAGTCAAGCTTCAATTCAAACACCATTTTGAAGCAGCTGCAGATAGTATAGCACAGTGCACTTATCAGTCTGCGGAGCTAAGCAGCTTCCTGCAAACTATGGTTACTGTCATGTTTTGCTTCTCAGTTGCATTGATCCTGTCTGTTTTACACATCCTAGATACTTTTGTAAAACAGACATTAAAATCAAGCACAATTCTTTCTTTCTGCTCAGACAGACGACTCTGGTTTGAAAACAAAAGAGAACAATTCTGGTTTCACTGGATAACTCTTCCTACCTCCATCCTGGTTCCGACAACTGTACAATTATAAATGCATTCTGGACAAGATTATTCTTGAGCTTACATCTCTTCATTATGTTGTCCCTTACATATGCTTTGGTCTGCTTTTTTGCTGTGGAAAATTCAGACTGGTTGGGACTTCAAATAGAAGACACAACCATTTATTTCCACAGCAGCTTTATTTCTTACAAGTAATTCAGCATTTGCAATCCAAGCCCTTGACTGCTAACAAATACACCTGCAAAAGTAACTAAACCATTTCTAATGGCATTTTAAAAAACACTAATTCTGCTCCTGTGACACCATGGAGAGGGGCACCAAGATAGTCCTTGCTCCGGTTGTACTCGTTAATCTTAGAGGTCTCTTCCAATCTTAGTGATTCTATGATCTACACAGACACCTACTACACCACACAGAGATGCAAAAGCCAAGGGCATGCTCCTGCCAAAACCTCTATGGAGCCACCAGCGACATCACTGGTAGGGGCACAAGCCAGCTGCACCCCACAGGCCTCTCAGCTACTCAGTCATCAGAGACCACATCAGGGGCTGTATGTGATAAGGCCTGCCCCTACCTCATCACCAACCCAACCATCTGTGACATGAAAAAAAGTTGCCTGGACCACAAATGTACAATACAAAGCTGCAACGGACAATGAGACTAAGTTCCCAACCCATCTCACTAATGCAGTCTGAGATACATTCATCCATCCAAAACCAAGAAATGATCCTTAGTTAGGGGGAGTCCCCTCTGCAGCAAAGCATACTGAGTGGGATCATACAGTTCTAGGATTTTATGGTGATTCAATGCCTTCAGCATCATCCTGCACCAACAGTAGCAGGGCAGTTCTGGGCCACTCAATTCAAGAGAAATGTTGAGGTACTGGAATGTGTCCAGAGAAGGGCAACAAGGCTAGTGAGGGGCCTGGTACACAGCCCTGTGAGGAGAGGCTGAAGGAGCTGGGGGTGTGCAGCCTGAAGAAGAGGAGGTTCAGGGCAGACCTCATTGCTGTCTACAACTACCTGAAGGGAGGCTGTAGCCAGGTGGATGTTGGTCTTTTCTCCCAGGCAACCAGCAACAGAACAAGGGGACACTGTTTCCAATTGTGCCAGGGCAGGTCTAGGCTGGATGTTAGGAGGAAGTTGTTGGCAGAGAGAGTGATTGGCATTGGAATGGGCTGCCCAGGGAAGTGGTGGAGTCGCTGTCCCTGGAGGTGTTCAAGAAAAGCCTGGATGAGGCACTGAGTACCATGGTCTGGTTGACTGAGCATGGCTGTGTGCTAGGTTGGACTGGATGACCTTGGAGGTCTCTTCCAACCTGATTGATTCTATGATTCTAAGACCATGAGAGTCAGCTTAGCAAGGAAGGCAGAGACAGGAGCTTTTATATGTGTCTTTTGCAAGATATAAAGGACAATACAGAAGAGAGAAAAAAAAACCCTGAAGTTAAACAAGCCACCCTGACAGACCTCAGCAGTGCATGTATGTTTGAACTTGGAAGAGAAAAGGTTAATCGCCTCTTTCATGGCCAGGTAGGAGTAATCTCAGGATCTCTTGTCCATCTTGTTCTTTCTCATTATTTCATTTGCCTGATCCAATTTTGTTTCCAATGCAGAGTGCTTTTCTACAAGGAGAGAACCATGATAAGAACTGCAAGATTTTGGTGGAAGTTTTTAAAACGTATAGAAGATTATTTTGACCTCTTAAAATTTATGTGCATGCTCAATAAAAAAGAAAGCTCTGCTGTTGGAAACTGATGGGATGCCACAAAACCCCAGTAAGTGGCCTTCATTTTCACCTGTAGGGAGTGACTTTTTACTGAAAAGTCTCCATGGATGTCTGAATTAACCCATACAAAAATGTATTTTTAGATTCTTCATAAGAATTTTAAATATCTGCATAAAGGTTCAGTGAAGAAAAGAATATTCTGGAGCTTTAGAAGAAATTCATTTTCACTGAACAGGAAAAAACTGAAAAATGTGTAAGTGCTTCTTTGAATGTCAGCCAAGGCCTGCAGAAAAATGGAGGGGGGGGAAATAAAGCATTACATATACTACATATGTTTGTAAAACGTATATAGCTTTCTGAAGTAGCATAGCAGGGCTACAAAGATGCTGAGGGGACTGGAACATCTCTGTGATGACAAAAGGCTGGCAGAATTGGAGCTTTTTAGCCTGGAAAATCATGATAGGGGGATCTCATCATTTTTTATCAGTACTTCAAGAGGTGGGGACGGGACCAGGGGGACCAGGCTTTTTTCATAGAATGATTAATCAACCAGGTTGGAAGAGACCTCCAAGATCATCCAGTCCAACCTAGCAACCAGCCCTGTCCAGTCAATTAGACCATGGCACTAAGTGCCTCAACCAGGCTTTGCTTCAACACCTCCAGGCACAGCGACTCCACCACCTCCCTGGGCAGCCCATTCCAATGCCAATCACTCTCTCTGCCAACAACTTCCTCCTAACATCCAGCCTAGACCTCCCCTGGCACAGCTTGAGACTGTGCCCCCTTATTCTGTTGCTGGTTGCCTGGGAGAAGAGACCAACTCCACCTGGCTACAGCCTCCCTTCAGGTAGTTGTGGACATAAATGAAGTCTGTCCTGAACCTCCTCTTCTGCAGGCTGCACACTCCCAGGTCTCTCAGCCTCTCCTCATAGGGTTTGTGTTTCAGGCCTTTCACCAGCTTCATCACCCTTCAGTGACAGAACAAGGGGTAACATACACAAAATTAAAGATAAGTTCTACATAAACTTCAGGAGGAACATCTTTATTTTAAAGATGATGGAGCCCTGGAGTACGCTGCCCATAGATGCGGTAGAGTCTTCATCTCTGGAGACATTTGAAACCCCCCTGGTGGTATTCATAGAATCATAGAATCAATCAGGTTGGAAGAGACCTCCAAGCTCATCCAGTCCAACCTAGCACACAGCCATGCTCAATCAACCAGACCATGGCACTAAGTGCCTCAACCAGGCTTTGCTTCAACACCTCCAGGCACAGCGACTCCACCACCTCCCTGGGCAGCCCATTCCAATGCCAATCACTCTCTCTGCCAACAGCTTCCTCCTAACATCCAGCCTAGACCTCCCCTGGCACAACTTGAGACTGCGTCCCCTACTTCTGTTGCTGGTTGCCTGGCAGAAGAGACCAACCCCAGCTGTCTACAGCCTCCCTTCAGGTAGTTGTAGACAGCAATGAGGTCAGCCCTGAGCCTCCTCTTCTTCAGGCTGCACACCCCCAGCTCCTTCAGCCTCTCCTCACAGGGCTGTGCTCCAGGCCCCTCACCAGCTTTGTCACCCTTCTCTGGACACATTCCAGTATCTCAACACCTCTCTTGAATTGAGGAGCCCAGAACTGGACACAGCACTCAAGATGTGGCCTGAGCAGTGCTGAGTACAGGGGTAGAATAACCTCCTCTGTCCTGCTGTCCACACTGTTCCTGATCCAGGCCAGGATGCCTCACATTCAGCTACTATCTACCAGTACCTCCAGGTCCCTTTCTTCCTGGTTGCTCTCCAGCCACTCTTTCTCCAGCCTTTAGCGCTGCTTGGGGTTGTTGTGGCCAAAGTGCAGAACCCCACACCTGTGTGTGTGACCTGTTCCTATATGACCTTCTCTAGGTAACCCCGTCTTGACACGAGGAATGCATTTGATGTTCTCCAGTGGTCCCTTCTAACTCCTGCTATCCTATGATTCTGTGAAACAGTCCAGCATCACATAAAATATTTTCTTTTAGAAGGCAGAGAGCAATGTCAAGAGCTGAAAATTATTTTTCAGGTGGAATGTACTCTCTCTGCATCCTAGAGCAGAGTCAGTAAAGGAGCCATGACCAGGTTTTAATCTTATGAGATATGTGGATGGAAAGCAGAAACCAGAAAGTATCTCAGAGCAGCAAGGTTTCTTGGGCTATGATGCACGGGAGAATGTTCAATGATACAATGTCCCTGAGGTTGTGAGAAGCCTCTAAACTCTTTGTGAGGATGTCCCAGAACAGCATCTTCACAGGGAAAGGAAACCTTAGCCAAATCACTCAATATTCTACAGAAACTACACCAGCAGTCTTCGGATGCATTTCTCAAAGTACTCTGAGTAAGAATGTGCATATTGAAAAAATTCTTAGTGCACTTTGACCTAAGTCGGTGCCAGAGACAACGGCACTGAGTGCACCCTCAGCAAGTCTGCTGACCACACCAAGCTGTGTGGTGCCGCAGGCAGGCTGGAGGGCAGGGATGCCATTCACAGGGACCTGCACAGGCTGCAGAGGTGGGCACAAGCCAAGCTACTGAGGTTCAACAAGACCATGTGCAAGGTCCTGCATCTGGGTGGAGGCAATGCCAAGCACAACTCCAGGCTGGGCAGTGAGTGGCTGGAGAGCAGCCCTGAGGAGAGGGACTTGGGGGTGTTGCTGGACGAGAAGCTCAACAGGAGCCAGCAGTGTGCACTTGCAGTCTGCAGGGCCAAGCAGATCCTGGGTCGCATCAGGAAGAGTGTGGCCAGCAGGTAGAGGGAGGTGATTCTCCCCCTCTACTCCATTCTGCTGAGACTCCACCTGGAGTACTGCATACAGTTCTGGAGCACCTATTCGAAGAGGAATGTAGAGATGCTGGAGCATGTCCAGAGAAGGGCCACAAGGATGCTCAGAGGGCTGGAGCAGCTCTGTTGTGAGGACAGACTGAAAGAGTTTGGGCTGTTGAGTCTGGAGAAGAGGAGGCTCCCAGGTGACCTTCTTTCTGCATTTCAATATCTGAAGAGGGCCTCCAAAAAAGCTGGGGGGGGACAGAACTATGGGGAACGCAGCAAAGCTGGAGGTGGGGAGATTCAGCCTGGAGGTGTGGAGGACTTTGTTCACCATGAGAGTGGTGAGAGGCTGGAATGGGTTGCCCAGGGAGGTGGTTGAGGCCTCAGGTGTTTAAGGTGGTGTTTAAGGCCAGGCTGGACAAGGCTGTGGCCAGCCTGACCTAGGGTGGGGTGTCCCTGCCCATGGCAGGGGGGTTGGAACTAGATGATCCATGTGGTCCCTTCAACCCTGACTGATTCTATGATTCTAAGTTTTTGCTCAGTAATGAACCTATTTACACTACTTACACCTGTGCAGTAAAAGGTCTGCACAGCCAAAGTTACATACCCCCAAAAGTTTCGAATGCATACTTGTGCCTGTTAAGAGATAAAGCAGTTTTATAGTGGTAGCACAGTTGTATTGAATGAAAGTATTAAGTCTTCACTGAAACCATTAGAAGGAGAAAAAGACAACTCTGTTTGGGCCTTAACTACATAACCCTACTTAGTTAAGAGTAAGAATGAGAACCTAAGGTGAAAATTTAAAAGCAAACCCCAACTTAAGGTCAGTCTGGTATGATTAACATCAGCAATTCTGTTACTGCTTGTTAGAATCTGTTTATAGTAACAGCAATCACTTCCTCCCCTTCCTCTATACCAGGTAAGATGAATTTGATGGGGCACTGATCTCCCCCATACACTGCAAGGCAGAGCCTAAAGTTGGATCAACCATTGAGTCAGAAATCTGACCAGAGCTCAAGGAGGCGGCAACCACATTGCTCTAAATTACTTACAATTTTCTACCCATAAAGAACTGTCCTTTTACTGATCTCTGTTCAGAGATGAAGCTCATAAACTGCAGTAAGACCAAAAAAAAAAAAAAAAAAAATCAATGCTTCCATTCTGCTTAAGGAATTTATTTTTGAGATTGTTTTTCCCTTCTTTTCTCCACTGCCACAGCCTGAGGATAAGTTTCCTATTTCACATATCTGTCAATTAATATTCATTCCTGTGGTCATAAAAACCACTTCCTGCTCACACACTTGTGTGCTGTTCCACTCAAGAGTCTAGGACAACATCCCAATTTGGAATAAAATGCAAATACTTCTAAATGGAAGCAAGTTCCAGTCAGCCAGAACAAGAGTGCAATTTAGAAAGAACAAGAACTGAAACTCCAAACCCATCTGTGTTCAGTCCTGTCCAAATATTTAATCATCAAGCTGACTCCAAACACACACACAATCACATCTCAATTTGAAGGGGCCAGGGCACAGTGCCCAATTATGCAGTGACACAGGTTTGAGTTTTCATGGTCACCTTCTGCCTTTTCTGACAATCTATTTATTTTTCACCTGCTTCTAGAGAAGACATTTGTGGAAGGATTTTCTACAGATAAGCACATGCATACACTGTGCCCATCACAGCCTAGTCAAACAGCCACAGATTGTTATTATGGCTTGTTGGTTCAGCCTGTAACTGCTATCTTACAAAGTCCTCATGTTCATAGAATTGACTGACTTGGAAGAGACCTCCAAGATCATCCAGTCCAAACTAGCACCCAGCCCTGTCCAATCAACTAGACCATGGCACTAAGTGCCCCATCCAGGTTTTGCTTCAACATGTCCAGGGACAGCAACTCCACCACCTCTCTGGGCAGCCCATTCCAATGGCAAATCACTGTCTCGTTCAATCTCATCCCATTGGCCTCTCCTCACCCATCCAGCCTGTCTAGGTCCCTCTGCAGGGCTCTCCTACCCTCCAACAGATCCACACCTGCTCCTAGCTTGGTGTCATCTGCAAACTTACTGGTGCTGGACTCATTCCCCTGGTCCAGATCATCAGTAAAGATATTGAACAGGATTGGGCCCAGCACTGTGACAGCTGCCAACTGGATGTGGCACCATTCACTACCACTCTGGGACCAGCCCTCCAGCCAGTTCTTGACCCATATCAGAGTGAATCTGTCCAAGTCATGAGCTGCCAGCTGTGCCAGGAGCTTTTTGTGGCAGACAGTGTCAAAGGCTTTGCTGAAGTCCAGGCAGACTACATCCACAGCCTGCCTCACATTCACCAGGCAGGTAACCTGATCATAAAAGCAGATCAGGTTGGTTAGGCAGGATCTGACTTTCCTAAACCCATGCTGGGTGGGCTTGATCCCTTGGCCATCCTGTAGGAACAGAAGAAGTCTGGGAGGTTAACTGTTTAATAATTACTGCTTTCCAACAAGCTGTAGGCAGTATCACCAAGGCTGGAAGAGACCTCATAGATCATCAAGTCCAACCCGTCACCACAGAGCTCAAGGCTAGACCATGGCACCAAGTGCCACGTCCAATCCTGCCTTGAACAGCTCCAGGGACGGCGACTCCACCACCTCCCTGGGCAGCCCATTCCAGTAGCCAATGACTCTCTCAATTAAGAACTTTCTCCTCACCTCAAGCCTAAATTTCCCCTGGTGTAGCTTGAGGCTGTGTCCTCTTGTTCTGGTGCTGGCTGCCTGAGAGAAGAGAGCAACCTCGCCCTGGCTACAACCACCTCTCAGGTAGTTGTAGACAGCAATAAGGTCTCCCCTGAGCCTCCTCTTCTCCAAGCTAAACAACCTCGCCCTGGCTACAACCACCTCTCAGGTAGTTGTAGACAGCAATAAGGTCTCCCCTGAGCCTCCTCTTCTCCAAGCTAAACAACCCCAGCTCCCTCAGCCTCTCCTCGTAGGGCCTGTGCTTGAGGCCTCTCACCAGCCTCGTTGCCCTTCTCTGGACACGTTCAAGCATCAAAATGTCCCTCTTAAACTGGGGGGCCCAGAACTGGACACAGTACTCAAGGTGTGGTCTAACCAGTGCAGAGTACAGGGGCAGAATGACCTCCCTGCTCCTCCAGTAGAATCCTTCTGCCAAAGCAGGCCACACCAGATAAACCATTTTGGATGAAGGATGCAAGAGATTTTTGTCTGACATTTCAAAATGAAGTATTTCCAATGCAAAGGGACATGACTCATCAGGTTACAGTACACCTTTCCACTTCATCTTCCAGGATGGGCACAATAATGTGGAAGAAGGGAAAATAACAACAGTAACAAATCCTTACCACTTATTTTGAAAATAAATCAAAAGCAGCTAAGCCTCTCAGTAGGACCACTAGAGATAAAGGAGATTCTTACTCAGGAATTAGTCTGTCCTCTCTCCCGTCTCCTGATTTCTTTGCCTGCTTCAGAGAAGGAGTGCTTCCAGCTCCTCTATAGCTCTTTTACCCTGGTGAGCACACTGGCTACCATAGCTCCCTCAAAAGTAGTCCCATCTTCTCCTGTGCAGAACTCCACATTCCTCATGTGATTCCTGACCACATCTTGACCCTCAAAGCCATACACAAGTTTTTTACTTCCCCCGTGTATTTTATCAATGAAAGATTCATAACAGAAACCTCAACTCACTGAAAACATCTGAGCTCTTGCTGGGCAGCATGGCACTGATTTGGCTGGAATGAAAAAGGCTGAAGATAGCCCCTTGTGCTAGTTTGAGCCTAGCTAGAATGTTTTGGTGAGAAGAATTAGATGATAGTCTGTGAAAAGGAAACAATGGTGATGTCTGCTGCACTCATAGGCTTGCTGAGATGTAGAAAAACAACAACAGAAACATAGATAACAGAATCACTATCTGTCTTTTAGGGCTGCATGAACTTCTCTCTCTAACCTGCCTGACTAATCCATCTGCTTCCTAACACCCCTGGCCAACCCTCCAAGCCAACCTTAAGCATAAGGCAAAGTCTGGGGTAAGGTAGAGGGGTGGGGAGAAGGTGGAAGGATGCTTGGGAGCCCCTCCTCAGGACTCTGTTTTCTGGGAGGGCTGTTGTGTTTCTCTATTACTTTTTAACTTGTATATTTCTGTATCTACTTTAAATCCCTGCTTGTACATTGTACTAAGCTGTAAATATAAAGCTTCATTCACTCAATTTCCAGCTCTGCTGAAGCTAGCTTGGGTGATTTTCCAAAGTGTGTGGGGGGCAAGTAACACCCAAACCATCACACCCTTGCTCTCCTCTGATGATAAACCTGATCACACAGTTGATGTTTCACAAGCAGCAGTAGTGGAATTATTGGGTTCTTTTCTTTTTAACTTTAATTCCACGGCAGTGTGTCTTGCTACAGGGGAAGTGAGCAGCATGGCAGAGTAAAGGGGGATGATTTGGGAACAGAAAGCATGGCATAATTGTACTCTTCCTTCCCAACAGTAATAAAATATTAATTCAAGCATCTTGCTTGCCTATTTTTTTTTTAATGCATTCCAAATATAGAAGGTCATTTACAAGAAACAAAATTGGGCAAGAATTTTCAGGAGATTCCCTGCTGTTTTAATTAGCTGAGTTTGAAGTGAAAGAAAAAATACATTTTAAATCACAAAAAGAAAAAAAAAATCACAAAACTTCAGACTGTTACTATGGAGTTAACTCTCCACAGAGGACTTCCTACAGACATTCTGTTGCATTAACAGAGTTAGCAGCATGCTACTACGTGAGTGAGCCTGCTCATTGCTACCAGTTTTAGCCATCCAGAAAGCAAGTCTTATGAAGAGCAGCTGAGTTAGTTGTCCAGGCTGAAGAAGAAGAGGCCCAGAGGTGACCTCATTGCTGTCTACAACTACCTGAAGGGAGCTTGTAGCCAGGTGAGGTTGGTCTCTTCTCCGAGGCAGTCAGCAACAGAAAAAGAGGACACAGTCTCACACTGTGCCAGGGNACTCGCTCCAGCTGAGGGAGTATGCAGCCTAGAGAAGAGAAGGCTCAGGGCAGACCTCATTGTTGTCTACAACTACCTGAGAGGATGCTGTAGCCAGGTGGGGTTGTGCTCAAGAAACGTGGGAATGGAACCTGGGAACATGGTTTATTGACAATGGTGGTCTGAGATTGATGGTTGGACTCAGTAGTCTTGGAGGTCATTTCCAACTGAAACAATTCTCTGATTCTGTTATTCCTTGCATTAGTGTGTGGAGATTAAGTCAAACAAGAACCCTAGGAAATCCATTCAAAGAGAAGGGATTCCTCAAGAATATATCCCGACGTATTACTGCTGATTACTTGTGTGACAGAGTGCCTCTCATGTTCATAGAATCAATCAGGTTGGAAGAGACATCCAAGATCATCCCATCCAACCTATCAGCCTACCCAACCCAATCAAGTAGACCATGGCACTAAGTGCCTCAACCAGGCTTTGCTTCAACACCTCCAGGGACGGCAACTCCACCACCTCCCTGGGCAGCCCATTCCAATGCCAATCACTCTCTCTGCCAACAACTTCCTCCTAACATCCAGCCTAGACCTGCCCTGGCACAACTTGAGACTCTGTCCCCTTGTTCTGTTGCTGCTTGCGTGGCAAGAGAGACCCACCCCAGCTGGCTACAGCCTCCCTTCAGGGAGTTGTAGGCAGCAATGAGGTCTGCCCTGAGCCTCCTCTTCTGCAGGCTGCACACCCCCAGCTCCCTCAGCCTCTTCTCAGAGGGCTGTGTTCCAGGCCTCTCAGCAGCTTTGTCACCCTTCTCTGGACATGTTCCAGTACCTCATCATCTCTCTTGAATTGAGGAGCCCATGAGAATGTTATTAAACATTCTTTTCATTTGCACCCAAACACTGTTTACTGAAAGGCTAGGCAAGACTATGTTGAGTGGTGTCACAGTAGTCTCATCTACATGCAGGAGCTGTCTCTTTCCACCAGCATCCAGCATTACTGCTCAATGTGTAAAGCAATGCAAAGTCAAACAACCTCACATGCATCTTGTTATAGAGAAATGCAAAGTAAAACGAAGTTTCTTTGGTTTTGTTCTGTTGGATTTTTTTTTTTAATAAATATTATACCAAGTTATATTTTCACTGCAGAGTATTTCTGAGCCTAAAGAGGGACATGGTCAAAGAGTCATATTAATCCCATGAAATATTGGAATCTAGAGCCAGAATCTCTTATAGAAATCAAATGTATGACAAACTTTTTCCTCCAATCAACTCTAAACTACTCCTGAAAACCATACAATGAAGTTGAGAAACACACACTAAATCAGGTTTCACGTATCCATAGAATTATTAAGTGTGGAAGAAACCTCCAAGATGTCCAATCGTTAACCCAACAGTGCCAAGTCACTGGTAAGCCATGTCCCTCAGCACCACATATACAGGACTTTTTTTGCACACTTTCAGGAATGAGAACTGCACCACTTCCCTAGGCAGCCTATTCCACTCTTTCAGTGAGAAAATCTGGAGAGCAGCCCTGTGGAGAGGGACTGGGGAGTGCTGGTAGATAAGGTATCCTTGGCACAGCAATGTGCCCTTGTGGCCAAGAAGGCCAATGGGATCTTGAGGTGTATTAAGAAGAATGTGNATTCCTCTGTGATTTGTGCTAGATTGCGTGGTACTGCTCTGGCAAGGGAGTTGGACTCAACAATCTCCTTGGGTCCCTTCTAACCCCTAATATCCTGTGATCCTGTGACCCTAAACCTCCCCTGGCACAACTTGAGGACATAATCTCTTGTCCTACTCACTTGTTACCTCTGAGATCAAACCCTCCCTTTGATACAACCTCCTTTCATGGAGTTGTTTTATGTTGGAGTTGTTTATGTATGAGAGAGTGATTTGCCATTGGAATGGGCTGTCATCCCTGGAGGTGTTCAAGCAAAGCTTGGATGAGGCACTTAGTGCCATGGTCTGGTTGACTGGATAGGGCTGCGTGATAGGTTGGACTGGATGAGCTTGGAGGTCTCTTCCAACCTGATTGATCCTATGATGTCCTTGTCTTCATATCACAGCTAAGGTGTGCATGGAAAAATGTTGGATATTGTGTGTTATTGACAACACTTTCCAGCATTAATTGACATTTCCATTTTGGTTTAGTCAGGATTTGTTTTCATAACCAAGTGGACTCACGTTTTAAATTGTAGTGAAACAATAGACCTGACTATGGCACCCTGCTGAGGATCCATGCACCACTCTCAAAAGGGAAGCCCTCTGGTTCTGCTACTGGAGTGCACACCACAGGAAAGTTATTACACCCTGCTCAGCCTGAGCACCCTTCCACCACCTGTCCTTTAAATTTTTTCCCCCTCATTTCAATTACATGAGAGGGAAAAAATAACAAAGAGAAAAAAAAAAAACCCTTCACCAAACCCAGTGAAGAGCACTAAAGCAAGCACTTCCACACTCACACTTTACTTTTTGCACAACAGATTTAAAAACAACCAAAAAAAAAAAATAGAGGCAGTTGTGAGTCACTCAGCTGAGTACACAACTAAGAGGGTTCAAAACACAGACTGCGGCTGCCTTACTGCCAATATCAGATGGCAGCTTCATATGTCTTTGCCTACTGTGCATCTCTAATTATCCTGGGAAAATGGCAACGATGCCAATCAACACTGGTTGGCCAGTAAAGAGCTGGTGAAACCTACGCTTCCAGCAGCAATTCCCTTGAGACGACTTGTGTGCTATCTCTCCACACAGGAAGCATTTATGAACCATTTCACTCCACAGAAGGGTTTCTGAAAATCATAGCTGATAGAAAACCACTAAAAGAGAAATGACTGCAGCGAGTGAAGCAGCTACTGCATCATTTCTCATTTAAACTTCATTAAACTTCTGCTACTTAGGTCACTGTTTCCAAGAGGAGAAAAAGCCTCAAGATCTTAGATGCCATACAAATTTATCTAGAAGAAGGTGATGCAATCAGACCTGAGCAAAGTTTTATTACCATCTATTTCCACTGTTGGAACTCTGGAAACGGAAATTCATTATTTTTAGTTCTCATTCATCTCTCTTCTATCCTGTCTTGCTAAAATCTGTAAGACATCTTCCAAGTGAAAATGCATAATTCATCTCCATGTTTATTTCATTAACTTACATGGTTTTATCACAGAACTCCCCCTGCTGAAAAGTACTTTTTTTTTTTAATACTTCACAAAACCATGATTAAATCCCAGTATGCTCTATTCAGACAGCAAGAGCTCTGCATCTACAGAACAAGTAGTCCTCTCAAATTTAAACCTGAATAAGGACCCATGGATTAGATCCCTTCCTTCTATGGCTGCTATAGGTCTTCTGTAGGGCATTCTTGCCAATAATTAAACATTTAGGATGCTGAATGTCTTTGGGATCATGGGCCAGAAGAAGAAAACAATTGGGAAAGCCACAAAAATGAAGTGGGGGAACTAGAGGAAGTTTTTCCCTTTCGAAGTAATACACGCTCTGAGATGACCGCTGCACTGTGAGGCTAAGAGAACACTGGGAATGCATGTGTGTGTAGAATCATAGAATCAATCAGGTTGGAAGAGACCTCTAGGCCTCCAACATCACCCAGGCCAACCTAGCACCCAGCCCTATCCATTCAACTAGACCATGGCACTATGTGCCTCATCCAGGCTTTTTTTCTTCAACACCTCCAGGGACAGCAACTCCACCACCTCCCTGGGCAGCCCATTCCAATGCCAATCACTCTCTCTGCCAACAACTTCCTCCTAACATCCAGCCTAGACCTCCCACGGCACAACTTGATACTGTGTCCCCTTGTTTCATTGCTGGTTGCTTGGCAGAAGAGACCAACCCCACCTGGCTACAGCCTCCCTTCAAGTAGTTGTAGACATAAATGAGGTCACCCCTGAGCCTCCTCTTCTCCAGGCTAAACACCCCCAGCTCCCTCAGCCTCTCTTCACAGGGCTGTGCTCCAGGCCTCTCACCACCTTCATCACCATTCCATGGACACGTTCCAGTATCTCAACATCTCTCTTGAATTGAGGAGCCCAGAACTGGACACAGTGCTTAAGATGTGGCTTGACCAGTGTTGAGTACAGAGGCAGAATAACCTCCCTTGTCCTACTGGCCACACTGCTCCTGATCCAGTCCAGGATGCCATTGGCTCTCTTGGCCACCTGGGCACACTGCTGGCTCATGTCCAGCCACTATCTACCAGCACCCCCAGTTCCCTTTCTTCCTGGCTGCTCTCAGCCACTCTGTCCCCAGCCCGTAGTGCTGCTTGGGGTTGATGTGGCCAAAGTGTAGAACCCTGCACTTGGCCTTCTTCAATCTCATCCCATTGGCCTCTGCCCACCCATCCAGCCTGTCTAGGTCCCTCTGCAGGGCTTTCCTACCCTCCAACGGATCCACACCTGCTCCTAGCTTGGTGTCATCTGCACACTTACTGATGCTGGACTCATTCCCCTGGTCCAGATCATCAATAAAGATATTGAACAGGACTGGGCCCAGCACTGATCCCTGGGGCACACCACTAGCAACAGCTGCCAACTGGATGTGGCACCATTCACCACCACTCTCTAAGCCCAGCCCTCTAGCCAGTTATTGACCCATATCAGAGTGAATCTGTCCAACCCATGAGCTGACAGCTTTGCCAGGATCTTCTTGTGGCAGAAGGTGTCAAAGGCTTTGCTGAAGTCCAGGTAGACTACATCCACAGCTTGCCCCACATTCACCAGGGCAGATATTTGGACTGTATTTTCTTCTTTTAAGATTCCCAGTAAATCCAAAGCTGGGAATCCTTGCTCTCAGCAGACAGTGCCCTTCACCACTATTTCTAAGTTTTCTATGCTCCAGTATTTACCAGTAGGTGATGTTAGACACATTTGCAATGGAGTTAAGAGTGACTCCTTCAAAAGTTACACACAATGCTAAACCTCAAGGAATTAGGTTGAGTGACTCCAACTGACACAAATCTTGAAACTCACAAGGACATTAGATCAAACCAGATTTCTCTCTAGCCCTTCTTCCAGTCTGCAACATCAGCCAAGAACAAATGGCAAAAGGTACTGCAAGCATGTTTTCCCAGCATGCCCAAGGTTTCAAAAACCTGTACAGTCCAAGCACTTTGAACAAAAGAAATATCTGAGGGAGCATCTCAATGAACTGAAAATGCACCTCAATAAATTGAAAATGCAAGCTCATTCAAAAAGGGACACATCTGCTTTCACATGTCTACGGAAGTATGACTTCCTTTCACCCACCACATCTCACAGCAGAGCCCTGCAGCATGCCTGCATGGAGTATGATCTCACAGAATGCTAAGTTTGAAGAGCCCTCAATGATCTCCTGGTCCAACATTTCCAGGTGATTGTGCAGTTCAAGTGAACTGGCCTAGCATTCTGTCAAGATGAGTCTTGAAATTCTCCAGTGCAGGCAAATCCACTGCTTCCCTCAGTAGATTATTTTAATATCTAAATGTTCTCATGGGGAAAAATTTCTTTCTGGAGTCCAGTGGGTATCTCTCTAGTAGTAACTTGTTCCCATCACCCCTTGTCTTTTCCATAGGACTCCATGTAGAAAAAGAAGTCTCCATCCTCTTGGTAGCCACTTTTATGTACTGGTAGATGGGGATAAGGTCTCCTGTAAGCCTTCACTTCTCAAGACTGAACAAACCCAGCCCTCTTCATATGACAGCCCTTCAGTCCTCTGATCACTCTCATGACCCTTCTCTGGACAAAATTTAAACCTTTTTACTATTTTGAACCTCTTATTTACAACAGACAGTCTCCAGGTCCTCTCTGAAAAGAAATCAATTCTCTGCTTACCTTTGACATTATCACTCACAACACCACAAATCTTGAAACCTCTCCTTCCACCTGCTCCTCTGGATGTCTTTTTTCAGCCTGGCAGACACAGCCAGTGTACCTGTGCTGCACAGACACTATGCTGTACACAGATGGTGCCTTTTATTTCTCTCTGAACGCCTTCTCTTGCTGACGTTGCTCTTCCTGCAATGGGAAGGATGAGAGTTGTGCTAAGGTATAGACACCACACTGATTTGTCTGGCCAGCTAGTGATCCCTTCTGTTTGCCACTTCTTCCCAGTGATTCCCAGCCCTTTTAGACAGCTGCTGAGCACCAATCTGATATGCTCATAGAATTCCCTATTTCAACAGAAAGATCTCACTTCTGAATTTTAACAGTCAGCTCAGAGCACCGACTTCATATGAAAATTAAGGTTCCTATCTACATCACTCCACATTTATCTCTACTGTATCTCATTTGCCTTATTATCCAGCCACTCAATACTGCAAGACCCTTTAGCACCTCTTCAGTTAGCTCTCATCCTTTTTCCTTCGGTAATGATCATCACCATACCACTATTACTTTCTTCCAAGGCAACAAGGAATAGTATAATGCCACAGGACTGCTAGTCACTTCCCAGTATTGTCAAAGTTGACTTTGTATTTCTAACCTGAATTTCTTACATTTTACAATGAAGTTTCATCAGTGCAAGAACTTGTGTTCTTTTCCTGCTTAGTTCCTTAACAGAACAAGGGGACACAGTCTCAAGTTGTGCTGAGTGAGGTCTAGGCTGGATGTTAGGAGGAAGTTGTTACCAGAGAGAGTGATTGGCATTGGAATGGGCTGCCCAGGGAGGTGGTGGAGTTGCCGTCCCTGGAGGTGTTGAAGCAAAGCCTGGATGAAGCACTTAGTGCCATGGTCTGGTTGATTGGACAGGGCTGGGTGATAGGTTGGCCTGGATGATGTTGGAAGTCTCTTACAACCTGGTTGATTCCATGATTCTTGGTTGATCCCTTCAAAGGCTTTGATTATTGCATTAACATCAATTTCCAACACAAAAGTCAGTGATTCTTCCTTACTTTGTTCCATTTCCATCCATCATCTAGTTCAGTTACTAATAATTTCAACCAGCTTCCCTACTACTGATACAAGACTTGCTGATCTCTAGTTTTAGCTAGTACCATGAACTACTTCAATCAGAGTCACCTATTTTTTTTTTGTCAATTGTCTGTTTCTTATGTCCCTGTTATCCTTTGTGATACCAAGCCCAGCTGCTATGGCTTTTTGGCTTTCCAATCAGTAACTGTAGTGTGGTCGCATCAGGAATGGCTCTGGCAGTAGCATTAGGAATTGCACCCTCTGTGATTCTGCGGGATAGGTAAATATAGCTTCTCTTTTGGAGTTCCTCAAGGAGTAACTCCTTGCAGCAGCTATAGTATTTTAAGTTCCCCACTCTATTTCTTAAAGACAAATCTAAGTGATCATTTCACCATACTCTGTTTAAACACTGTTCTGTTCAAACATCGCTGTTTCATACCTGAGTTACACAACATATGCCATATCACTGACATACACATGGATCCTGACTCTTGGCACATCTCCAAGCCAAGTGTCCAACCAGACATCCAATGAGGTCTGACATTTTCTACACTTGACAGGCAAGTTACCTTGTGGTTCCCAAACACACAAGTAGATTTACAGCCGGCAATCAAGGCTCTGCATTACCATGCTCTCTCCTCCTCTTGGCTGGGATCCCTGTTACTGAAGGGGTATTCTTGATGGAAATGAACACATAGCCACCACTTGATGTGGAGAGCCTATTTACAGGATCACTTTCTACCTTCACTGCAGTGTTGATCACTTGCCTAGTGCTATTCCTCTTCTCAGCAGGTCTGTGGCTGGTAGCCTAGAGATGAGATTGTCTAATAGGAGAGCTGAGAGCAGAACTAACAGTGCGTGGCAGCAGAAGATTGAAGTTCTGAATCAATTTCCTGCATGTCAACTTGGTCAGTTATTTAAACTAAAGTTTGCAATTACCAAATCTCAGAAAGCAATGAGCAGACTTAAGACCTTCATACAGTTAATTTCTCTATCAAACTATAACTTAGAATTAGAAGCTGCAGTCATGATTTATCTTTGAGACAATAAAAATGGAGTGAAAGACTGTCCCTTAAACACACTCAAAACAGCAAATCTCATCTGATCTCAGCACATACAAACACATCTTGGTTTTCTTGGTACAAATGGCTCTGTGCAGAGGTTTTACCCATAAAGATAAAGAAGATACACAGATAAAGCAGACACAACAATTTCCCCATACTGGCTACATTTATAAAAGCTAAAAATTGCTCCTCATAGCAACAAAGGGATTCTTTTACAGCCCAGTATGCACAACCCAGAAGCCACAATGGAGAATTTTCCTACCTTGGTAGTGAAGTCAAGTTAGCTTTATTCATAGTAACACTGAATGAAGTGTTTACAACAACATCAACACTCCTAAAAGGGTTTAAAGTGCAGGTCTCAATTTGTAGCTAGATAAACCACACACACACACAAGAAATGGTTGCCTTTTCAGTATCAACATGCATGTAAAATACATTTTTAATGGGAAAAAGAACATCTACTTTTTTAAATAAAAGGGTTCCCTAAACACCAAAGTTTTAACTTTAAAACACAAGTTTTAAGTTATCAGCTCTGGAATGATATTTTTCCATGACTGCTACCTGCCTGAAGCAGGTGAGGTCTAGATCAAATCACAGAATCAACCAGGTTGGAAGAGACCGCCAAGATCATCCAGCTCTACCTAGCACCCAGCCCTGGCCAATCAACTAGACTATGGCAAGAAGTGCCTCATCCAGGCTTTGCTTCAACATCTCCAGGGATGGTGACTCCACTACCTCCCTGGGCAGCCCATTCCAATGCCAATCACTTTCTCTGCCAACAACTTCCTCCTAACATCCAGCCTAGACCTCCCCTGGCACAACTTGAGACTGTGCCCTCTCGTTCTGTTACTGGTTGCCTGCAGAAGAGATCAACCCCACCTGGGTACAACCTCCCTGAGGTAGTTGTAGGCAGCGATGAGGTAACCCTTGAGCCTCCTCTTCTCCAGGCTGTACACCCCCAGCTCCCTCAGCCTCTCCTCACAGGGCTGTGCTCCAGGCCCCTCATCAGCTTCATCACTCTTCTCTGGACACGTTCCAGTATCTCAACATTTCTCTTGAACCGAGGAGCCCAGAACTTGACACAGCACTCAAGGTGTGGCCTGACCAGTACTGAGTACAGAGGAATAATAACCAAAAAGGTAGTTGTAAAGTTCATATGTAGCACTCTGTCATTATATGGGGCCATAACAGAATGCGGCCTCACTTCAATTTTCGATCCTTGAACTGAACTGCTGCATGAAATGCAAGTTACAAACCAGAATATTTCCAAGTTGCAAGCCAGCCAATTGTACAGTTGTAGGCTAACACTGTGTGCCCTTAAACATACATAGATAGAAAATACCTATTTATGAAATAACTGCAGGAACTCATAGCAGCTTTTGAAAAGAGCTTTCTGAAGAATAAGGCTTGAGAGGAAACACAAAGTAAGCAGAGATGAGAGATGTTTATGTTATTTCTGGAACAAAGAAAGTATGGAGTGCTGTGGTGGAAGGTCCCAATTATGCCTAGAATATATATCCATCACATGCCCTAAACACCTGCCCAAATACCCAACCTGGTTTCCCTTCCTGCTTCTTCGTCCCAGGTGGAAGAATCAGGAAAGCAGACAAAAGCTTTGGCACCTCTCAGTCTATCACAGATCCCGTATTTGGCCTTGTTTTGCAGCTTGCTCTGTTTGTGGTAAACACAGGTCAGGGATGCTAGGCCTGTGCCTCTCCCTTTCTGGAGGTGCAACTCAGGATTGGTTCTAGGGCTGGTTTTATCTGCTGCTATTGGTCAAGGACGCTCATGAAAATGCTTGAAAACCTACCAAACCTGTTTGTTTGCTGCTGCTGCTTTTGTTTTGTTCACTACCCGTTTGCCTTTCGTGCCTCTGTGTGCCACCACACTTTGCACCGCGCCTAACTGGGGACTTGCCTACAACTGGCAGCCCTGACCCTGCCTGACCGAGCTGAGGGATTGAAAACAGTTTGTCCTTAGGCTGGGATACAGATGCCCACTTGAGCTCAGCCGAGCTGGAGTACAGGTAACGACACAGCAACGGCCTAGCAACCAGTTGCGACACCGGGCGCCGCCGGCCCGCCCTGCCAGCCTGCCGCTCCAGCCCCGAAGCAGACTCCTGTGCTATACACAGCACTCGACCGGACTGCTCCCGCCTGCAAACTTGGATTCTGCTTTGCCCAGGGGGCTGACCACTCTGATGACTTCCTGAGAGCCACAGAATGCTTCTCTCCTGTCCGTGGGCCCTCTCAGACGACCTGCTCAATCTGAACTAAACAAGCAGCAAAGCCCTGCTGCATCATTACCACATGAAGTCCACCACGGGGCTGTGACTATATTTTCCCCATTTATGCTTTTGGATCACAAACATTGAGACTCTTAACCAGTGAGTAAACTCTTTACTCGAGTTTGCAAAGGTTTATCCTTAGCCTTTCAGGGGCAGTTTGTGCTGCCAAACTCTCCAGTCAGAAACGTTTTCTAGAAACCTTTCCTAAATCATCTAAATTTAATCTGACTGCATAGATAGGTGCTGCAAAAAAGAGTTTTACCAACTGCGTAATAGAATCTGTCTGTGTTAATTGTTAATAAGTTGGGGAATTTTTCTTTATATAATTAATAAACCACTTAATAATTTCTACATGGGCCTCATTACCACTCCTAACCCAGATTCAAACCCCTCCTTAACAGGTGCTAGGAAGCACAATCGAAATGCTGTTCAGAATTATGGTGTGTGATGTCTCCAGACCCTCTGTCTTGGCAGAGTGCATTTTATTGTCTCTGCAGATTTACTCCATCATACACAGGCAATACATCAACTCTGCAAACAACTAAACTGTGCAGGCAGATTACTATATGGAAGAAGGCTTGTTTATGGTGGGGGTTTTAGTGGGTTGATATTGTGTTTCCTCTGGAGAGGACGGGAAAGAACACTGTCCTGGAACGTATTTCAAACAGAAGTGGAGATAGACACCAATGATGGGTGGTTATTTTGACGCAACCAATTGGTCTCTCACTGAACCTAAGTGTGCTAGTTTGAGCCTAGCTAGAATGTTTTGGTGAGAAAGACTACATTATAGGCTGTGAAATGAAAACAATGGTGATGTCTATTTCCCTCACAGTCTTGTTAAGATGTGTAAAAAAGGCAAAGCAAAACATAGATAAAGTCACTTCACTTGCTCTCTTCGCTCTTGGCTTTGCTCTGGGCACTTCACCTGCTGGGGAGCTGGGGCTGATGGCTGAACTCCATCTTACTCTCTAACCTCACCCTCCATTTGCTTTTTGGCTGATTCACTTTTGCTTCGTAACCCCCTTGGCCGAACCTCCATTCTTCCTTGGGACTGGGGAAAGATTGAGAGGGGTAGGGGGAAGGTGAGGGGTGGTTGAGAGCCCCTCCTGGGGACTCAGGTTTCTGGGAGGGCTGTTGTGTTTCTGTATTGCCTTCAACCTTGTATATTTCTGTACATAA
>WAAF01004799.1:0-14189 GCA_013400475.1 Tricholaema leucomelas | reverse complement strand
GCTGTCTGGGCTGCATGTGCACACTGCAGGCTCATGTTGAGCTTCTTGTCAACCCAGACCCCCAGGTCCTTTTCCTCAGGGCTGCTCTCAGCCATTCATCACCCAGCCTGGAGCTGTGCCTGGGATTACACCGACCCAGGTGCAGAACCTTACACTTGGCCTTATTAAACGTCATGAGGTTGGCCTGGGCCCACCTCTCCAGCCTGTCCAGGTCCCTCTGGATGGCATCCCTGCCCTCCAGCAAGTCAGCTGCGCCACACAGCTTGGTGTCATCTGCAAACTTGCTGAGGGTGCACTCAATTCCTCTGTCCATATCACTGACAAAGATGTTAAAGAGCACTGGTCCCAGCACTGACCCCTGAGGAACACCACTTGTCACCGGTCGCCAGGTGGACATTGTGCCATTGATCACCACTCATTTGTGTAACATCACCACTCATTTGTGTAACAATTAAGACTATCTCAAATTTGGATAAACAATCATTTAGGCAGGAATTTGGACTACTCTTCTCATTCAGCTGAAATCTGCTGGTGATAGTCCAGTCAGCACCACTGGTTCCCATACCACTCACCTGAATAAGGGTGGTACTGCTTACAACTCTCTACTTGAGTCTTACATGCATTTTGTGCTTCAAACAGCGATTGAACACTTTTGTCCAATGGATGGATGGATGGCTTTATCCAACACTTGTTCATCATTTCCAGAGCTTTTATGAATACATCTTTAACTAACTGAGTTAAATACACCTTCAAATTTATTTCTTAAGTCATCACATCTGTGATTTAGTGCTGGCGCCAAGGGACAGGATGGGAAACAATACAGCAAGAGTGCTGCACCTCGGACTACAGCAGCAAAGCTGCACTTACAGAATCAGATTATTACTTGAATAAGACATCAAAGCACAGATACAATTGTTCTGATGTGCTTGTGTTAAAACTACTTTTAAAGGTCTTTTATGGCAAATTTTACTATTGATATCCTGTATTTATCCTGATTTTACTTATTACTTACATGATGCAGTTTGGGATATCTATTCATAGGATCAGCTGTTTTAACAGTTTACCTCTTCCATGCCATATAGGAATCAGGTAGAAAGAAAACTAGTGCTACACAATGTTTTCACCTACATCCACATTTTACTTCTTCCCTCCCCATTAAGTTCTGTGAAACATAGAAAATCAGCCACAAAATAAACCAACAAAATGGTATATTGAGACACAACAAGAAGTGCTTCTTATACAAACTGTTTAGTTACAAAAATGCTAGTTACCAGCAGTGGAAGCACTGCCCAGATTCTGCAACCACCACGCTTAGCAATACCGACACAGCAGTGCCTCAACAGCCATTCCCTCCAAATGCTGGAGAACAACCCCTGTGTGTCAGATTACTGCAGTGGTTTCTTTTCACTGCTCCTTGCTAACAACCACCACCACTCAGTGCTTCTAGATAAAACTGCTTGTATGAGTCACATCTCCCAAAATAGTTAGAGGTTCTGGTGTGATAAACCAAGTCTCAGGCCAACAGCACTACTGCAAATACTATCTACTGTGATAGCAAGAACAGGCTGTAGTGTCCCAAAACACAACTATGGTTTATCCTGTCCTCAAAATCAAGGACTTCTCCTTGTGGAACATACAGAGCTGCTCAAATATATGTTGGGTGTGTTTGCTTAGGCACTGTACTGCTGTTCTCACCTCACCTATTAAAGACCTTATGGTGGCAAGGGACAAGATCCTGCCTTTGTGGGGGTCACTAGTACAAATTTAAATGCCAGTGTTCATAGGTTAAAGAGATCATGGGAGACCCTGGGTGTTCATAAATGCACGTTGTTGGGTGGTCTCATAGAGGCAAGAGACAAACAAGCATCACATTGTCACCACCAAGACTGTGGTGGATGAGGGTCACAAATACAAATATAAATGCCAGTGTTCATAGGTTAAAGAATCATGTGATACCCTGGGTGTTCATAAATGCACATTGTTGGGTGGTCTCATAGAGGCAAGAGACAAGCATCACATTCTCATCACCAAGAGCTTGGTGGATGAACACAGATTAACTGACTGCTCCTGCTTTCTGCCTGTGGCACACTGTCAAGCCCACTGATCAGAACGTTGTTGTCTGGATTCAAGTCTTGGTGCTCAACCCAGAGCATCTGTGTAGAAGCAGCAGCCACACAACCACCATAGAGCAGATCAGGCCAAGATATTTGCAAACTGTGAAACTCAATACCCCTGTTAACTCCTCAGACTGTTTCTCTCTTCCACGCAGGACCAATCATCTCAATTCTCTGGGCAGGACCCTTAGACTGGAAACATATGGTCTTCATGCTAATTAATGCTACTAGTCTTCCCAAAATTTCCATGGAACATCTGACGTCTCTCGCATCCAGAACCTAGCAGCAACACCCCTCAGGGATGCAAACTGCATGGACAGCAGCAAGCAACAGCAATTTAAAGAAGGGGAAAAAAGAACATATTAAGTGCTGGCATGCCAACCATTATACCTACTGCATCCATCATTTAAGCAAGAATTATATTCAACATTTCTTCCCAAATACTGAATCAACTGAGAATTTATTCTGCCTCACTCCACCATAACATCACATAGACTCAAATCAATCTAATTTAAAGAACATTTCCCTGTGAAGATAAGCACTATTCCCACAGAAAACAGCCAAACCATTTACTGGCATTAATGTTTTACATGATTCTTTATAGCAGCACTGCACAGCATTGCTTCTCATATCGCAGCACTATACAACATATTCCTTACTCCAAAAGCACAGGGTTTGCTCCCTTCAAAGAGATACTGCTGAACACTACCATTTCCCAGTAAACTGCAGCAAAGTCTCTTTTTGTTAGGGTATTTTTTGTTTATTTTTTTCCCTACTGTTCCAATGTGAGCTCTTTCACAACTCAAAACAAGTTCAGAAAAACATGTTTTATTTGAAGAGGCCCAAACCTGTTTCATACAGTCCATTACATCAGAACACTGACAAATTCTTCTACTTCAACTGTATTAAGAAATACAATGCCAAGATCATGGAGCAGATCTTCCTGAAGGCTCTGCTAAAGCAAATGGAAAACAAAGCAGAGGTGGTTGGTGGTAACCAGCAATGGCCTCACCAAGGGCAAATCATGCCTGAGGAATTTGGTGGCTTTTTATGATGAAGTCACAGCAACAGTGGACAAGGGAATGGTAAGTGATGACATCTACCGGAGTAAGGCATTTGACACTGTTCCCTATGACATCCTGGTCACCAAACTGGAAAAACACAGACTTCATGGGTGGAACACTGCTGGATAAGGAACTGGCTGGATGCTCACATGCAAAGAGTTGTGATCAACAGCACAAAGTCCACCTGGAGACCAGTGCCAGGTGGCATTCCTCAGGGGTCATTTAACATCTTTGTCAGCAACTTGGACAGAAAAATTAAGTGCACCCTGAGCAACTCTGCAGATGACACCAAGCTGTGTGGCACAGTCAACTTGTTAGAGGGCAGGGATTCATCCAGAAGGACCTGGACAGGCTGCAGAGGTGGGCCCAGGCCAACCTCATGACATTCAACAAGGCCAAGTGTAAGGTCCTGCACCTGAGTTGGCACAATCCCAAGCACAACTCCAGGCTGGGTGGGGAACGGCTGAGAGCAGCCCTGAGGAAAAGGACCTGGGGGTCTGGGTTGACGAAAAGCTCAACATGAGCCTGCAGTGTGAGTGCAGCCCAGACAGCAACCCTGTGCGGGGCTGCAGCAAGAGCAGTGTGGCCAGCAGGGCAAGGGAGGGGATTCTGCCCCTTTACTGTGCTCTTGTCAGACACCACCTGGAGTCCTGCGTGCAGTTCTGGAGCCCCCAATACATCAGGACACAGAACAGTTAGAGCAACTCCAGAGAAGAACCACAAAGATGATCAGAGGGCTGGAGCAGCCCGTCCTCATAGCAGAGCTGCAAGAGTTTGGGCTCTTCAGCCTGGAGAAGAGAAGGCTTCAAGAAGTCCTTATAGCAGCCTTTCAGTATCTGAAAGGGGCCTACAGGAGGGCTGGGGAGGGACTACTGACAAGGTCTTGGAATGACAGGATGAGGAGTAATGGGTTTAAACTGGCAGAGGGAAGATTTAAAGTGGATGTTAGAAAGAACTTCTTTACAGTGAGGGTGGTGAGACGCTGGCAAAGGTTGCCCAAAGCGGTTGTGGATGCTCCCTCCCCAGGTGTTCAAGGCCAGGTTGAATGAGGCTTTGAGTGACCTGTTCTAGTGGGAGGTGTCCCTGCCTATGGCAGGGGGTTGGAACTGGATGTTCTTTAGGGAACCTTCCAACCTAAACCATTCTATGCTTCTATGATTATACACATTGTTTAAACAGAGACCTTTATGTCAAAGAAAACAGCTTTGAGGTGTGTTACAATACTTTGGCCACCAAGGAATGCTTGAGGCTTATAAAAAATATATATCTACTCATTTGAGAGCATACCCTGATGGGAGGAAACAATCACAAAAAGCAAAACTGATGCGACAATTATGTTCCACATGATGAAAAAGCTGGCCAGGTATCAGGACTGACTACCACAGTAGGAAAAAAATCTATGTCAAACCACACCTCAAACACTCATGAGTCTGAGGCTTCTGACCTGCAATCAAGCTGGTCCCACTCTTGCTACACAAACTGTACCCTTTAAGAAAAACCTCAACACAAACAAAAACATCAACATCTTACTTTGTTTGCAAGTCCTTTGCTTAAGATTCAAATCAACTCATCTGGCAGTAAAACATCCAGGCAATGCTGCCTTGCTCCCTAGGCAGAGTGTGCCAATAACCCAAGTTCCAGTGTCATTTACATCCACAATATACACCCCTGCTACTTCCTAGTCAGCCATGATGCTCCCTGCAACATAAGCAGGTTCTTTTCACAGCAAATTAAATACTTGCAGCCATCAGCAGATTTGTGTCATTAACTGATATCAGTGCAAGAGAACATTTTTGTGTGCCTTGCACACAAACTGGGCTTTTTTTTACTATCAGCTCACTACAGAGCAATGATATAGAGATCCACTGTGCACAATTTGGCATGCAGTCCCTGACTTCTGTGCTATAATTCCATTCACAAACCTGTGTTTTACACAAGCCTGGTTTCCTTTCTGCTCACAAAGGACAGAGAGCAGCAGTGAGGTCCAAAACCATTTAAAGTCACCTGCTTGCCCTCCTCCATCCCGAGGTACTTTGCAAGAACTGGACTTAACAGAGAGAAGCTACAGCTGCATTAGCATTCAAACAGCAGGAACATGCAGCTATGGCTAACTGACAGTGGGAAAACATAGTTGCTTTTCAGAGTTTTCCCTGTGTTCCACTTACATCAGCACTGGCCAAATCTCTCAGAAAAAGCAGTTTCATTACAAGAAGCTGGAGAGCGGAGAGAAGAGGGCTTTAAAACATCTCGAAGTCGGCTTTTCAGTGGTTTAAATGGTACATTTTCACACAGTGCAAAGTCAAAACAGAAATCACAGCTGAGCTTTAACAAAGATGGGAAAAATGGTCCCATTTCATCCTCTGTAACACAGGAGCACTGCTAAGGGGGATGTTGGAGGGCAGAGGAATCCTTGTTCCCCTATTAGTCAATAAACAGATTTTAGAGCCTGCTGTATGTTCCTGGAGTTACCTGATCTAGTACTTGCCTGACAAAAGCCTAAAAAGCACAGAGCGGGCACAGATCACCCTCAGGGCAGCTGCTGTCATTTGCAGGTAGGCAGAGCAGCACAGTGAATGATGAGACCTTGTCCAGGAAAGGCCCTAGTGTGCAATTACCTCAGGACACATCTTACATATCCCATGTTACCAACAGGCTACCTGGAAAGTCAGGCACAGCAACAGCTGGAACACCCTTCACTTCCCAGTATGCATGCCCAGAAAAAGTGGCTCAAAACTTCACCTGCACCTCTATTGTAGACATTCATTCCACTTTGCCAGAGACAGAAGTATTTCTCAGAAGTACTCATTGATTTCTGCCCAGACTTAACAAAATATTTGGCTTTCTGAAGCTGTACTCAGCTTCTTTGTCCCTATATTGCCTTTCCCTGATGTGTGGTCCCCTTTCTTATTATAAGCACCATTTTTCTCTTACCCGTGTAAAGAGGTGGAAGCATTTTGCATCTAGGAAGCTTGATCTAGGGTAGGGTGTCTCTGCCCATGGCAAGGGAGTTGGAACTAGATGATCCTTGTGGTCTCTTCCAACCCTGACTGATTCTATGATTCTAAGCCAGTTATGGAGAAATGTGACTTGTTTCCCAACCTTTTGCAAGAGAGCATCCTGAAATATAGATAAATGTAGGGAAGAGCTTACCAATCATAACCCAATGAAAGAAAATTAGCATGCTGTTTTAAGCAATTTTGGATGGTTTGTAATTGCTTCATATTTCAAACAACAGGGAACAAAATCCTAATAATAAAAACGTTCCAAGATTAGAAGTGCAGCCTACCTACTTCCTGAGGAGTTTACCAAACACTGCAATCTGCCAGCACCCACACGTTTTGACAGAAATTAACCCAGCAATATTTGGGAAAAAAATGAAATACAAACATAATAACAACTACTTTGTTAAAAGAACATTCAGCCTGTAGCTACACAGTGCCTTTCAACAAGAAGCAACAAAGAAATCACAACTGACAAGTCAAAATGAAGTGTGCCTTTCTACTTTCCTACTCTGTTTTCTACAGGCATTTTTCTCCAAACCCACTAACCCACTGTCCTCTCTTCCAAATTCCTCTCTTCTCCCTCTCACTCAGTGGGTTTGAATAGGAGAAGAAAGGCATGAAAACTGCTTCCCCCTACCCTGCCCTGCAGGCTTGAAGCGGGGCAGCAAAGGGTGCCTTACTACACATGGGCTGATCCATGTGGAAGCCCATGCTGGAATCAGGCTGGTGATTGGCTGTGTTTTAGCACCCAGGATAAATGGTAAATGGACACTTCGTCTAAAAAAAGGATAAATAGAGCAGGGATTCTTGCCTTGAGAGTTCTCATCTGGAGAGTTCCCTGTCACTGCACAGGACAGGTTCCAGCCATGACTGGACCATCCTCACTTTTGGACCGCTCCTACATTTTGTATGATTCTTGGTTTTATCCCGTCCCTGATTTTGGATGGTTCTCCCCACTTTGCACCCTTTTGTGCAAACCTGCAGCCTTGGCAAGCCCTGAGGTCCTGAGAGAGAGATGGCAGCATCTGGACCATCCCCTCTCACACCCTATCAGTAGCCAACTTCCTGGCTGCCTCCCAGACTGGGGACCTTAGAAGTTTTGGCTCTCCTCTGTTGCTCTGAAGGCAGCATCGTTCCACAACCATCCCACTGCAGAAGAAGTGCTCGAGACATTTCCGAGTTTGGCAGCTCTGCACTCGCCTAAGGGCTTCTGTGGTGTGGATCTCTATAATCAGGTGCTGCCTGCAGCATCAGAAGGCTGCTCCTGCAGAGGAATCCAGCAAGGGATCATTGCCCAATGCCTATTCCACCTCTGTGAGTAATGCCTGATGCTCCCTTAATCTTCTGCTCAGGCTGATTGATAGTGGGGTAAAGCTGTGTTTATAGCTTAGCCTTTTCCATTTCCTGACTTCCTAAATATCTAAACTTATCTATAATATCCTTTTTCTTGGAAGATATTCCCAATCAAACTGAATCTGCTAATAAACTAAACTGATTTTGTATATAGTTTGGGGACAGGGTTCCAGGAAAATAATTCTATTTTTTGTATTTCCTGCCTTGGCCACGTTAATTCCTGTGACACCCACCCGTGTTAAGAATTAAGACAACAGTCAAGTTTGGGAACAAGCTAATGTGGAAGCAGATGTTTTAACATAATTTTGACTTCGCATACAATCAGCAATATAAGAACTCACCCAGTGATGAAACTGGAAGGCAGACATAAAGGGAGCAGTCACTCATGCTTTAGCACAAATATCATAAAACCATTCTACTCCAGCTCTGCACAAACTCATACTTCATAAAATTCACAGTGCAGCAGCAAAAGGTTTAAGCAGGGAATGAGCTTAAAGGTTTTTTAATATATATTTTTTTTCTCTAAAACATTATTTTAGTCACAAGAGACCTCACAGAGTAAAGTTATATCCTGCAAGAATAAATGAATCTGAAATTGCTTTCAAGGGATAATTATTTATCTGTGCTCAGAAAATGCAATGTGTCAAAGAAGGTAAGAAACATGATTTTAGGCATTTGTCAGGCAAGTGACCTGGGAGTGCTGGTGGATAACAAGTTAATCATGGGACAGCAATGTGCCCTGGTGGCCAAGAAGCCCAAAGGGATCTTGAGGTGTACTAGGAAGAGTGTGTCCAGCAGATCAAGGGAGGTTCTCCTTCTCCTCTACTCTGCCCTGCTGAGACCTCATCTTGAATACTGTGTTCAGTTCTGGGGTCCCCAGTTTAAGGACAGGGATTTGCTGGAGAGGCTCCAGCAGAGGACTATGAAGATGATTAGGGGACAGAAGGGCATGGCTTATGAGGAGAGGCTGAGAGACCTGGGGCTGTTTAGTTTGGAGAAGAGAAGACTGAGAGGGTTTTTAATGAATATTTATAGATATCTGAGGGCTGGGGTCAGGAGTGGGGGGACAGGCTTGTGACAGGACAAGGAGCAACAGGTTTAAGTTGCTGCACAGGAAGTTCCACCTCAACACAAGGGGAAACTTCTTTACTGTAAGAGTCACAGAGCACTGGAACAGGGTCCCCAGAGGGGTTGTGGAGTCTCCTTCCCTGGAGACTTCCAAGGCCTGTATGGATGTGTTCCTCTGTAATCTGCGCTAGATTGTGTGGTCCTGCTCTGGCAGGGGGGTTGGACTCTATCTCCTTGGATCCCATCCAACCGCTAATATTCTGTGATCCTGTGATATTTCATGGAATTTTACCAATGTGTTTACTGATGGTTTGTCCTTCTTTCATTTTGTTCTTCAATTTAGACGGTATTATTCACTGTTAGTGTTCATGTATATCCTTTTGTTTTGCTAATGCCACACAGATAAAATGAAGGTCAGAGCAAATGTGTGACTTTTACAGCCCAGAAATCCAGATGAGCATGGAGCATGAAACTGTTTTATTGAAAACTAAAGGCAATTTGTGCTCATACATATATGGGACAAATTCAACCTGCCTTCTGATCTTAGATGAGGAACAGACTAGAAAGATGCAACTTAATGGAAAAAGACATTGTTGTAGTGCCACAAGGGCAAAAAAAACCTAACCAACAAATGAGGCATATGTTAATTATCCCAATTAGTAGTTCTCTTCCTTTGTAAATAGAGACATTAACAATGTGTTTTAAATAAAAGGGGATTCTTTTAATATTTAAAGATGGCAAAGAGAAAGACTTCTATGTAGCAATGCCTGAAGAGCAGTATTCAAAAGTAAAAAAGTAAAAAGTTAGTGCATGTGAGGGAATGTGTCAAGATGAGAAGGAGCACTCTTCCAAATAACATTTCACTCGTTGACAGTATTCATCTTAGCCTCACTTGCATGTACCATAAATAAACCACCACCACAGGTAAGAGAAGAACACACAACAAAAGGGGAGAAATACAACTGCAGCAGAGCAAATCAATATCTCTGGCAGAGAAGTTGTGTTCCTCATTAGTCCATAGCTGTGGTGTTAATGGTCCTTCTGATTGTTGCTTCTGAGGGCTTAAAAATATGTAGAGAATTAAAAGGCTGTAAAAACGCTCTGCTCCCAGAAAGCCATAAATGAGGAAGACCTGAGAAGTGCAGAAGTAACCCTGCTATTAACTGGTAATATCATTTACACAGGAAGGTTTTTGCAGGTCTTGCATTCCTCATTCTGTCTGTAGCGGCTTGAGTGTTACCTGTCCCCCCCTTCTTATGAAATCATCCAGACTAGACTCAGCCAAGCTGGAAATTAAAGAATGAAGCTCTATAATTAGAGCTAAGCACAATATACAAGCAGATATGTACAACAGATACAGCTAGAGACAGAAATGGAATCAGTCAGGGTTGGAAGGGACTACAAGGATTATCTAGTTCCAACTCCCTTGCTATGGACAGGGACACCCTACCCAAGATCAGGCTGCACACAGCCTCATCCAGCCTGCCCTTAAACACCTCCAGGCATGGAACCTGAACCACCACCCTGGGCAACCCATTCCAGGCTCTCACCACTCTCATGTTGAACAACTTCCTCCTCATCTCCAGCCTGAACCTACCCATCTCCAGGTTCGCTCCATTCCCCCTACTCCTGTCACTCCCTGAAAGCCTAAAAAGTCCCTCCCCAGATTTTTTGGAGGCCCTCTTCAGATACCAAAAGGCCACAACAAGGTCACCTCCCAGACTTCACTCCTCCAAACTCTTTCAGTCTGTCTTCATAGCAGAGGTGTTGCAGTCCTCTGAGCATCCTCATGGCCCTTCTCTGGACACACTCCAGAATCTCCACATCCCTCTTGTCCCAGGGGCTCCAGAACTGGATGCAGTACTTAGGTGGGGTCCCAGCACAGTGCAGTAGAGGGGGAGAGTCACCTCCCTCACCCTCCTGGCCACACTTCTCCTGATGCAGTCCAGGCTCTGCTTGGCTTTCTGGGCTGCAGGTGCACACTGCTGGCTCCTGTTGAGCTTCTCGTCCAGCAGTACCCCCAAGTCACTCTCCTCAGGGCTGCTCTCCAGCCACTCACTGCCCATGCTCTATTTGTGCTTGGCATTGCCTCCACCCAGATGCAGGACCTTGCACATGATCTTGTTGAACCTCAGGAAGTTGGTTTGTGCCCACCTCTCCAACCTGTCCAGGTGCCTCTGGATGGCATCCCTGCCCTCCAGCCTGCCTGCTGCACCACACAGCATGATGTCATCAGCAAACTTGCTGAGTGTGCACTCAATGCCATTGTCCATATCACCTATCACATATCAAATGAAACATGTCACCACATCATATGGCAAACCCCTGAAGTTAGAAGAAAACAAGCCATTCAACCTGAAGCAGAGAAAGCAGCACACTAGAGTTGGTGTCCTGCTTATTGCAGCTACAAGCAAAACAACTGTACAGGGAACTAGATTTTAGATGGGAAAGTCCTGCCTCTGCATTCAGAACCAGCTTGGGACTAGATCGGAGAGTCTTTAATGAAAAAGGTCTCTGCAGTGACTTGTTAATGATTTTTGGCTTAGCATATCCCCGCAACACTTACTACTAAAATTTGTTCTTTTCCTGGTACAAATGGAGATCGAGGGTAGAAGCACAGTAAGAGAACAGCTCCCACCAAAAACACTGGAAAAAGCACCAGTCTCTGCCTTCAGCATCTCTCAACAACTTTGAAAGAGGAGCATTCAGCGAACTGAAAGAGGTCTCCATCAGATTAAGAAAGCAGACAAATCAAATGAAAACTGCCAACAGTCAGTTCATCTGCATGTTAGGCTCCGGCCACATATTAGGCAGAACAGTACAAGATACAGTCAAAATTGCTCCTGCTAGATACTACAACCAGAGAAGAGGGGGAGGTCTCGGCTGGATGTTAAGAGGAAGTTCTTGCCAGAGAGAGAGATTGCCATTGGAATGGGCTGCCCAGGGAGGTGGTGGTGGAGTTGCTGTCCCTGTAGGTGTTCAGGAAAAGCCTGGATGAGGCATTTAGTGCCATGGTCTGGTTGATTGGACAGGGCTGGGCGCTAGGTTGGACTGGATGATCTTGCAGGTCTCTTCCAACCTGGCTGATTCTAAGAAATGTGGCCAAGGGACAGAGTGAAGAGAAAAAATTCAGGTAATAGGAACAAAGGCCTCATAAGAAACTGAGGAAACATTTGTTACGAAGAGCACAGAGGGTACACAAATGGTAATTAGCACAGCTACTCAGTGGAAGACTAATTGAAGAGTCTCAGGACAATGTAAATACTAGAGCCAGACAGGCTATCAACAACATCAGAAACTCCACCACATGAACTCCATATCCTGCTACTGCAGTCATTTCACACCTACCAAAACAAGAGTGACATCACCAGACAGGGCTGGGTGCTAGGTTGGACTGGATGATGAAACTGGTTGGTTCTATGACTTAAATAATGGGGAAAAAAAAAAAAGGGCGGGGGGGGGGGGGGGGGGGGGTGTGGTAAAAATAGAAGGACCAGAAGGACCAGAGCAATTAGGCTTGTAAATCTCTCTGCAAAATAAGCTGGGGAAGCAGGGAACACTAAGGAGGGCAGGAAACCACTTAGGCAAAAGGACAATGCTGGTACAATAACAGACATAATTATAAGAGCCTTTAAACAACTGTAGATCATAGGTGAGTAGCACAGTACTTTGAGCAATCAGCCTTAAACTGGGAAGAGAAGATTGACTACTAACCATGACACGCTTTGGCTTGCAAAAGGAAATCTGCAGCAGGGCAGCAGATTCACACCCAAGTCCCTTAAAGCATTAGATTCCCATGGGAATTTTAGTCTCATCTAAAAGCTAAGAAAAAGTTGATTTGTTATTTTTGAAATGACCACTGAAGAGAGACAGAAAAACAGGAGTACAGTACAAGTGAACAAAACAGACCCCTCAGCAATGTGTCTAAGTGAGTCCAAGACAGGGAACTGTCAAATAATACATTAATCATAGAATCATGAGGTTGGAAGAGACCTCCAAGATCATCCAGGCCAACCTATCACACAGCCCTATCCAGTCAACTAGACCATGGCACTAAGTGCCTCATCCAGTCTTCTCTTGAACACCTCCAGGGACGGTGACTCCACCACCTCCCTGGGCAGCCCATTCCAATGCCAATCACTCTCTCTGCCAACAACTTCCTCCTAACATCCAGCCTAGACCTCCCCTGGCACAACTTGAGACTGTGTCCCCTTGTTCTGTTGCTGGTACCTGGTAGCAGAAGAGACCAACCTCCCTTCAGGTAGCTGAAGACAGCAGCAATAAGGTCAGCCCTGAGCCTCCTCTTCTCCAGGCTGCACACCCCCAGCTCCTTCAGCCTCTCCTCACAGGGCTGCGCTCCAGTCCCCTCACCAGCTTTGTCACCCTTCTCTGGACACGTTCCAGTACTTCAACATCTCTTTTGAATTGAGAAGCCCAGAACTGGACACAGGACTCAAGGCGTGTTCTGACCAGCATTGAGTACAGGGGCAGAATAACCTCCCTTGTCCTACTGGCCACACTGTTCCTGATCCAGGTCAGGATGCCATTGGCTCTCCTGCCCACCTGGGCACACTGCTGCCTCATCTTCATCTACCATCTACCGGCACCCCTAAGTCCCTTCCTGCCTCATTGCTCTCCAGCCACTCTGTCCCCAGCCTGTAGCACTGCTTGGGGCTGTTGTGGCCAAAGCATAGAACTCTGCACTTGGCCTTGTTCGATCTCATCCCATTGGCCTCTGCCCACCCATCCAGACTGTCAGGGTCCTTCTGCAGGGCTCTCCTACCCTCCAGGAGATCCACACCTGTTCCTAGCTTACATCTCCTTGCATGATCTCTTGCATAGACCCTGCCCAGAATTTGGTTTGGCTATTTATGTCCAGTGTTTCTTATGAGCTTTTTTACTGTCCTACTGCAAATAGAGGAAGTGCTTTCCCTTTTTTTAAAGCTTATAACAATTCATTTTCAAATACTTGTGAGAAAGCAAGAAACTTAAAATTGCATTATTTTAAAGAGCAGTGTAGCCCTCACATAACAGAACACTAAACTGATACAACAGAACACTGAATAACAGAAACAGCACAGAAGACAGGGGATGAGTCTGGGGCCCACTGTTAATATCTGAAGACAGAGAAGATCTGGCATTCCTGGAAGTTTTTCTCTCCTCCTCTCCAAGTGTACCTGTTTCCAAGAGAAGCAGAACTCTCACAGCAGATTAAAATCTAATAAACAATCTCTTGCCATTAGACACACCTACCTAACTTAAAGGACCAGCATTCAGCCTTGCAGTTGGGAACTGCTGCTTTTGTTTCTAACAACTTTCAGAAACAATTTTCCAGATTTTGAGTTCATTATTAAAACTAATTTCAGAGTTCAAAATTCATTAGTTGTGCTTTACCAACTCCCGAGTGATGCCAATACACAACAGAACCAATTCCTTTGAGTTCTGACACTTCTTTTTTTTTTTTTTACATCCTGTATTTAAGAGATCTTGGTTTGGGTGTTAGTTTGTTTCCTTACTTTTGGTTTGGTGGGAGTTTTTTTGTTTGCTTGTGTTATGAAGGCAGGAATTAATTGGCCAAGTCAGGAATT
>WAAF01004797.1:78441-93264 GCA_013400475.1 Tricholaema leucomelas | reverse complement strand
TATATATATGTATGCACACATACATGTATAAATCTGTTTACTGTTATTCCTTCTTAACATCAAAAGAAACCCCAAACCAAATCTAGTAGAATTCCAGGTCTACATCTGTCAAGCACATACACAGACCAAACCTGTGCCACCGAACAGTAAGCTGTTGAAAAGAACTACTTTCAACATTTCCTTAGTGCCTTAAGAAATTAACTGGTATTAAAAAAAAAAAAAAAAAAAAAAAATCACCTAATCTGGGCACAATAAATTATGCCACCAGTAAAAGCAAACGTATTTTTTCCAGTCAAACATAATGAGCTAAGGCAAGTGCACTCATTTCTGGTTAATAAGGATACCAAGTTGTTTTGCAGCTATACTGGTTTTGTCTTAAATCCTATCAGTGCAAACAGATGGAAACCAATTAGCAGTTTATTAGTGTGTTAAGGTGCCAGTAATTTTTTTAAAATATAATGAATCAATGTTTCTGCATTAGCCTTCGGTCACCGATTAAGCAACACACTTAAAAATAGACTTAACTCCAATTATGTGAACAATCCTCTGAAGTTAATTATGTGTTCAACCATGTAAATTATAAAATACATGTCATGTTCAGCGTAAGAACCGTAAAACCAAAGGCACTGTTGATGCAAGGAAAAACCTGAGCTGATGTGCCTCCTACTGTTGCAGTTTTTCAAAAGGTACAGATCCCTGTTTCTGCTTCTCCATTCCCAGTCTTGTGGAGAGTGCAGTGAAGAAAATGGCTGCCAAGTCTTAGAAGAAGGTGTTAGGTAGCAGTAGAATCCACACAGTGCAACCATGGGAGAAGAGATGCGCCCAGGTTTCACATCTGCTTGTAGCCCCTTGCACTATCATTGTGGCTCTGAGTCATCTATGTATCTCACTAAGACAAGCAAGCAGTGCCCTAAGCCAATAGCATAGCAAGGCATGAAAAGAGGACTTCACAAAGAGCTCGATCTGAACCTGGAGATAAGCAGGATATACTTAGAATCATAGAATCAACCAGGTTGGAAGAGACCTCCAAGATCATCCAGTCCAACCTATCACTCAGCCCTAGCCAACCAACTAGACCATGGCACTAAGTGCCTCATCCATTTTTTTTCTTGAACTCCTCCAGGGATGGTAACTTCACCACCTCCCTGGGCAGCCCATTCCAATGCCAATCACTCTCTCTGTGAAGAACTTCCTCCTAACATCCAGCCTATACCTCCCCTGGCACCACTTGAGACTGTGTCCCCTTGTTCTGTTGCTGGTTGCCTGGGAGAAGAGACCAAACCCCACCTAGATACAGCCCCCCTTCAGGTAGTTGTAGACAGCAGTGAGGTCAGCCCTGAGCCTCCTCTTCAAGCTAAACAACTCCAGCTCCCTCAGCCTCTCCAAAGACAATAAGCACAGCTAAGCAGTGCCTGCAGAGCAGTCATGACTCTGGTCAATGATAGGCTGAGCCAGCTGCTTTCAAGCTGACCCAGCAGAGAACATACCAGTGGCAGGGTCTGCAGATGCCAGTCCTGACAGAAGCAGCACGATGTCCCATAGGGTTTCTACACTACCAAGCTAGCAGCCTGTGAATCCCCATCCACCCCAAAAGGAGGGATTCAGACAGTGATTCAGACAGAAGAACAGTACCATGTTGCATATGCACACTTGTGTAAAATGACCTGAGTAGGCAAGTATTATATTTATCTTTTTTTTTTCCCCCTTTTTTTTTCCCAAAATGAGAGAAAAGACAAAAATATTTCATCTTCTCCCTGAACTGATTCATTCTGGCAAGTTTCATCCTGTCAATAGCAGACATTTCAAGATAGGTAACATTTACTGTATCAGAAAGTTTTATTGCCTGCTTTTATAACACTGCCATTTCTTGGGGCTGTCTTTTATTATAGCAATCGGTGACCTACTAAATGTTAACAGATTAATGAAGTACAGTAAATTTGCTGCCTTAAAAGCTCTGAACTTGAGAGAAATTCTGATGCAAGCAGAATAATACGTTTTGGATCAAATAACTAATTTTAAACATACATTTCTTAGGTCTGTGCAAAGTAGTACCCATTAGGAGGGGGAAAAAAGGTATGACAGGTATGACTCCTATCCAGCATTGTCTCTTTGCCATGTCTGTGTTGCCTCTTTTTCATCACTTTGATATTTTTAGGATATGAGTACTTGACTGTACTACTGTACCCACTGGAGAATTCTTGACTTGGCTGGTATTCCTACCAAGCGGTAAAAATGGGATGACTAAGATCATAAGTGATTTTTCTCTTTGTTACTGCTGAAAGTATTCTTTATAATCTCAGTTGTCTTCATAAGAGGAAGACAAAGCTTCCTTGTCCCCTTAAATCTGTGCATATCCTTTTACTTAACCAGCAAAACCTGATATAGTGGACCACTGAATTCATCATGTGTTAGGCTTTTTCTGGGCTATGAAGCCCTTGAAGGCTCTCCAGCATAATGCTGCTCTCCATGGGGACAAAGCAGTTGAAGTAGCTGCTCAGACACTCCCAGTCCAGCCCTTGCCTCAAATGTCTAACACTTCTATGCCTCTTCCACCATGACTCCCAATCCTGATGAAACGAGAAGAGTACAGATAACACACTCACTGCTTCCCATCAGTTGGGTTAGCAAACTAGTAATGCACAGTCAGATAAGCTTTGTGGTAGCATGGTGCATTTCAGACATCTTCCTCCCCAGAAATGTCCTTCCAGCCCCAAAGTGGTGGTGGGTGTTGGATAGGGGAAGCTCTCCACACAGATCTTGAAAGCTTGTGTCACAAAACCGTAGTGGAATCACAGAATCAAGAACACTTCCTCTTTGAGGAAGAGACCTCAAAGATCATCCAGTCCAACCCTTGACCCAGCACTGACGGGTCAGCACTAAATCATGTCCCTACACACCAGGCCCACACACCACTTAACTCCAGAGACAGACTTTACCACTGCCCTGAACAGACCACTCCTATGTCTGATAACCCTTTCAGTGAAGAAATACTTCCCAATATCCAGCCTGAACCTCCCTTGGCACATCTTGTAACCATTTCCTCTAGTCCTGTAAGTTGGCACCAAAAACAAGAGGTTGGGCGCTTCCTCACTCCAACCTCCCTTCAGGTAGTTGTACAGCAAAAGGGCCTCCCCTCAGCCTCCTTCTCTCCTCCAACCCCCTCAGATGTTCCTTGTAGGACGTGTGTTCCAGGCCCTTCACCAGCCTCACTGGCCTTCTCTGAACATGCTCCGGCACCTCAGCGTCCTTCTTGTAGTGAAAGGCCCAGACCAGAACACAGTACTCAAGGTGCTGAGTACCAGGGGATGATCACCTCCCTCTTCCTGCTGGCCACACTGTTTCTAAGGATGCCACTGGCTCTCTTGGCTGTCTCAGCACACTGCTGACTTGTATTCAGTTGACTATTAACCAATACCTTCAAGTCTTTCTCCAAGTTGCACAGGTTCCCATGGGCTTGTTGTAACCCGGAGCAGGACCTGGCACTTGGCCATGTTGAACTTTATATAATTAGCCTTGGCCATCAGTCTAACCTGTCTAGATCCCACTGTAAAGCTTCCCTACCATCTATCAGATCAACACAGCCACTGAGCTTGGTGTCATCTGCAAACTAACTGAGGGTGCACTTGATTTTCTCATCCAGATCATTAATAAAGATATTAAAGAGGACAGGTCCCAGTACTGAACCTTGGGGGACATCATTAGTGACTGGGCACCAGACAGGTTTAATTCCATTCACCACCACTCTTTGGGCCCAGCCATGCAGACAGTTTTTTAGTCAGTGCAGAGTGCATTTACCCAAGCCTTGTGCCATGAGTTTCTGAAGGAGAATGCTGTGTGACACAGTGCTGCATGCTTTACTGAAGTCCAAGTAGATAATGTCCACAGCCTTTCCTTCACTAGGTGAGTCACTTTGTTGCAGAAGGAGATCAGGTTACTCAGGCAGGACTTGCCCTTCATAAACCCATGCCAACTAGGCCTGATCACCTGGTTGTCCTGTTTGTGCTGTGTGATGCCACTCATGATGACCTGCTCCATAACCTTTCCTGGCACTGAGGTCTGCTAGGCTCCAGACAACTGGGACCTCTTTGGTTAGGCAGGACTGTTGATAAATAATCATGAGTGGCTTGGTGAGCACATCTGCCAGCTTCGGGGCATGGATAAGCCCATTTTTGGCCTACCAGGCATACCATGACAATATCTTTGCAAGAGTCTTGTATACTTCCTAAGTCGCCTAACCCTTCTTCTACAGCTGTGCTAGTTTGAGCCTAGCTAGCATGTTTTGGTGAGAAGAACTAGATGATAGGCTGGAAAATGAAAACAATGGTGAGGTCTACTTCCCTCACAGTCTTGCTGAGATATGTAAAGAAGAAAGGCAAAGCAAATATTAGGTCACTTGCTTCTTCTCTTCGCTGGGGAGCTTTGCCTGCTGGGGAGAAGCTGAGGCTGCTGGATGGACTCCATCTTGCTTTCTAACCTCACCCTCCTTTTGCTTGGCTGCTTCACCTTGCTTTTAACCCTTTTGGCCGAACCTCCATTCTTCCTTAGGACTGGGGTAAGGTTGAGAGGGGTAGGGGAAGGTGAGGGTGGTTGAGAGCCCCTCCTGGGGACTCAGGTTTCTGGGAGGGGAGTTGTGTCTGTATTACTTACTGTATATACTGTAAATATCTGCTTGTAAATTGTGCCAGCTGTAAATATAAGCTTCATTCAAATTTCCAGAGCCGACTGAGTCTAGTCTGAGTGATTTCTAAAAGTGTGGGGGGCGGGGAACACCCAAACCATCACAACAGCTAGTAGACTTTCCTTTTTTTCCTCTGCTTAGCCAGGCTAGTCTTCTGCCCTGACAGTTCATTTTGCAATGCATGGAAACAGCTTATTCCTGTGCCTTGAAGATTTCTCTCTTGAGAAATGTCCAACTTTCCCAGACTTCTTTGACCTTCAGAACTGCCTCCTAAGGGATGCCATCAGCTGGTCTCCTAAACAAGTCAAAGTCTGCAGTCTGGAAGTTCAAGGATGTTGTTCTATTGGCTCCCCTCCTAACTTCACTAAGAATTGAAATCTCCACCATCTCGTGGCCACTTTGTCCAAAACAGCCACCATCCTTTACATCTCCTACTAGTTCTCTGTTTACAAGCAGCAGGTCTAGCAAAGAACCTCAATGGCTCATTCACCAGCTGCATCAGGAAGTTATCTTCCATGCACTCCAAGTACCTGACATAGGAGTGGAGCAGTCACACCGTCCCACAGGTGTTTCAGGCTTGTCTCCAGCATTTGGACCCTCTGGTGGTCCCACTGTGTCAGGCAGAGATGCAGTTTCAGCACTCTGTGTCAATGTTTGCTCTCCAATTACAACGCCATGTTTCAGTGAAAACACATCTCGGCTCAGCCACCTGTTCGAAGCACAACATAACGGAATAAATACCAAACACATGGTGACCTGCACCGTTGCCTGTGTTGTTAAGAGGACTCAACACTTTCCTTTCTCCTTACTGAAGGAAATTTATCACAGGTGTGTATGTATGTTTTTTTTTCCTAGACAACTGTTTTTCTTTGACAAGCTCAAATCAACTGCTTCTTTGACAACTAAGTAATAAAATTAAATCATTAAGATGACTAATAAAGCTACAGTTAGTAAGAAGCATTGTCATGCAGTTTACCCTATGGCTGTGTAAAGGCCTAACACAGAAGTGAGGGAAAGTGATACAAAAAACCTCTGTGTTGAGATAAAAATATTAAATAAAGAGCTTTCAAGAGGAAAAAAAAAGGAGATAACAATGTATAGTTACCTCAGAAAAAACACAGCAAAGTGTAAAAAGCATTGGAAGTAGAAGATGTAGAAACCAGTGGAAGAGAACAACACTCCACATCCAGAACATGAAAGCCGCAAGCAGAACAGGAAATCCCTCAAGATACAATCTGAACTTCAAGCCCCATAATGCTTTGCTTCAGGCAGCACTTCTATTTCATTTCAAAGTTGGCATGACACAGCATGGTTTTGAATATCAGCAGCAGATTGAACTCAACCCACCATCTGCCACCATCTAATGATGATCTTTCTGGTCAGCACTCAAAATATCCTCTTTGGAGGTCTACCTGCCTGTATCAGAGATATTATAACTCCATCCATTCCAGAAGATGTGACTTTCTCAGTAGTTGGCCTCAGACCCTGAAAGCTGCTTTTCAGTCATGCTGAGAGCTAGGAAGCACCTCAAGGCTCAATGGTGTTTACTCAAAGTTTGAAGAACAACTTTAGAGTTTGCCTTCTCCAATGTGAATACGCAGAAAAATCAAAACTAAAATATCTCCTCTAAACAAGCCTCAAGAGCTCTCTAGACCATAACCCATGATCATACAAGTCTCTCCATTTGGGACAGAAGATGCCATTATGAACAATACATAGATGAACTCAAACTGTTAATTTTATTTTTTGTCAGTTCTACATTTGTGTGTCAGAGCAGTAGGCAGCAGGCTCAGTTGCAATGTTAAGTCCATCTCAGCTCCTTGGAAGAATGAGATGGGATTTATACAAACATTCATTTCACAGTTACTTGTTACTTGTTTTCACACTCAAGTAATGAATATACTCTTGAAGGAACTTGCACAGCCTCACTTGAACACCTATCTTACTGCCTAAATTTGGGATGTGCACTTGGGCTTATCCAGTCATATCTTTAATCATCTGGCTGGGACAATAAGGCTGGTAATACAGATGCTTTTTGACTCACTAAAGGCATCAGGGGGAAACTACAGAAGCCAAGCTGGCCCAGCTGAAGCCTGAATCATCTCAGCTGTTACCTCTCTCCACTCACCCCACACACGTTTTGGACAAACACACAGGCATCTCAGTCAAGTGAGCCTTGCAGCATCCATACACCTCTGTGCAAACAGTACAGTAGTAATGTATCCAGGGACATGCCTGCAAGTGTTTTTCATCAGGTGTTGGGATCAATACCACTGAAGTGTGGCCAAATCTTAACCATTACCATGCATTAAATCAACTAGGTACAAGTCACTATATTATTTTGCTAACAATCTCCTGACTTGTTGACAAAACTTCCCCGTGATCTTCTCAGACTAGCATGAGTTAAATGTATGCAAGTTACTTCAAAATAAGAACCTCAGAAAAGAAGGAGATTTGAGTCTGTATTGCTGTGGTACAATGTATATTCAGCAGTGCTGAACACAAGGAGAAAGCTCCATGTCGTGGGAGGCACAGCATTATAGCAGTTACTTGCCTTTCACATGAACAAAATGCTGAGGAAGGAAAGCTCCGGCACAAAGCATGAAACAAGGCACTCTCCTGTGTATCAGATCTCTTCCCTGAGCCTAGAAGCTACAGCACTTAACTTCAGATTTGAGAGAACTGCAGCACAAGATCTTAGGAGGTCTAATGGCACTTTCTGAAGAGGCCGGGCAAACAAAGGCTGCAAAACGTCCCAAAGATAGAATCAGTGCATCCAGTTCAGGAGCTTCACTCTCTTAAGCTGAACTGACAGCAAACTCAGAGGGAGAAACCCGGCTTTAATCTGGGTGAACGTCCTTCCAGACATGTCCATGTATTTCTAGAATGCCCATTTCACATACAAATGTGCCTTTTCTTTTTCTTTCTTTATTTTTTTTCCTCCTGTCTCATGCTGTTTCACCTCTAGAGGATGGAAAGTCCTTGACCACAAGTCAGTGAGGCTCACGTCAGCTATTTCTTCTGCGTGGATAGGTATGGTATGACATTCATAGATGCAAGCTGTTATGTGCGCACTTATGTGGATGGGAAGTTGGTGGCTAGGCTGAGCCACACCTGGAAGTGTGTCCTTATTCTGAATTAATTTTCTGCCTACATCTCTTTTCTTTTTTCGGTTCTGCCTCAATGACTTAAATCCAATACTATTTTTGGATTTTAATGTATTTTCTCCTCTTCCATCCACTCATTTCCTTTCATTCACCTGTTTCTTCTCTAAGCTTCCCAAACACCTTTGTTTCCCACACAGATGTGGCAGCATAGGGATTGCTTGTCTGGTTTTATTTCTTTTTTTTATTTTTCTTTCCCCCATCTCTTCAGTATGTGTTTTCTTTCTTTCAGATCCCTCTTCTGAATCACTTTTCTGGTTTGGTCTTTGCAGAGCCATTATCCTCTGAATTGTCTTGGCTCTTGACTGTTCAACACCCTCTGGGCTGACTCAACCCAGGCTGTGTGGGAACTGATTGAGAGTGAATCAGCAGCTCAGTGCTCAGAAGGGAATTAACAATCTATTTACTCTCAGATGATTCCTGCCTCTCCACCTCCATCTCTAGTGACCATTTTCCAAATAAAACTATTTATAATTCTCAGATATATGAACAAGCAGAGTGCTAGAGAGGGGTTGGAAAAGCTGCATTAAGGCAGTAGGTGGATGAAACCATTAAAAGTTTCAAGTAGCAATCGCTAAAATTAGTCCAAATGGAGAATAGATTATTAGCTTGGAGTCTTAAGGGTCTTGAGCAGCAGGTGGTCTGTTTCCAGAAATCAAAATGTTCCAAAACCCAGTAAATGTCTTCAGATTCAAGTGTTACTTTTATTCAATGCTAATTACAAAAATGGCTTTCCTCACAAAGCAGTAACGGCAATGAGTACATATATGGGGTAGGGACTTCTATAGTGTACAGAAACTTCTTGTGATTATGTTTTTGAAGTACAGTTTCTGAATACTTAATTTCCAGCACAAAGGACCTTTTCAGACATGTAGTTGCATCAGCCAATGGATGAAAACCACAAAACACACAGAAGCTATTTTTCAGCAAAGTCAGATGCCTTTACTTCTGTCTCTGGCTTAATGGAATGCTTCCTAATTCTTTGTTATTTTTTCCTGCTCTTCCTACTACACTGGGTACATCAACATGGGACAACATACTATCTATTGTTGACAAAGGGATAAAGCAGGAGTTACTCTTTTAAAAGCAAGGTCTTACAATGGCATGAAGGGTGTGTAAGAGACAGTAGATTGCTTCTGCAGAGAAGAGACAACAGCCTCTGAATGGCTACATCTGTAATGGCTGCAGTTTGAATTTTACAGATGCCCCTCCAGATGAAACTGTGAGGTCTTTCTCTTACTTGTAATGTGGTTGCAATGAACGTGTTCTGTTTTGTTGGCCTCTAAAATTACTGTTATTACTGGCTCAGAATAAATTAGACAAAGCACATCCTTGTCATTTCCCTGAGTTTTTAGGTTAGGGAATGGGATGACTATCCATGAAAAAATCTTGAAAATTCTACAAGGCTTCACTTTCTGTGCTTTGCCTCAATTGAACATATGTCCATATGTCTGTGGCTGGCTTGTAATTACAGTATTGCTGAATGAAATGGTTTGAAGGGATACTCTACAACGTAATAGCAAAGCTGAAATAGAAAGCATTTGATCTGAGGAAGTATCCTTTGATTTGTCAGATGAATGGTTCAAAACAGTTTTTAGGAGGAAATGCCTCAAAATACTCTCTTTTTGGCATCTGGTGAACATTAGTTTTTTTTAACCAGTTCAATCTGAAATAAGTTTTGAATGCTAGTTTCAGAAACACCTTTCCTTGTAAATATACTGTCACAGGCTTACCACGGAAGAATGGAAAGAGGCCAAGCCAGCACAAATTGTTAATAGCCAAATTGCTTGAAATAGAAGTGTACCACAGGAGAATGACCTTCTATGCTTCCACTTTGAAAATCATTCCCAGGTGATTAGAAAGCATCTTAAAAGAGCTGTGAGCAAAGAAAAAAAAACCCAAACAATTAAACAAACAAGATAGTTTGGGCTCATAACAACTTTTGTCAATTCCACCAAGGCAGGTAACACACTGACTTCAATAAAAGTTTAGCAAAGAGTTGAAAGAATTACTGTTCCTTCAATTACAGGTGAGGAAACAGAAATACTTATTTGGTTGGGGGTTTTTTGTTGTTGTTGTTTGGTTGGTTTTTGTTTTGTTTTGTTTTGTTTTAATCAGATAAATAATTATCTAAAGGTCAAAACAATTTCAATGGGTTTTACATTTTGGAAGCTAAGGTTTTAGTTAACAACTGATTTACAGAGTGATCTCTGGAGGAAGAGTAATTTGTTTATAACTATGCTGACTCGCTAAGCAAATGTGTGGAGAGTGAGAAATAGAGTATGTTTTAGTATAAAGAAAGTAGGAGACTATTTGGCTCTTCTTCATTACTTTACTAGAGGAACAATCCCATTACAAACATCATTACAAAGAAATTGTCTAGGTCTCGCACAAATAGACTGCTAATGAAAATGTAACCTAAGAGAGCCAGCTAAAATGAAAAGAAGGAACTCTGAATTAAAAACAGCAGAGATGCTTTCTCTGTAGATAGAACCACGGCATGGACATTCGTTCAAGAGAATAATCAAGCACGTTAGGTCATGATCCCCATGCAGTGTGAGCAGGTTACAGACTCATTCTACATTCCTTTCTTATGTCTAAACTTCCCCCCCCCCGCCCCCGAGGAGCACCAGCACCACCCTCCGCCCTAAAAATCCCAAACCAAAATAAAACCAACCAAATAACAATAACTCAAAACACCCCCAAACTCAAAACCATCACCACAAAAAAAAAACCAAACATGTTTTGAGCATCTGCTCTGCACATTAAATTAATAAAATCTGTTCTGCATATTAAACTCCTAAAAGAAAAATATTTTCAGTTTTAGAATTTTAAATCATGTTATGTCCCTCTTCTCTTTTCTTAGTCTTCTTGCTAGCTGTAACTTTAAAGATATATTTAATGTTAGAAGTCAGAGTATGCTGAAGTAAGCATTTGTGTGACCCTTTAGGGAGACAGTTTACACTTGAACTTTAAGCATACACCTTCAGACCTAAGTTCTTTAGTGCTCATTCTGCTTTGGGTTGCTGCAGACATGGAGAGGTATTGTGAAGTGGATCACAAAACTCCACACAGAGGTCTCCTGAGGCTCACCATTTTATGTCCTGGTTGGAGGTGAGGACATGCAAGTGCCTGTATGTGAAACCAGCTAAGAAGGGGCAACTACCTCCATAATACTTCACTGGTACTGAAGGTTCAGTATAGGCTTTACAAATACAAGCCCACCATCTCTTCACAATGGCTCAACTTCTGTTTTACACTGACCCTGATCTGGATTTTATGAGGCATTTAATGGCAAATGACACAAAAGTCAAATAGAGAAATATATCAGAGCTCCACTGGTGGGGTCTAATATTTCCTAGAAAAGAAGAGCAGTACAAAAGGAGAAAAGATTCAGGGTGTGCAGAGGAGAAAGGACAACAACATTCAATAAAAAGAAGAGCCCAGAGTCCTGGGCCTGGAGAGCAGCAACATCATGCATCAATACAGATTAGAGGTTGACCTGCTGGGAAGGAGTTCCATGGAGAAAGACCTGATGGACAGCATGTTATCCATAGGACAGCAATGTGCCCTTTTGGCTAAGAAAACCAAATGTATCCTTTAAGAAGAATGTATCCAGCAGGTCAAGGGAGATTCTTCTCTCCCTCTACTCTGGTGAGATTGCATTTATATTGTGTCCAGTTCTTGGCTCACCAGTTCAAGAGCAACAGAGACACGCTAGAGTCTAATGCAAGGCTATGAGGATGATTATGGGATGGCACATCTATCTTATAAGGAAAGGCTGAGAGACCTGGGGCTGTTTAGTCTGGAGAAGAGAAAACTGAGAGGAGATATTATTAATGTTTACAAATATCTGAAGAGCGGGTGCCAAGAAGAGGCCAGTCTCTTTTCTGTGACCCCAGTGATAGCACAAGGAGCAACTAGTATGAAGTGATAGACCAGGAGGAAACAGCCTCAAATTGAGTTGAGGAGGTTTAGATTGGATATTAGGAGAAATTTCTTTACTGAAAGAGTAGTCAGGCACTGGAACAGACTGCCCAGGGAGGTGGTAGAGTCACCATCCCTGGAGGTGTCAAAAAACCACACAGACATGGCACTCTGGGACATCGTTTAACAGCCATGGTGGTGTTAGGTCAACAGTTGGACTCAATGATCTTAGAGGTCTTTTCCTACTAAAACAGTTCTATGATTGTATATTTTTATATACCTGCAGTGTCGGGACATAAAAGAATTAACTGGTGGATGACCTACCCCAAGACTCAGGAGAATGTGCCGTACTCCATACCAAGATCTACAGCCCTGTGGAATGGCAGAGTAGTTGTGAGGTCATTCCTCTCTCATGCTATTTTTCAGCAAGGTGGTTAACTTGTTTTCCAAAGAGATGATGTGACTAAGTCAGACTGCCTGGTATTTGAATGATAATGGGAAGCTGACCTCCATGGAATTCAGTGAATTTAATCATTACCATAGTGAAGGTAATTTTTGCTACCATTCCTAGCATGCATTCCATGCCACCAAAATACTTCAACGGTACGATTTGCTCAAAGTGGACTTTCAGATGACAGCAGACGGAACAAACGAAAACCTATAAAAGAACAGGTGCAGTTCACAAAATCACAGAATGGTAGGGGTTTGAAGGGACCTCTGTCTATCATTCAGCCCAAACCATCTGCTAAAGCAGGTTCACCTAGACCAGGCTGCAGAGGAATGTATCCAGGCGGGTTCTGAAGGAGACTCCACAACCTCTCTGCACAGCCTGTTCCAGTGTTCCATCACCCTCAAAGTAAAAAAGTGGGTTTATGATTAGGTGGAACTTCTTGTGCTCTAATTTGTGTCCACTGCCCCTCGTCCTATCACTGGAAAGATACTGTCCCCATCCTCTTGACACCTGCTCTTTTAAGTATTTATAAGGACTGATAAGATCCCCTCTTGCTCTTCACTTTTCTAGGATAAACAGGTCTCAGTCTCTCCTCATAAGAGAGGAGATTGGAGCAATTCCTGGCCTCAAGTTCACAAACACTGTCCTGGATACTGTTTTCTTTCTCAAATCTTCCATTTTCTGTCAAACAGAAGAGCGAGTGAGGCTGCTGGGGTCTTCTCTGCATGGTTTTCCTTCTGGAACTATCACACTTTTTTCTTGTGTAACACATACTACATACTTTTCAGGACAGGGCACAGTCACTGCTGTTTCTGTCAGAGAACAATGGAAACTCACTGTGTGAGTGCACATCACTGTGAGACACACAAGAACACACTCAACTTCTGCATCACAAAAAAAATGATGAGCCACATCTAGCACAGGTAAATGCCCTAGGTGCCATAAAGAGAAGAGTGCTGTTGCCAGTGCACTGCTGTATCCCACTCCAAGACTGTAACACACATAATGGAAACAGGATATGGCAGGAACATAATATTATGGTCAATCTCAACTATTAGGTATTGATGGCAGCCAGCCACAAGCCTTTATTTTTTGTAAAGTATCAGGCTGGTCCTAGAATGGCAAAGTCGTATATGAGTCAGGATATTATCTTTCCCTCTCCTAATTCTGTGCTAAGCACTGTTTTGAGAGCATAGAGGTGGATGAGCTGCCAGTGAGCTGATCTAGATTTTGCTTTCAATACCACTGAGAATATTCTCCTATAATCTCACTCATTCCTAACAAACCTCTATTTCCAAAACCGTGTAGCTCCAGCTGAGCAATATTTTGGTACTAGCTCTTTATACAGCATACTGAAAAGGAAGGGGGAAAAAAAAAAAAAAAAGGAAAGAAAGAAAAAAGAAAAATAATAAAAAAAAAGACGTTTATCTGTTTTCTTACAAATATTTTTATTCACCCTCTATGGGAAAGCGAAATTAAAAAATGTCCTAACTGAAGACTAAGTTTGTGCGAAATGAAATGAGCTTCTCAACAGCCATCAGATGTAATACTGTTTTAGAAAACAATACCACCACAGGGCTGAGATCCTTCAAATTCCTTCTCGGATGAATAAAAACACAGACACTGCCTTGGGAAAGGCAAAGGTACACCTAATCTGGGCTCCTAACTACATTTTCTCTGCGGTTAACATTTCGGTTCTTCTTGCTATATGTTGCCCCCTCATGGACAGCAGGTGACTGGAAACGGCAGCAGAAGAGATTACTGAAAAGGACACAACCCTATTATTTGTAAATTGTCGAAAAATAACGTTCTTCTCATCTCTGGATGGAATAAGAATTCCTGTAAGAAGTAGGAAATGGAGGCCAGGAGAGTTGCTGTGAGTCCTCTGCTACTCCTGAGAAACTGCAATGGCTTGGGCACAGAAAGACAAATCTACATGACAGTTTGGTGACAGCTGTGGTGAAACAAGGCTGCCAGAAGATAGAGGCATAGTCCAGAATGCCCCTAACGACAGCAAAGAGGGCAAAAAATTCTTAACAAATACATGGAACTTGTGTAAGAATATATAACTACACATACACAGAATGGGAACAATGCATTTTCCCACCGTTATTTCAGGAGTGATCTGTAGGTTTAAGTGGAGCATAAGGTGAATGGTATTATGCTATTGGGCAAAATCCAAACAATCAGGGTACATAAATGTAAGTAAGACCTATGGAAAAAAGCTTTTTTTGACTCAATACTAGATAGCTATAGATAGTGTGCCCAAGTGGCCAAGAGAGCTGATGGCATCCTGGCCTATATCAAGAATGGTATGGCCAGTAAGACAAGGGAGGTTATTGTTCCCCCATACTCAACGCTGGTCAGACCACATCTTGAGTACTGTGTCCAATTCTGGGCTCCTCAATTCAAGAGAGACATTAAGGAGAGCTGGGGTTGTTTAGCCTGGAGAAGAGGAGGCTCAGGGCAGACCTGAACTACCTGAAGGGAGGTTGTAGCCAGGTGGGGGTTGGTCTCTTCTCCCAGACAACCAGCAACAGGACAAGGGGACACAGTCTCAAGTTGTGCTGGGGGAAGTATAGGCTGGATGTTAGGAGGAAGTT
>WAAF01004797.1:34692-78255 GCA_013400475.1 Tricholaema leucomelas | reverse complement strand
TTTTTTTTTTTTTTTTTTTTTTTTTTGGTGTTAGGCAGTAGATGAGTAGATGTCAGGGGCTAAAAAGTGCAAAATGAGCAGACAGCTGGAGAGCATCCAGAGAAGTCACTGTTCAGATGTGTAAAAAATATAATTTCTGAGAAAGTATAATAAAAATTTTATTTAAGCGAAGAAAAGTTGAGCAGAGGCCAAATAATATTAAAAAGCTTGTGCATACTGAAAGCTTTTTCATTTATTTCATCTCTCCCGCTTTCCTGGGTGAAAGTCACAGCAACCAACTCCTAGGCTGCAAAGGATTTTCTTTTTCTCGAAGTTCTTGGTTGCTAAGCAGTAACTACATGGTCTGTGGTCATTAGGCCTCCAAAAAATCTTGCGGATCTGCCTCACCAGAGTATCATGGCAAATCTGAAACAGCCTGCTGAAATGTGATTATTTAAAGCTGCCATTATATAGTACTAATTTTACTCCAACACACACACATAGATAGAAACAGAGATAAAGATATCGAGATATATAAAATGGGTTAAAGAGGAGACTTTGTTGAAAGTTTGGGCAAGTAGCTTCAGCCTGATGATCAATGGTGTGAAGTCCAGTTGGAAACTGGTAACCAGTGGTTTACCCCAGGGTCCAATACTCTTTAGCATCTTTAGAATTAATTAGACAATGAAGCAGAGTGCACTCTCAGTCAGTTTTCTGTCTACACAAAACTTGAGAGGAGTAGCTAGAGGTCATGGAGCCAGCCAGAGGGTCCTTGCAAGTCTGCAGATAAAAGAAACAATTAAACAAAGCGAATTTGCAACGTCCTGCTCCCGGGTAGCAGCAAGCACAGGTGTATGCTGGGGACTGATTAACCGTAAGGCAATACAGGAAAGGACTTTACAGTCCTAATGGTCCATCAGAACTGTGACCATCTGGAGTGCTGCCCTTGTGCCTAGCCTCGCCTGGCAGTTTGCTGCAAGTCCCGCACTGCAGCCAGTTCCTCTGCCAGAAACTCTGAAACATCTCTCGACAGGTCATGGCTTCAGCTCCGCTTTGCTGCGAGGGGCGCCAGTCGTCTGCAGCCAGCAGTGTAGCAGGAAGCAGCGGCAGGAAGCCTTTGCGCTGCCTGCCTAGGCGAGATCGACAACGCAGCCTACGTTGACTTTTCACGTCTTCTGCTTCCGCTACACCCAGCGGTGGGCAGCTAAGAAACCTTCCTGCCCGCTCTGCAGGCGGCCCTTTGACCGCGTCCAGCACAGGTGGACGACGACTACCAGCAGTAGTCTGCTTATCCGCCAGCAGAGGGCCGCGGCCTGGCAGAGGGTGCGCAGCAGACCGCGGCAGCCGCCCTGCCGCCTGCGCCCCAGGCCGGGAAGCGACGCCTGAACGCTCTGACCGCTACGAGACAATACAGTTCCAGGGTGCCCAGAGCCGCGGCCCGGCAGCTTGCAAGGAACCGTTTGACACTCCTTGAATTGATGTTTTAGAAAGTAAAGATTCAGGAGCTTTTGTCAGCAGATTTCTTTCAAAACAATAGTACAAGTTACTGCAGGGAATGCTTTCCTGCTTTCCAGCTTTCCAGAGACGGGGCAGAGCTGACTTAAGCCCCTCGAGCATTTGCTAGGCCGCCTAACTTTAAGAGCTGTGACTCCGCGGACAGAGGCCATGCTGATAGCCCTGTTCCTGCTGAATCCTCCCGCTGGCATCTCTGCCCTCCTTCGGCTGCAACCCCTCAGAACCTTTCTCTGATGCTTCTCTACAACAGCAGCCCAACTCCTCAAGCCCCAGACACTGTGGGGGGCAGAAAACCTAAGGGAACACTTCTTTTACCTTGAGGGTGCTGTAGCAATGGTGGGGATTATTCAGAAAACTGGCGGAGTCTCCATCCTTGGAGAGCTTCAGAAGCCACCTAGACATGGTTCTGGGCAACCAGCTATAGATGGCAGTTGAAACCACAACAGTCTTTTCCAAAGCAGCATATAGAATCATAGAATGGTTTAGGTTGGAAGGGACCTCAAGGTTCATCCAGCTCCAACTCCCTGCCATAGGCAGGGACACCTCCTACTAGAGCAGGTTGCTCAAGGCCTCATCCAGCCTGGCTTTAAACACCTCCAGGGAGGAAGCATCCACAACCTCCCTGGGCAACCCGTTCCAGTGTCTTACCACCCTCACTGTAAAGATCTGTGATGAAAGATACAGCCCCATCTCATTTGAGTTATTGAGTAACTTGGAATTTTGTGGCTCAGAAATGTTACCCTACCTTCTACCATTCTCTCTGAAAGTTCCACACAGATAGTTTTCTCCTGCCAGTTAAATGCTTTTCCTCTCCTCTCAATCTCAGTTACAAGAACTGGTATACGGGCATAAATCAGCCTGGACACTCATTAAGGGTGCAGTGGTCATTCCAGGATTAAGAGCAGAAAAAAACAGTCTTTGAAAAATTTGTCAGTCCTTTTGTGAAGCCCTGCTTTCATGTTCACCCACACATGCATATATTCCCACACTTGTATATTTGGCTGTATAGACTAAAGCAACAAAAAAGGGAGAACAAATGCTTGCAAAACCAGAAATCAATGCTGGCACTACAGGTTGCAGGAGAAATGAGAAAATGTGGCGCTATAGCTGCTAGTTTGCTTACTTAGTGAAGTTAGTTGTTGTAGATATAAGTTTGGTGGGTGCAAGGATACTACAAGCAGGGTATGAACATTTTAAAAGTAATACTTTTAAAAGCAATGATGTGCTGGCTAATCAATTAAAGATAGGTAAAGATAGGGACAAACATTTTAGTAGGGCCTGTAGCAGTAAGGAACAAGAGGCTTGACAGCTACACCCAAAGAGTGGCTGTCAGTGGGTCCATATTCAGGTGGAGGCCAGTGACAAGTGGAGTCTCTCAAGGATCACTACTGGGACCAATCTTGTTCAGCATCATCACTGGCAACATGTACAGTGACATCGAGTGCACCCTTAGCAAGTTGGCTGACACCAAGCTGTGTGACACGCTGGAGGGAAGAGATGATATCCAGAGGGACTTGGAGAGGCTGGAGAGGTGGGCCTAAGCCACCAAGACCAAGTGGAAAGTCCTGCTCCTGGGTTGGTGCAATCCCAAGCACTGATAAAGGCTGGACAGTGACTGGCTTGAGAGCAACCCTGGGGAGAGGGACCTGAGGGTACTGATGGATGAGAAGCTCAACATGAGCCAGAAGTGTGCACTTGCAGCCCAGAAAGCTGTATCCTGGGCTGCATCAAGAGAAGTTTGGCCAGCAGGTTGAGAGAGCTGATTTACCCCCTCTACTCTACTCTGGTGAGACCCTACCTGGAGTACTGTGTCCAATTCTGGAGCCTCTGTTACAGGAAAGATATGGACATGCTGGAATGTGTCCAGAGAAGAGCCACGAGGATGATCAGAGGGCTGGAGCTCCTCTGTTATGGAGACAGACCAAGAGAGTTGGGCCTGTACAGTCTCGAGAAGGTTCTGAGGCCTCCCAATATCTTAAGGGTCCTACAAGAAAGTTGGTGAGGAACTTTTTTGGATGTCAGGTAGTGATAGCACTAGGGGGGAATGGAGCAAAACTAGAAGTGGGTAGATTCAGATTGGATGTTAGGAAGAAATTCTTCACCATGGGGGTGGTGACACAACAGTTTGCCCAGGGAGGTGGTAGAAGCCTCATCACTGGAAGTTTTTAAGGCCAGGCTGGATGGGGCTCTGACTAGCATGATCTTGTGTGAGGTGTCCCTGCCCATGGCAGGGGGATTGGAACAGTGTTGTCTTTGAGGTTCCTTCTGACCCTGACAGTTCAGGGATTCTGTAATGGTTTTCAAAGAGGGTAAAGAGAGTAGATTTTTTTTTTCTTAAGGAGGGTGTTGAAACACTGGCACTGGTTGCCCTGAGAAGTAGTGTCTGCCTCATCCCTGGAAACATTCAAGGCCGTGTTGAATAATGCTCTGAGTAACCAAATCCAGTCAAGTATGTCTCTGCTCACTGCAGAGGATTTGGAGTAAGAGACCTTTGAAAATCCCTTTCAAACCAAACTATGCTGTGATTTTATGATTAAATGAGCTATTACATGACTATTAGTATGCTTAGCACACTGGTGAGCCAACGAAACAGCTAACTAAGCTGCCTCTTTCAGGAGCAATGATATGCTGTATATGTGCTAGTTACACATGGCAAGACAAGAATTTCCTTACGAAGCAGTGCTTGCTTTTTTTTTTTAATGCCTGTTTGTCAAAGCTGGACTTTACAAATTTAGTGGGCATTTTAGAACAATAATTGCACTCTTCCAGAATTACAACAAGAGAGACATAGCTATGAAATTGCTATAATCTGAGTGCACATCATACTTAGCTACCATTTTCAGCAGTGGTTAAGAGCTGTTTCATGTGCCAGCACATCCTGTACTCTTTCTGCCATTTGATTTAAAACTTGTCATTCTGTCGTTCTTGTTTGCTTTGTTTGTTTTTTTTTTTTCCTGGGCTGCATCAAAAAGAATGTCAGGTTGAGGAAGGTGATGCTCCCCTTCTGCTCCACTCTCATGAGATCCTACCTGGAGTACTGTGATCATCTCTGCCCCCTGACGCTGTAAGAAAGACCTGGACCTGATTAAGTGGGTCCAGAGGAAGAGCACAAAGACCACCAGAGAGCTGGAGCATCTGTCCTGTGAAGAAAGGTCCAGAGGAAGAGCACAAAGACCACCAGAGAGCTGGAGCATCTGTCCTATGAAGGACCCAGAGTACTGGAATTGCTCAGCTTAGAGAAGAGTAGTATAGCAGCCCTCAAGTGCTTAAAGAGGACCTACAGGAAAAGATGGAGGGACTCATTATCAGGGCATGTAAGTGACAGGATGAGGAGTACAGTTTTCAGACTGAAAGAGGGTAGATTCAGATTAGATGTTAGGAAGAAATTATTTACTGTGAGAGCAGTGAGACACTGGAACATACAGCCCAGAGAAATTGTGGATTCCCCCTCCTTAAAGTGTTCAGGTTGGATGGGGCATTGAGAAATTCAGTCTAGTGGAAAGTATCTCTACCAATGGCAGGGGGGTTGGTACTAGATGATCTTGAAGGTGCCTTCCAACTCAAACTGTTTTCTGATTCTCTGAATAGTTTACTCACTGCATCTCTGCAAGGCTAAGAAAGCACAACTATACTCCAGCATCACACTCCTTTTTAGCATCACCCTTGGTGGCAGTCCTGAGGAAGCATGAACTGCTGGCAGCACACATCTTCTCACTGTTAGCCTCATTCCTGCAGTTTTGACCTCCCATAATTACAGGCCAGATTGGAACGTTCAGCTGAAGCAGGCGGTGAATCGAGGATGGCTCCTTCACAGCTCTCAGCTGTGAGGGGTATCCAAGGAACCAGACTACGTCAAGCCACAGCGTGGGAACTGTCACTCTGGATTCATTTCAGTGCCATGAGCCTGACCTAATGTTTGCTTTCCCAGTGTGTGCATACATGTGCGATCCATTTGGTTCATGTACAGTCTAATGAACTGTACATTAAGAGTTAGATATGCTGTTACATTGCCCATACAGGTTGACAGAAATAAGCCCCTGGTCCTAACATCCTGCATATCTTTCTTACTTAACTGCCTCTGTCAGCAATTAGATCTTCCTTGGGTTACAATTCTGTAACACCTCCAAGCTTTCACTTCCCAGAGCTAACAATCCAGCTGTTTGCACATGGGTGGTACCAGTCATGGGTTTGCTGCTTTGTTAGTCTCTTCCCAAGGGTTACAGCCACAATGGTTTTTCTTTTAACTCATTACTTCATCTTCATCATCTTTAATGTCCTTCATAACTGCTATACTGCAAATAATAGAGCTACCTTACAGTTTCAAGATGGTGGATGATCAGAGCATGTATACCATCTTAAAACCCAAATACTTACCTATAAAAGGCAGGCAGTTGTTTTAAGCTCACAAAGGTAAAGCCAACCTGTTTAACTTAACTGAGGGAATAGTCTTACTATTGTGAAAATCTGAAATTATTACTTGTTTTGTTTGGGGAAAAAAAAGGCAGGCTATATGCTGTATTACTTCTTGGGGTTCCTTGTAACTCATTTTACTGTTAGCAGATGTACTAGGTTTTTAAAGATGAGGAATACACTACAAAGCAGCTGGAAAGCAAGCATTCAGAATCAGAACAACACATATTTATTTTCTTTACAGTGGGCCACAGTCCCTTGCCTGGTACTCAATGGAGTAGCTAGGGAAGAGAATGTGATGTGGCATACCTACCTTTGTCCTGATAAGGAGAAAATGCACCACAGGTATGATTAAGGCCAAAGTAATTCCTTCCAGCGTGAAATTTCCTGGAGCAGAAATACTATTCAGATGCCCTCTATCTGCTGTGCTACTTCTGTGAGGATTTACATGGTCCAGCAGCTGTGGAAGAATAACTGGAAGGAAGACTGATGGCATTTTTCCACAATGGATATGCAGGTGTCCTGGGAATCCCACCTTTCAAGGAATTGTCTGATTTGTTGCTCTTTAATTGCTCAGATGAGCCACATGTGATCAGCAAGCCTAATCTAGTCAGGCTCTACTGAATGTACTGAATGTGTGCAAAAATAACTGCAGTGCCATGCGGCAAAGCTGAGTCTTGCTGCATTGCAATCACAGAATGTAGCATCACTATCTGCAGGAGAAGCATATAGTAGAAGTATATGGCCCTAAGCTAAAAAAAGTACAATTTTAAACTTGGGGACAGTGACATAATGGGATTATTTTTTTTTAGCCCCCACTAAATGCCCCAGTTTAACATCCAAAATTTGCTTTTATACTCTAGAGAGTATTGCTCTTTTCTGTATCTGGCCAGGCTGTTAGTATGTGCTCCTATGTAAATCTGCTGTGACTAAACCACAGAAAACTCATTACTTACCTCAACACATATACTTTGTTTTGAAAGGGAAGTCCTCACTTGGGCCATTAAATATTGATACAGGTTACTTCCTGAGCTCTAGCAGTCATAACCATTGTTATTTACACTGATAGTTGCATATCATGCACATAGCATTTTTGAGAATACAAGTTTAAGGAAAAAACTTAATAAGTAAAACAATTAATATTAGCAGCCAGTGTGAGACAACAATGTATGTTATTGGCACACCTTAGGAAGCTCCATCTCTAACTACAAAGTATTGAGAATTTATTTGCATTTCTTACTTAATTTTTCCCCTGAAAGCTGTGCTTCATTCTGCAAGAGCCATTTTTCAGTAATTTTTTAAAGAGAGCATAAAGGAGACAGACACATATCTAAAACACAGTTGCAGAATTAGGTAAAATAATCTCTATTAATTTTACCTTAAAATACAGGTCTCTTCTTTGTGGTGAATATGAAGATGAGATTGTGGGACTTACATATATAATCTGCCTTCTGAGCTGGGCTCGTAAAGCAATGTGAGATAGACTTACAAACTTCATAAAGCTGGGCTGTATAAAGTGATCATCAGACAAAGGTCTTCTTTTGCCAGTCCAGCATTAAAAGCCACATGGGCTTCTTGCTTGCTCAGTGGAAGCCAGCTGCCTCCTGTACCTGTTGTGGCTGGGGTCCAGCTCTTCATCCCTCATTCCTAGTAGTATGGTAATGGTTTGGCAGGTTGAAATTCAACTGACCATTGCATTAACAGTGCTGTGAGTGACTCTCATCTGTGCTTGCAGTACTGTTTCTTCAGGATTGAGAAGAGCGTGTGTTAGAAATACAGTGTCTCTGTAATTCAAGTGCTGGAAGAGAAGGTATCGTTTTTGCACAGACATTTTCTAGAGTGGAACTGCACTTGAAATTACAAATTTTTAAACTGTTGACAAAAATTGTTGCATGTTCTAGAGTGGACATCTGTTAATGTTTCTTCCCAGGTTGTGCTTCTGTGGCAACTGTGGTGCAGAGTGGTCTCTGGTCAGCAAGTACAACTTTGCGCTATGGCAGAAAATTGGAACAACTCAACATTAAAAGAAAAAAAAAAAAAGGTACTTTTCTAGTTCAGTTTCTCTTCAATAGCATGTAGCTGGAAGAGATGCTCTCACTTCCCTGCTGGTTGAGTGAATGTCTCAACATACTGAACTCTTGACAGATAATAAATGTGATTGTTCAAATCCAATTTAAAGTTTAGCATGGCAGAGGTCCTGTTTATTATTGCAAAATGAGGACGATTCAAAAAGATAATAATTTCATCCTATTCTTAAATCGATGTTTACACACCTGTTCAAAACTCTGCAGTGCTAATGTGTTATTTCACATGTATGTCACAGGAAGTACTGTGGGTTGGGCAACAGTTTACTGGTACTGTGCCTTACTGGGTCTATGTCTTACAACGTAGACTTAGTGATGACACATAATTAAGTTCCACACTAGTAGTGGTGGTAGCGGTTAATGCCTGTATTTTTAAAAATGAGGCATCAGTGGAACATTTTCAGTACAGTTACAGTTCAGTGATATTTCCCCTTTTTAAAAGGAGATAGCACAAAAGCCAAGTTGTGCCTGCATACACATGCACCGTATATGCTGCAGTTTGCAAATGCATTGCCAAGATCCTCCATCTGACATTGCATGCAAGCATTAATTGCTCTCTGGAGCAGAAAGCGAGGTTTGAGGATCAATACTACAGGTAACACCAACATTCCGGTTCAGTGCTATCTTGACAGTAGGAATTAATGTTCCTTTTCATGCAACAGGCCCATACGATCATTGTAGTGCACAAGGGTTTACAAGCCTGGTCTAAAACCCACTGAAGTGAAAAGAAATTGTTCCGGTTAGTGCAGTGTGTTTCAGATCAATCCAAATATTTATTAACAGTACTTACAGTGTTAGGCACCAACCTGTGTACTTTTAGGATGAAAATAAACCCCAGATGACTGGTGACCTATCTTAGAGGTCTTTGTGTAACTCTTAAAATGTATTTCCTTGTAATTCTATCATGGAATGACAACCCAATTAGAATAGAATAGAATAGAATAGAATAGAATAGAATAGAATAGAATCAACCAGGTTGGAAGAGACCTCCAAGATCATCCAGTCCAACCTATCACCCAGCCCTAGCCAGTCAACTAGACCATGGCACCAAGTGCCTCATCCATTTTTTTCTTGAACATCTTCAGGAATGGTGACTCCACCACCTCCCTGGGCAGCCCATTCCAATGCCAATCACTCTCTCTGGCAAGAACTTCCTCCTAACATCCAGCCTATACTTCCCCTGGCACAACTTGAGACTGTGTCCCCTTGTTCTGTTGCTGGTTGTCTGGGAGAAGAGACCAGCATTTGCACAAAATTTTAGTTACTATCAGTCTAATATCCCTTGCTAAAAAATAAGTCACACTGTAAGGTGCTTCTAAATGCTAAATTTATGAAGCACAAGAAAATGCAGTGACTGGGAGATTTTTGTCTACTATGTGGTTAAAAATGGTCAGAAAAAAAATGATGCAGCATGTCTCAGATTCTCTGTTCATCTGAATGTAAAATCATGTGGACTGGAATGGACTTTGAAATGTCTGTCATCAGCTACCTTTTGCAAAGTTTTGGACTTGGTGCCATCACACCCAACAGTCAAGTCAAAGATCAGAGCAGATTTACACCTAGACTTTCCAAGGGCAGGAGAGATAGCACCCTGCATTATAAGTCCTAGGAGTTTATCTGTGCTTTCCTCACTAATACATATTTTCTCCCTATACTGAGTCTTAACTCTAGTATACACTTTTTTGTTTGCTGTGCACTTTGTTTCATCTCTCTGAACAGGATATTCTCTCTAGGGATTTTGTCATCTGGCATAGCTTAATGCAGGCCAGATTTAAACATTCAAATTAGTACTGTTTTGTCTCTTAGAGTGACATTTTCAATTTAAAATATTTTATTCAGCTTCCACATAAACAGAAAACATACTTTCTTGATACTGCCCAATCTAAAAGTAGAACCTTATACAAAAAAATACCAAGAAAACAGAGATGGGTTTGTTTTTGTCATTTTTTTTTTCAAAATGAATAAAGTATTTCTAAGAAAGAGATGCCTCTGGTAAAAACATTTTGGCAGGATTAAATATTTTGGTAATGCCTGGGTAATAATTCATGGTAATAGACAAGGCTTTTTGCTTTTCATGTTGTATCTGCTGTTTACTAATACATATTCTTGCCTTCATTGGAAAAACAACTTGAATAATTTCGTGTAATTTTACTCTCCTTGTCACGGCCTGTCCCCTTGGTAGTACATCACATTGGTGTCCATGAAGCAATCTCCTTTGCTTTTACGTTCTCCTGTCTTCTCAGCAAGGACTCAAAACTAATGTTCTTTAATTGTAAAGAAGAGTTCTGGCTTAAAATAAAGTCACAGATTCTTGTTTATGTTGCCTCAACCACCCTGCCTGAGCCTGCTATGACAGTGTGGAGAGTGGCTCTTTGGGACACCAAACATACAGCAGACTAAAGCAGCAAGTTCATGCTTTAGTGATGTTAAATCATAAATAAAACAGCAGCAGCACCTCCTCTGAGCATAAAGAGCAAAACTTCCCTGTAATTCATTTAAGTCCTCTCTGCAGAAGCAAACCCCTCTCAGACAAATGCCTGAAATCTGCTTTACTTCAGGTAGTACATCTCTTTAGCTAAGCTCAGAATTTAGTCTGGCAGTGTAGTCCCTGCAGCAGAAATCTCCATCTCCAGAGCATGCACAGCAGGAAAAGCTTTGCCTGCCTTCCTTAAGATTAATTTCCCCACTAGCATTCACTGGTGTTCAGCACCACTGGCACTTAGGCCGTTGTGACAGGCAGGAAGAGAGACATGCCACTGATATCTGAAGTGCTTGGGGAAATAGTTTTGAAAAGCCTAAGGGTAAAATAAGCATTCTGTCCCTTTGCTAGCACCAGCCATTTTTTGTTTGTCTACTTTGATGGCATTGAAGCATTGTGCCTTGCTGGTGTGATGCTGATACTAATGTAGGAACAGGAGGGAAGAGGGCAGAGGCAGGAAGTTGTTCACAAGCAGGAAGATAAGGGCATCACATCAGTAAGTGCAAAGGTAAAAAGCATTAATGGAAAAGGAGTGATCACAAGAAGGCCACTGGCAATTTTACACTTCTCGAAGTTCCAGGGGGCAGCTTTCCTTTCATCATGAACATCACCTACCCAGCAAACTCAGGACGCAAAACATAGAGAAGACATTTACCACGATTCTGAAGTTTCCTCACACATGTGTCCCATGAGCACCTCTTTACAGGCACAGATAATGACACAGTCAGGTAGCTGTCTGTTAGTCCGCTGTGAGCAGAGTAGACGGGTGTTTCAGACTTAAACTTTACAGGACTGATAACGGTGCATACTTACTCATTTCGCAACCATACAGATTTCTGAGTTTCCAAATTTTCTTAATTTGTGCATCTAAAGGAAAGAGCTGGCAAACAAGAACGCAGGCTTTATTAACATGCAGAATTGTTCAGTTTTTGAAACTTCTGCACATTTTTCACACATAATCATCTTAGATTTGGTGTTCAGCTGTTCTGACAAATGACGAAATGATGGCTTTCATGTATTGCAGTGAGAAATGGTTTTATTTTATACACAGGCTCATCATCAACTTTAAAAAGACAACTAGTGCTGTCATTTTTTCCACAGGGAAAGTATCTTTCCCCCCCCCCTCATAATGTTCATATCTAACAAAACTTTTTTTCCCCTCAAAAGGACTTCTGTGTATATCACTAGGTGCACACTCTATCTGAAGGAGTTGTTTTTCCTGTGCCTGGGCTCAGGGTGATTGCGTGACTGAGCACTAACTACAGTTGCTGATGATGTGCAGGAAAGCTGTGTGCATGGCATTCACTGAAGATCAGGCATCCCTTGCTGACACCTTCTTTCCTCTCCCTATCCCCATGTACTCAAATTTGTCAGTTTCCCTGAGACCATGAATTTGGATTAGCTGTGCTTCACGAACTCTGGCAGCTCCATGCCAGTGCAGAGCGTAAGCACTCCAGCCTTCTCCAGGGCAAAGGCTGGGTGAGCTGCATCAGTGAATTTGTGCCTGATGGCAAACAGCATCAGTCCTTTCTCTGCATTGAAGAATAACAGTCTGCTGCCACTGTAGTCCAACAGGATGCCGATCCTGGCTGGCTGTTCTGTCACATGTACATCGCCAATCACACCAGTGTGAAGAAATCTGTAAAGGAAGCTGTGGGAAAATGGAAACCAAAATATAGTGAGCTTCCTCATGCTGATTTACCAGAAATAACCTACAGCTTCATTTCCACCTCTTGACAGGTGGCCACATACCATAGCATATCGTGTGGCAAGAGCATTTCACTTAGTATATAGGGAAAGGGAATATGGCATCACTTCAAAGCCCTGCCTAGCGTGTTGATGAACCCTTTCACTTGGCATCTGTCGTGGAGGGCCCATAGGCCCGAAATCAGACCTGCATATGCCTTGCTCTGCCTGGACATGTTTTTCCTGCTTTTAGTCAGGGGTGAGCACATGGCCAGCACAGAGGGGGCACAACGGGCCTTGAGCCACGTGGAGTCTGGCCTGCCCACGCTTTAGGTTGTGGAAGCCCCCACATGTGCAGCTCACGCTTGCTGGGTGCTAGGCCCATGTGAGCCCCATGTTTGGAAAGTCCAGGCCTGTGGCTCCTTGCCTGTTATGGCAAGGTTGGCTGACTGCAAGCCCGATTGGTTATTGGTGGCCAATGAGACCATCGATCTCGGCCCACAGTTAATAAATAGAGGTGCACTCACGTGGCAGCGTTCCTCTGTCGCTCACCGGTGCATGCACTCAAGCCTGCCTTTACGGAGCTCAGACTCCCCGTGCAGCCGTGCATCCCTCTGCACGCCCATTGCCTTATTCCCTGGTGTGTGCCACAGCCACGAGATACCAGGAGCAGACCTATTCGTCTGCACATCTGCACCTGCAAGTGCTGCCTACGAGTTCCCTGGACGCAGCCGCCGGAGGGACCCAGCAGCTACGGGTGAGAGGCTATCACCCCTGAAGCCGGGAGTATTCCAGCCTTGGAGTCCACGGGCGAAGACCCTAAGGAGTTGGACACTTTACAGAGGCTGTGGCGTAGCCCGGAGGGTGATTTATAATTAGTCAAAATAGTGAGTAAATATCTCTTTAATTCCTATTGTGCCTGCCACAGAGCAGAAAACTTTCAGCCCACTCTGCTGGGCAAACAGTATATAGACCCCAAGCGGCAGTAGCCACGGGGAAAACTCTCTCTGTTAATAGTCCTACGCTAGTCATTGTATTATAGTTATTAGTAAGCCATTTGTGATTATACCCTTAATGTCTTCATAACCATGTAAGAATAAATATTAATATTATAAGTTCAGTGGTTGGGGGTGGCGAGAGTTGAAAATATTGAAGTTTAATAAACATATATTTTTATATAACTGTCTCGCACCCATTGATTTCTTCCCTTCGCCACAAACGGGCGATAAGGGCAGAATTCCCCTCCGCCACAGCATCTTTGGACTCTCAGGATAAAAGCAAAGTTGCTGCAGTCATATGCTTCTATATCTTTCTTACTACATATCTTTGTGGGGATTTAAACACTAAGTCTACTTCAGCAAACCCTTTTCATCTCAGATGTTTCCTTTAATTAGTTATGCTCTGCATCTATATGATTTCACACTGAAGGACAAGGCAGGAGAAGATGTTCCCTATGGAGGTATGACATTTGCAGATGGAAATAGATTCTAAAAAGACAATGTTTATGGAAATAAATACACTTGATGGGATTTTGTTCAGCAATTCATGATATGAGCCTGGAATGACAAAGCAGTGGCAAATACTTTTTCCAGGTTTTATTTGCTTGCTGGGTGGGGTGGTAAACTGGTCTAAGAATAATGTGCTTTATAAGACTTTTTTTTTCTTCTTTTCACTAAGAGGAAGACTAGCATTCCTTCATAGTTGTCTTATTATTACTCAGATTTGCAGAAAGCAAGGAGACAGATCCTCTCTAATCTCACAATTCCTGAAGCTGGCTAGTGTTAACTAATGTGAAGGGCAAGTAACTTGCCAAGCAACTAGAGTGACTCAGCTTTACCTGCTTCGTGTAGGACAGCACCACATGCACCAGGAGGCATCATTTAGCCCGAGGACACTACTCTGTGGTACTGCCTGGTAGCAGATCCCAATCCTGTAGCTTCTGCAGGCAGAGACAATGATTTCCCAGTAATGACGTCCCCGGGCAGGCAACTGCTCACCTAGGACTGAAGGAATCCTGTTTATGGAAAAGGTGTACAATAAAGTGAGTGCAGTGTTAGATCAACCATATTGTGGTAGTTCCTACAGTCATGTAATGTAACAGCATCTAAAATTACTAATGGATTAGCACTCTCTTCTTCAATCTGCATTTGAATATTGTCTCAGAGTCATTTCCTCTTTGCACTGAAATGGACTCGTCCTAAGGAGAGAAAACTGCATCCTTAATAAAAATTACATGAAGCTAACAAGAAGTGGAAAAGGTGACTTTGGAAATAAAAATTGGACCTCAAATGTAGAAGGTTTGTTCAAATTAGAAAATATGGCTGTTTTAAGTAGGTGCAGTGACAAATACATCTTTTGCATTCATCTGTGGCAGTAAAAATAAATGCTTAAATCAGTAACACCTCACTACATTTTAAGAAGCTGTATAAGCACAACTTGTACAAATGGATCTATGCTTGAGATGGGACTGATTGGAAAAGAAAAAAAAAAAAAAAAAATCATGTTTGCAATGGATGGAGCTAGTCTGGTACAGCACATCCCAGGAGCACTTCCAAAGATACAGATGCTTTGGAAAATGTTACTGACAATGCCCTCTGCAGATTGGACACGTGTAAGATGGATCACTTCTAGCCAAAAGATATTTTTAAAAGTAAGTTGAGAAGTCTGGCCTAGGGGCAGCAGCAAATTGATTTAAGACTGAAGTGCCCTGAAAGATTAAGCAGTGACCATAGACTGAGGTAAACTCAGCAGTCTCATTAGTAACTACTGCTATTGACTTTGTGGCAGATCCTCAGTGAGACACAGAACTCTTCCCAGCACTTATATTAGTGCTGCTACAGGTTTTATTGAGATGTTGCAGTTCTTGAAAGGGAGGGGGTCAATCACACAATGCCTGAAACCATTCAGGTCTACAAAATAAGTTAGTACCGTGTGAAACCTACCTAAGAGGCAAAAATAAGCCTAAGGAACTGATTCTAAGCCGTACAGGGTGGTTGTGCTTGCCGTGCTGCTACTTACCCGGTGAATCTGGTTTTCTCGGGAAGGCAGATCACTGTTGCATTGGAGGTGATCCGCAAAGCAGGATGGGCTGTGTTGCTCAGCAGGCGAAATCTAGTTCCTGGCACAAATCATGACAAAGAAAGACCAGTCTAGTAACATTACACGGGATCACACAGAATCACTATGGTTGGAAAAGGTCTTTAAGATGATCAAGTCCAAAAATTACTTACTTTCACCAGGGAAAATTACTATACCATATCCTTGAGAATCATATCTAGATGACTCTTAAATTCATTCAGGGATGGTGATTCAGCCTCTTTCCTGGACAACCTGTTCCAGTCTTTGATAACCATTTTGGCATAGAAGTTTTTCCTAATGTCTAATATAAACCTTCTCTGGCATAACTTGATGCTATTTCTCCTGTCCTATGAGTTATGACTTGTGAGAAGAGAACAACACCCACCTCTTTACAACCTCCTTTCAGGTAGTTGTAGACAGCAATAAGCCTCCCCTCAGCCTCATTTGTTTCAGACTAAGTGCCAACTCCATCAGTCGCTTCACATAAAACTTACTCTCAGAACCCTTCACTGGCTTTGTTGCCCTTCTCTGGACCCACTCCAGGAACAAAGTGTGGCTCTTATACTGTATTTACACACAGTACTCAAGGTGTGTAAGCCTCAAGCCTCAACAGTGCTGAGTACAGTGGGACAGTCACCTCTCTAATCTTGCTGGCCAAGTACTTGTGATGCAGGCCAGAATGCTGTTTGTCTTTCTGGCCATCTGAGTACACTGCTGGCTCATTTTCAGACAGCTGTCAATCAACACCCTGGGGTCCCTCTCTGCCAAGTAGCCTTCCAGCCACTTGGCCTGAGCATTCTATGGAGTTGTGGCCCAACTGCAGGTCACTAATGGTCAACAGCCAACTGAACATGAGCCAGCAGTGTGCCCATGTGGCCAAGAAGGCCAATGGCATTCTGGCCTGTATCAGGAATAGTGTGACCAGCAAGATCAGGGAAGTCATTCTGCCCCTGTACTCAGCACTGGTTAGGCCACACCTTGAGTACTCTGTCCAGTTCTGGGCCCCTCAGTTTAAGAAAGATGTTGAAGTGCTTGCCATGTCCAGAGAAGGGCAGCAAGGCTGATGAGGGGGCTGGAGCACAGCCCTGTGAGGAGCAGCTGAAGGAGCAGGGGTTATTCAGCCTGGAGAAGAGGATGCTCAGGGGAGACCTTATTGCTCTCTACAACTACCTGAAAGGAGGTTGTAGCTAGGCAGTGGTTGGTCTCTTCTCCTATGCACCCTGTGACAGAACAAGGGGACACAGTCTAAAGCTGCACAAGGGCATGTTTAGGCTAGATGTTAGGAAGAAGTTCTTCACAGAAACAGTGGTTGCCTATTGGGATTGGCTGCCTCGGGAGGTGGTGGAATCACTATCCCTGGAGGTCTTTAAGAGAAGACTGGATGAGGCACTTAGTGACATGGTTTAATTAATTAGAAGGGTTAGGTGATGGGTTGGACTTGATGATCTCAGAGGTCTTTTCCAAACTGATTAATTCTGTGATTCTTTGACATAGCACTTGGCCATGTTGAAGCCCATTTGACTGGCTTCAGATCATCAATCCAGCCTGTCCAGGTCTCTCTGAAGATCCTTCCTACCCTTAAGCAGAGGAGCAGAGGCTACACCCAGAGAGTGGTAATGAGTAACTCTTTCTCAGACTGGCAACCTGTCACTAGTGGAGTCCCCCAGGGATCAATAGTGGGCTCAATGTTGTTTCAGCCAGTCTGGCCATTCAGCCAGTTTTTCACCCAGCCAAGCTTAGGCCCATCCAGGTCTAGGGCAGCTAGGTTGTTTTGCAAGGATGCTGTAGGGAAATAGTATCAAAAGCTTTACTGAAGTCCAGGCAAACATCTACAGCCTCTCCTCATCCACTAAGTGGGTCGCCTTGTCATAGAAAGAGATCAGANAGCACAGCCCTGTGAGGAGCAGCTGAAGGAGCAGGGGTTATTCAGCCTGGAGAAGAGGATGCTCAGGGGAGACCTTATTGCTCTCTACAACTACCTGAAAGGAGGTTGTAGCTAGGCAGTGGTTGGTCTCTTCTCCTATGCACCCTGTGACAGAACAAGGGGACACAGTCTAAAGCTGCACAAGGGCATGTTTAGGCTAGATGTTAGGAAGAAGTTCTTCACAGAAACAGTGGTTGCCTATTGGGATTGGCTGCCTCGGGAGGTGGTGGAATCACTATCCCTGGAGGTCTTTAAGAGAAGACTGGATGAGGCACTTAGTGACATGGTTTAATTAATTAGAAGGGTTAGGTGATGGGTTGGACTTGATGATCTCAGAGGTCTTTTCCAAACTGATTAATTCTGTGATTCTTTGACATAGCACTTGGCCATGTTGAAGCCCATTTGACTGGCTTCAGATCATCAATCCAGCCTGTCCAGGTCTCTCTGAAGATCCTTCCTACCCTTAAGCAGAGGAGCAGAGGCTACACCCAGAGAGTGGTAATGAGTAACTCTTTCTCAGACTGGCAACCTGTCACTAGTGGAGTCCCCCAGGGATCAATAGTGGGCTCAATGTTGTTTCAGCCAGTCTGGCCATTCAGCCAGTTTTTCACCCAGCCAAGCTTAGGCCCATCCAGGTCTAGGGCAGCTAGGTTGTTTTGCAAGGATGCTGTAGGGAAATAGTATCAAAAGCTTTACTGAAGTCCAGGCAAACATCTACAGCCTCTCCTCATCCACTAAGTGGGTCGCCTTGTCATAGAAAGAGATCAGATTCATTAAGCAGGACCTGCCCTTCATGAACCCTTGTTGACTGGGCCTGATTTCCTAATTGTCCTGTAAATAGTGTGTGATGGCACTCAAGATGATCCACTCTATGACCTTCCCTGGCACCAGTCAGACTGTCATATCTGCTAATCTCCAGTCTGTTGCAGCCTCCCTGGTTAGTCAGGACTCTTGGCTAGTCATGATGAGTGGCTTGGTAAGCACATCCGCTGATTCTTTCAGCACTCTTGGGTGTAACCAAGTCCTCACAGACTTGTCTATTTCTAGATGGTTCAGCAGGACACTCACCATTTGGATTATGGAGAGCTTCTTCTGTTCCTCATCCCTGTCTTCCAGCTCAGTGGAGCTGGCTACACAGCAAACAACTGCTATTAAAGACTGAGGCAAAGAAGGCATTAAGTACCTCAGCCTTTTCCTCCTCCTCAGTGGTTATGTTTCTGCTTGAATCTAATGAAGGATGAAGACTCTCCTTAGTCCTCCTTTTGCCATTAATATCATTATAGAAGCAGTGTTACTAGCTTTTACAGCAATAGCTAGACTGAGTTCTAGCTGAGCTTTGGCCCTTCTGACTTTTTCCCTGTATAGCTTCAGTGTGTCTTTGTAGTCCTTCTAAGAAGCATGTCCCCTTTTCCAAAGGCTGTAAACTCCCCTTTTGTTCCTGAGTTCCAGCCAAAGGAGCGACTTGTTCTGGTGAGAGGTGTCCCTGCCTATGGCGGGAGGTTGGAACTGGATGGTCTTTGAGGTCTCTTCTAACCTAAACCATTCTATGATTCTATAGTTCTATGATTTGAAGTTCTCCATTCAGCCGGGCTGCCCTTCCCTGCCAGCCCATCTTTCAGGACATGAGGAGGGCCTGTTCCTGCTTTAAGATCTTCTTCTTGAAGAATGCCCCCTAGCCTTCCTGGACTCCTTTATATTTCAGGACACTCTCCAAGGGGACACCTCCAGTCAGTCTCCTGAAGAGGACAAAGTCTGCCCCATGGAAGTCCAAGGTGGCATTTTTGCTACCTCTTGTACCTCTCCAAGAACTGAAAACTTTTCTGTTTCATGGCCATTAAGCCCAAGATAGCTTCTGACTGTTACAGCTCCTACAAGTTCTTATCTGTTAACAAGCAGCAGGCCAAGGAGGACATTTGTTAATTGGCCTCTTTCACCAGCTGCATATGAAGTTATCTTCCAAACATTCTAAGAATGTGCCCTTTCTGCTGCATTATATTCCCAGCACATATCTGGGAAGTTGAAATCCCTCATGAGAACAAGAGGTAACAATTGTGAAACTGCTGCCAGCTGCTTATGGAGTGCTTCTTCAGTTTCATCATCCTGACTGGGTGGTCTGTAATTTTGAATTGCTTGCTTTCTCAAAGTAGCAAATTTCAGTTTTGAGTCTGGTTTGGAAGAACTGTACACGATTGAAAAATATTTAGCTGGAAACCTTGAACCATAAATCTTCCATCACATTTTGAAACTGCTCTGTAGTGTATCACTCATCCCCATAAACCCGAAGTCAATAAGCCTTTCACTGTGAGAGTTTTCTTTAAGCTAATAGCACCTTTGTTGGAATGTGCTCTGCCAAACTCAAGAAAACTGAGATCCTTGAAGAGTATTTAATCATTTCCTGTCTCTGACATCATTCAACATTTTTGATTCTGATGTCACATCAGTTTTACCTTGACATAATATGCAAACTTGAAGTGAAGCAGTCTGTGATTATGTTCATTTTAAACAGATAAAATACCTTCGATTTATCTCAATAACTTTCTCACTCCGCTATCATAATGTTCAGGCATGATTTTTGGAGGGAGATACCCTCCTTGTCTGCTTTGCCCCTCCATCCCATTGTTTTGACATCAGAAAATGGTGATCTACCTTTAGTTGAGATGAGAGCTGCTTCACTTTGTTCACTTGTCCCAAATGAGTTGACAGCCCTCAAGTAGAAGAAGTAGTTCACATTGGGCTCCAGGGATACTTTCAGTTCAGGTCTCTGTATACCAGTAAAAGATCTGCAAATTTAGAAGGTTTTCACATGTGAAAATATATGCAAGATATCCAAAACAGGAAAAACAAATCTGTGCAAACAGTCAAGCCACTCAACAGTATAGTTGAATATGAAACAACAAGCGGTGTAAAAAACCTCTAAACTGGAAAGGCAAACATGGTTTTCACAAGCAACTGAATTTATATAGAAGCTTCAGCATTTTTCTGGAAGGATCCTCCTTACTTTGTTTCACAAATTTTCAGGCCTTTCTCCTTGTATCATTTTCTCACTCAGTACAGTTATTTGGTGTAATACTCACTTTACATTAATTTTGCAGTGTAAGTCATCACATAAAATGTAAAGTGGCTTGAAATCAAATTCTCACCTGCTTTCTATAAAGGGTCTGNATCCTTATAATTAATTAATTTGCTTGACAATGAACACACTTGTGTTTGTGCTGTCTGGGCACATGCTCCAGGTCCTAAACAATGGATACCTGTACCTGAGATGATACAGAAGCCATGCACTTCTTAGGAATTCCCTGCTCACAAACTGTTCATCAGTAAAGTCTTGGTTCTGCATCCTTCATGATGCTGTGCATTCTAACAAGCTGATTTTGCAAGAGACAGCAGCAGAACTGCCTTTGCACGGTGCCCTAACTCTTTCTTGTGGCACCTCAAAAGCTCCAATGCTTACATCCTCAACTGCTGATGGCCTTGACACACTAACCAAGAGTTAGCACCCACTTAGTCTGTTTCACAGATTCTTTGAAGTGCCAGTGAGAGCATTCCAGATGGCTAGAAAGATGTCAGTTTTACTTTGTGTATTATCAGGATTATGAAAGATTGGCTTATATTCTGGCACACTGGACCTTGATTGTTGTATGATAACAGCAAGGCCAGACAGTATACAGTCTGCATCATATGTCTGCAGATGACTGCTTATGTATATAAAGTACATAATTTTCTCCTAGAAATACTTATAGGATTCTTACAGCAAGTATTTAAATTCTTGAACAAGAAATGTGCCTTTGGAGAGCTTGGAAGATGCTTTTCCTTCCACCTCAGGTTTAAGGGTGGAGGTCCTTCCTGTGGGTAGTGTCTCTATGGGAAACTAGATTAAACAAATCACCTTTTGCAGTACTAAGTACTGTGATCCTAGAGGAGGTAAGGCAGGCAAGTCAACAGTCAGATCATATTGTTGCTATTCATTTGTAGTGACTGCTTTTCTGCAGATGTCCCACCAGAGAGCAGTACAATCTGAAGAAAAATCAGTGCTTATCGGTCAGAATTTTTCAGATGCCTGATTGCACTGCATTTATCACATAAAGGTGAAATCCCACAGCCTTACACTCACTAAATTACACACACTCAGAGCTCTATGTCAAAGAGGAGGGACTGGTGCACCATGCTTAATGGTCTGTGGTGGATTGAGAAACTCTTCCCCCACTACTGAAATTTACCAGACCAGTTCAGAATGCTTGGAAGTAAGATAAAGCTATATTTACAGCAAAGGAAAATGTACAAGCATATATATTTAATATAATTACAAGTATTTACAAATATGTACAATTTAGGAACAATACAGATATCCAAACTGCCTCCGAGACAAACAAAAGAAGCCCAGAAGGGGCTCAAAGTCACCCCGTCTCTCCCAGACAGCAAAGCTTACTTGTTATCTCTTAGCCAAGGTTAGTGGAGAGATTAGAGAGCAGTGAATACATATGGGGGTTTTATCCGTTTTAGCAAAACAATGACTGATACAGACTCTGTCATTATTTTCTTTTTACAAACAGTGATCTAATTTCTCTCATTGGAATATTCCAGTTGGCCTCAAACCAGCACAGTCTGTAACAGGTATTTGACAGCTGCCAGTAAAAGTGATTGAAAGCACTGGCAAAAAGCAGTAGGTGCTCCTCTAATATTTATTTTCCCAATTTGAAAGAATTTCAGAGAGTCTGGGACTCCTGCATGACCAGCATGGGGCCACACCACCCCTGGCTATTATGCCACATTAGTGCTGGAACTGATCTCATAAACAGAGGTGGATTGCTCAAACATAGCAGCAATTGCATGGTTTATCTTATCTTTGTGACTAACCAAACTTCTGACCATGAGAGCACTTCAGCAAAGCACTGGGAGTTTGTCAGTCTTGTCAGTTCTTACTGAAATGTTCAGGTTAAGATGTGCAACCTGAAGAGTTGCCTGGGAAGAACCTGAGGTATTTAGTCTTGAAAGGGGAAAAGACTCATCTAAATACAGAAAACAAGAGACAGACAATGAGTTGAATATAAATACAGGATGGAAACTGAGCAAGGAAGTAAACATAAAAGAAGTGAGAGAATGGAAAGTCAGGATAGAAGCAGAAGAAGAGCAAAAGAAGTGGGCATCTGACATTTGAAGAAACTTGTCCAGGCTTTGTGGACAAGACTCACCCAGTCTGTTCAATAAAAGCAGCATCTTGACATCTTTGATGTGAATCTGAAGCAGAGACTGTCAGAAAAAAAGTTTTGAGCAAAATAGTTACAAGTGAGATGAAGGAAGGATGTGCTAAGCTCTTGGTCAGAAACTCTTTGTGGCAACATGTGGATGGACATATCCTAAATTCAGAGATGCCTTGCGTGATAGCTCCTTCCAGAAAAGATGAAGAGGCAGATGAAGAAGTGGGTTAAATGTTCTATAAGCAGCTGGGAGAGGTTTCACAATCGCTACCCCTAGTTCTCATGGGCGATTTCAACTTTCCAGGTGTATGCTGGAAATACAGTACAGCAGAGAACCGCCCCCTAGGTTCCTGGGGTATGTGGAAGATAACCTCCTGATACAGCTAGTGACAGAGCCAGCTTGGGAGAGTGCCCTCCTTGAACAGAAAAGGACTTGAGGTGGGAGTAATAGCTGGAGGCTATGTAGGGTGTAGTGATCATGAAATGATAGTTTTCAAATATTGAGGAAGGCGAAGCATCAATAAAACCTTAGACTTCCACAGGGCAGACTCTGGCCTGTTTGGGAGACTGATTGACAGAAGTCTCTAGGGAGGCTCCTCTGAAGGGTGAAGAAATCCAGGAGAGCTGGATGTACCTCAAGCATTAAGTCTTAAAGGTGCAGGAACAGGCTGTCACTGTGTGCCGGAAGAAAGGTCAGTGGCAAGCAGCACCAGGGAGGTGATTGTGTGGATGTGGTACTTGGGCATGTGGCTTAGTGGTAGACCTGGTAGCGTAGGGTTAATGGTTGAACATGATGATTTTGAATGCCTTTTCCAACCTAAATTATTCTATGACTCTATGAAAATGCCATGCAAGTTAAAAGTCCTTACAAAGGAAGTAGGATGCCTTTTCCATTATGTACTCTTTAACTAATGATAAGTTATTAAAATACAAAATTGGCTCTTAATCTGAGTGGACACAGGTATATTCTGGTGTAATGTTTAGTTCTGTAGTATTTGTATTCTGGAGTCTAGATCCCAGAGCGTGGGTATCTGGACAAGATTTTGGGTCCAGCAAATTGCAGAATAGGTCCAGCCATTAACGTTCAGACTTGTGTCTCTTTCAAGACTGAAATTCTCCAAATCAGAATTTGGTGGCATGTTTAAATCTGAGAGCATGCTTCTTTTCAGTTGTTTAATTGTGGGACAGAAGAGGTTGGACTTCAGTGGGACCTGGTCAGTAAAAATAGTGATCAGGTTTTTTAATAGTATTCTCTGCTTAGTCATCTATATTAGCGAGCTTTATAGTGGCTAGAATATAAGAATAGGAGCACATTAATTTTAGCTGAGATTAAGGCATTAAGAAACTGTCCCACTGCCACCAAATGATGGAATATGCCAACAAGAAGGAATTTCATTGGCAGCGCTCTGAGACGTGGTCCAGCTCATGCAAGGCTCCATGCAAATGAGAAATAGGTCTCACTAGGATAGGATGAAGTGAGAAAGTGAACATTTGCGGCTCCCCAGCAACCTTTGTAATTTGTCATGTTTTAGGATGACTTCACAATAAGTGCAGTAACAAGGATGAGGAGAAGGTATGAGTACTGCTTAGTTTACAGCATACAAGTCATGTAAAAGGCAAGCAAAAATGTATCCTCATTGTGGTGGGGAAAGCCTGTTCCATTTTCAAGTTCTTGTAACAAGCTTTGTAGCCAGATCATTCTCAGGGTTGTGTTAGGTATTGAACTGTGTACTTTTGGTCATGAAAGAAAGAAAAACCCAACTACAACATTTCTAATGTCAGCTATTTCCTACTCTTAAAACATTGTCCCCTTTTTGCAGATGATTTGGAACATAATAATGTTATCAAGAAAGTGTGAGGTTTCCTGGCCTTTAGCCTAAATGTTATCGTATTTGCTCTGTTTCCACAATGTCTTGGTATCATTATACAAAACTTAGTGCACAGAACTTCAAGAAGCATTTGAAGTTAAACATTCTAAGTATCTTCTCTTAATCCCTCTCTTTATAAGAGCAATGTTTGCATCTCAAAATCCAGCCTCCAGATTTCATGTATGTGCTATTCAAAGCAGAATGGAAAGGAGTTACACATTTCTTCACCTTTAAATTGCCAGGGAATATAGTAGCAGTTGTCTGTTAAATTTGTGATTTCCCTGTCTTTAAGGACATCTGATGCTGCTGTGTTTTGGTGATTGTTTCTCTCATCAGCATCCTTCATTATCTCAAGGAAATAATACCTTAAAGAAAAATCTTTAATACAGCATGAGCCCATCTAATGACATGCCTTGCAGTGATTCAGAACGCCCTCTGTGCTGTAATTGTCATTTCCACCCCCAAGATCCCACTGAAACAGGATCTTCAGATCTGTGCTGGCACCATTGTGAATTTAGAGCTGAAAGCATGCAAATTTCTGGAGACACCTGCAGAAGCACACTGAGGAGTGCACCATGAGAAGAAAAAAAAGAACAAACCCAACAAAAAACTCTTGAAGTTGAAAATAAACAACAAATAGCTCTGAGTTTGCTCTCAGCTGAGCCATGTGCTTCCTTGCCTCTCCCTGCTTTGGTCATTTTGGGGTTAGGTCACTAAACCAACGACCTGTAGTGATCCTTGGTGGTATCTGAGACGTCAAGCCCAGTGCAGCCACAGACAGGAGAAAGATTCTCTATTTTCCACATCTCGTTTCTTGAGCTGGCAGGGCAATACAAGAGGGTGCAGGCCGGCTTTCCTTTTTCCAACATTATAAGTAGAAAATTCAGGTTGCTCGCTGTGCTGATCTCACATTGGTGGAGAGGGTGACAATCATTGCCACTTTTACAAACTCACCACATACTGTTCTAATTTCTGCCTCCCTGTGTCTTACAGATTTCTCATGATGCGATACATGGTTTCCATCTGAACAGCCCACATACCTAATCCCTGGACTACATTTCTCACAGTTTTCCATCTTCCACCCACAGTTCCATTGACTTTTCAACACAAAGAGGCTGAACATTGAGAAAATAGCAGAGCTATAGAAACTGAAAGAAACATTTTAGATCCTCATAAGCATTTTGGGAAGAGAGTCAACCCAGGGACTCATTGTTGAAGAAAATTTAAGATGGATTCGTATGAAACCATATCCCTCAAGTGGCAAGCTGGCAAAGAAAGAGAACTCAGAGGGGAGAACAAATGTTTTTTTGAAGTGGTATTTAGAAAGAAACTTTTAACTAGGATTTATTCCCAGATGTGCTTCAAATTCTCTCCCTGGGGAGTGGGGACTTCTTCAGGACAGTTCCAAGGACTTCCTTGAAGATACTCGAAAACTGCCTGCGTGATTGGCTCTGTGTGGCACTGCTTAAGCAGCAGTGTTGTATCAGATGATCTCCAAGGGTTTCTTCCAACCTTAACTATCCTGTGATTCTGTGGCATGCTGAAGCTACAGAGGGCCAGCCCAGACCAGGAGTGCTGCACTGATCTCTGGCTGTTCAGTGGGAGTATTTCTCCCTCTCTGCTCCCTTGGCAATGTGAGCTCCCAGACTGACACCTATGAAAGCAGCCTTGTGTGGTGAGACCATTCTGCTTTCTCCAGGACTTCCCTTTGATATTCTTCCTTGACCTCTGCTTTCATGCTGTGTCCCCAGCAGCAGCCCTATGAACTTTTCAGGGTTGCTGAGAAGTGTGTTTGAGCTCCCACCCATGGAACAGGAAGTGGTTCAGTTACAGGGCCAGCACAACCGTAAGAGGTCCAGTCTCTCTGTCGAAGTGCTCCATGTTTAGTTGATCCCCAAGAAGAGTATTGCTCAGGAAACCTGCGAAGGATGAATTCTAAGCTTTCAGGGAAGGCTACCAGAAAAACTACATCATTTCCAGGACCGAATACTACTTATGCATAGTGACAGCTTTATTCCACCTGGTATGGATGCTGAACACACAACTTTAAGCTTCCAACAAGTACCCAACAGGTACTTCAGAGTGTATCTTCATGAAGATTTGTTTTTTAGTCTTAATGTGCACCCTGGGGACCTTGGATGGAAGAAGTACAGGCAGTATGCTCCATCTACCAGTGATCTCTGTTTTCTCTGACTTCTATGCAAAAAAATTAAATAAAAGGGCTTTTTTGTTGTTGTTGGTTTTTTGTTTGTTTGTTTTGGGTTTGGGATTTTTTTGTTTGTTTTGTAATAGTTTCTTTTTTTTGTTTATTTCTTTGTTTGGTTCTTTGGTGTTTCTTAATGAAAAAAAATAAAGGTCTCCATCACTTAAACATCTTGTGCCATCACAGGAGCTTTTCAAGTTTAGCTCTGGGTGTTGCTTGTGGAGCAAAGCTGGAGGTGGGGAGATTCAGAGTGGACATGAGGAGGAAGTTGTTCAGCATGAGAATGGTGAGAACCTGGAATGGGTTGCCCAGGGAGGTGGTTGAGGCCCCTTCCATGGAGGTGTTTAAGGCCACGCTGAATGAGGGTCTGGCCAGCCTCATCTAGGCTAGGGTGTGCCTGCCCATGGCATGGGGGTTGGAACTAGATGCTCCTTGTGGTCCCTTCCAACCCTGACTGATTCTATGATTCTAAAAGGAAAGGGGCATTGCTTTGACAGAAAGTAAGTGGCAAAAGATGGATTTTGACATTGGAAAAAGAAGTCAGAGCCCTTCTACAAATACAGAAGTTTAAACTACAGCACTTCTGAGAAAATGCATCATTTTTTCATGTGGGATTTTTTTTTATGCTGGGTTTTGCACAGGGTCATTTGAGAAAGGGAATGGGTTGTCTCTAGAATATTTTTGTCTCATCACCATACAAGCAAACTACTTCTTGTTATCAACAGCTCGCTCACAGATTACAGAAACCAGCACACTATTCTGGTTCAGTTTTGAAAAAAAGGCAATTTCAGTAATCAACAAAGAAACCTGAGGACAAACACACAGCATAGGTTTTGGAAACAGCTACATTATCCCTGACCAATAGCGATTTTGGCAAGTTGACAGGAACCTAATGGCATCAGAGTAGGTCGTGGCTGCCCTCTGAGAGGCAGCTGAGCTGCACAAAACCTGCCCTTAATCGCATTAATGCGAGATGCTGGTACTGAGTGAAGAAAAGGTCTCCCAACCCTGCAAAATTTTAGTTTCAAATTTTATCCTTCTTTTGTCAGGAGCAAGGCATGTGCAATTCTACTTCTGTACTTGTCTACTAGAAACTTGTGAAACTTGCTTCAGTCCGCTTAACACATTTTGACTGCAAAGAGGTGGAGCTCTTCCCTATCTGCCACATCTCCATGAAACCTGTGAACTAGCCCCTGAGTGAAGACCACTAGGAGTTGAAGAAGACAGATTCACCTGGACCGAAGCTCTTCCACAAGGTCCTATATAGCAAGTCACTCACTTCCCAAAGCTTCTCAGATCTTTGCAACTGTATTTTTGGTGGAATATTGTTGTAATTGCATTATAAAAAGAAACACCCACACACCCTCAAGTCCCAAGGACAAACAAGGCACCAGATAATTTTCTCTGCATTTCAACAAGATGCATAGGTTTATGGCTCAGTGGTGTTTACATCCCTTCTTGCTCTCCTCTACGCAGCACAGACTTAATATAGGGGAAAACAGAGAGGGCCTGGCATAAGCAAACATCACTCCCAATTGCACATTGGATTGCTCTTTGACCCCTGCAGCATGCCTGCATAGCTGCGCAGTCCTGAGCTCAGTTTTACTTTGGAAGTCATCTGCCCACATATCCAGGGTGTGCAGATGGATTGTCAACCCTGCACCTCCTGGTTTATTTCAGACAGCACTGTATCTCCAGGGTTTTGATGCCAAATAAAAGTGATTGCTTGATTAACAGAACAAAAAGGAAGCATTTTTGTGTTTCGGACATTAGTGTCTGTCTTGAAGTTCCCTTGCATGCCGAACCAGATTTCTTCCCTGTGCAGTTGAAGGCAGTATAACCTCTTGTGTTACAACCCATGATCTGCAGGACACCCATTAGCAGCTACCTAATTTGACCAAGCAGCATTTACAGTCATGGCACTGACCTCAGACCTTCTCCTTCTGGTGAGTGCTGTCGGCAGTACTCCAGGCTGAAGGACTCCACCGACACTGAGCTGGTGTGCCACCGGATAGTGGCTGTGTCCCAACACACCGTGCAGTCTTCAGCCCTGATGGTGGGGATGGCAGGTGCTAAGGACACAGAGATACATTAGTCATCACATGAGGAGGGTGCCAGTAACTGAAGTCGGGGATGGTCATGAGGGAAAGGAAGAATCTTCTCCACAAAAACCAATGGCTTAGTCATTTTGTCCATTCAGCAGTGATCTGCTTTTTAATATTTCAATGGCAGAGGACTACATCATAGGTGGAAAAAAAACACATTGGGAAAGTCACTGTGGAAGTCACCATGAATATTTGTGCATTTCTGCACATTCATAGAACACCCATGTAGATTTTTGTGCCTTTCCTCAAGAACATTTTCTTAATTTCTGCCAATCTTCAAGAATCAGAGACATTACTGCCTACATCTCTCTCTGCATCACCTCAATCCTGTCCTCAGATGTCCCTGCATGAACTGTATCAGAAGCAAATATGCTGCTGCAGAACTGATAGAGAGATGCTGACATTCTGCTTAATTATGTCCTGTTTATTTTTGCAATGCTAACGTTTGGGTTTGTAATTTCTCTTTTTTAGAGCCTTAAAGAACTACAGGCTCTACTGCAAGACGGAAAATGGAATGTAGAACAGTGTGCTGAATGCAAGTAATCAAAAGCTATTGTGGGAAATTGCACACCCAACATCGGAATTTAAAAATTATTTAGTTGTATTCATTCACTGTTTCCCTTTCCAGGGAACAGCAACATAAAGAAACCTTACAACTTGTCGTTGGAACTCATAAATAGTCTTAATACCAATCCTCAAAAGAAAAGTTATTAATTTTAAAAAGGACATAGGGAATTATTTAGCTTTTGAAGAGACCAGGTTCTGAAACAGGACAACTCAAACAAAAGCTGAAATAAGGCACTTTTACAACAAGATTACTTTATAGAACTTGAAGAAGTTCTATATATAAAGAAGTTCTTTATAGAACTTGAAGAAGCTCCAGAGGGCTGGAGCACCTCTGCTATGAGGACAGGCTGAGAGAGTTGGGGCTCTTCAGCCTGGAGAAGAGAAGGTTTCCAGGAGACCTTATAGTGGCTCTCCAGTATCTGAAGGGAGCCTACAGGAAGGCTGGGGAGGGACTATTGACAAGGTCTAGTAATGTCAGGACGAGGGGGAATGGGTTTAAGCTGGAAGAGGGGAGATTTAGACTGGATGTTAGGAGGAAGTTCTTTACAGTGAGGGTGGTAAGACACTGGAATGGGTTGCCCAGAGAGGTTGTGGATGCTTCCTCCCTGGAGGCATTTAAAGCCAGGCTGGATGAGGCCTTGAGCAAGCTGCTCTAGTGGGAGGTGTCTCTGCCTATGGCAGGGGGTTGGAGCTGGATGATCCTTGAGGTCCCTTCCAACCTAAACCATTCTATGATTCTATAAGAAGCATTCCACAGGCATTCTGTTTTGTAGGAAAAATAATTTGTTGTTGATAGAAAAGAAAACTGCCCACAAGTACTTATCAGTTTCCTGGTATAGTTAAAGTCAGGAGGTTAGCAGATCAGGTTAAGATGTACTTGATGTTTTACTACTGGAACAGCTAATGTATCTTATCCTGGCTTTATTGTCTGTTTTAAAATGCACCTGTTCCTAAAGAACGAGAAGATTATTAGCTAAATCCCCTAATGCCTGCGTTTGGCGACTGGCACGTGCCCACATTTGTATGTGTGCAAATACTATGTTGCAAGGTGTCAATGTTGATTTGGTTTTGGTTTTTTAACCTTTTAATTTTGAAATTACTTAGATGGAATGAGCACAGCTGGGAAAAAAAAAAAAAAAAGTTTTTACTGTGCTTCTGAGATATTTTTTTATTAAACAGATTACCTGCACTTAGAATACTTGTGATATTCCAAGGCTCAGGTAAACAATCTTACAAGAGGCAATAAAACAAAAACGTTAAGCTCTTGCTCCATCCCTCAGATACAGTGAGAGTCACACAGCTTTTGAACAACAGAAAAAGGTACATTCACTTCTGTGTCATTAGGATTGTGAAGAGCCTTCATCCAGAGATGAGTTTGACGCAGACAGGAAGGAGTAGGGGTAAAGGGGTAACTTCAGCATTGTTTCCTTACAAAATATACTGCTTGGAAACAGCATGTTCCTCAGGAAAAGGGAAGGACAAACTCTAGGTTTGTCAGGCGGAGGAGCAGGAGACAGGAGGTGCTGGGGGAATGCTGCAGCAGCATCTGTGTTCCTCGTAACTCCCCAGGCCCAGTGCCACCTTCAGAGCTGCAATCCCAGCATAGAAACCTTATAGGGGTTCCCAGCATCTGAAGAGGCGCAGCTTTGATCCACTGTTAATATATATATTCCTGTTGCAGCATATACCAGCAAACTATTTTATTGTGTGTGCCAATTTTGTGTCTGAATTATTAAAATTAAACTTTACATTCTTGTTCCTGAGTTCATTGGGCTGTGTGAAGAATCTAAGTATTCCAGTTTCATATTAAAGTAGTTGGGCTCTTCAGATTCAAGAGCTGACTTCCATTAGTGGTGCTCATTTTTCCACATTTGGCATTAAGACGGTGCAGTGCTTTTACATCAGTCAGTGTTCAGCATGGAACTGCAGTGTTCAGCAGTGTCCCCACATGTCCACCTGGCATTCAGTGCCGTCCAGAGGGAGTTCACCTCAGCTTGAGGGAAGGTGTTTAGTGAGCTTTTGTTTGATCTAGTCTATTTGCTTTCTTAAAGAATTGGGCTCCAACTAAGGCTTCAAATATTAAAGGAGATAAACTCCTTCGTAAGGCTTCGGTTTTGTGAAAAACCAAACCAAACCCAAACAACAGTAAGCCTGATGCCAAAAGGCAAAGACAGTTCTTAAAAGTAACATCTTCAAAACTCTTTTTTTTTTAATTATAAAGTATTAGTTAGTAATATTTCATCATTATTTGACTGTCTCACACCCTGTTAACAATTGTTGTGGCAAAAAAAATTTGGAATCTCTGCTTTGAATTCTCTGGAAAAGAGTATTTTCCAACATCTGAATCACAAATTGAGTATCAAGGAGAATAATCAACAATTTTGAAGTCTAGTGGATTAAGTAGAAAGGCTTGACGCTGTGTTTTTTGCCAAGTGTTTTCAACAACACACTCGGTGTGGCACAGAGTGACTTAATTGCAATGTTGTTAAATACCCTTGTCTGTATTTTGCGATTCCAAGAACATAATGATTGTTCTTAATCCTGTAATGCTAAAAACATTGTCTGGCAAGAGGCCCTCAGGCACAAGGCACTTCACCTTGCCTGTGATTTAAGCAGCAATAGTTTTGTCAATACAAATTATAAAAGAAATTAAAGCACAGAAAAAGCAATCAGTCAAATGGAGCTCACAAACAGTACTTGTCTAATTGTTTATTTATACCACTTAAACAGCAGCAGACCCTTTCAGCCACGCCTGAGATCTGAGTCTCACTGAGCTAGACGTAGCATGTAACCTCAGTAAAACAGACATTCTCTTGGAGTTAGTAATTTAAATCAGCACCAGGTAGATGTACTTGGGAAGATGGCAGAGAAGCAAAAAATGCAGCAGCAGTTGCCTCCATCTTCCACAGGAGAAGCAGCAGCAGCAAACAGCCAGGTGGCTTTCCCAGAGCTTCTCTGCAGCTTCGCACCACACTCAGAATATAAATTCATAATGTCCCGCCCCAATGCCACAGTCATGAGGCTTAAGCTGGACCTGTCTCCAAATCTGAATGCCTTAAATTTTCCTACCAAGCACTGTCTCTTGTAGAAAGGGGAACCACCCTGAGCTGCCTGCCATCTGCCAGGTGGGATAAATGAAGCAGCTTCTCCTGTTTTGGTAACATGATGGACTGTAATTGGCCTAAGCCCTAAGCTTATAATAACCATGTGTCAAAATATGTACATACCTGTTTTAAAAATGGCTTTTTCACTGGGTAAGCCACAGCCTGTACCATTCACAGCCATGACCCACACACTGTAGCAGCGATCTGGCTCTAGGTCCTCCAAAATGCAGTGACTCTCCTTCACTGTCACTCTGTACTCTTCCACCAAAGCTAAGAGGAACACACATACATGCAGGATGTCACTCTCAAGTGTTGCACAGAGGTAGGGCCTATGATTGTGCTTCGCAATGAACGTGTACAAAACAGTCAATTAAAACCAAAAATCAAGAACATGTTCCTAGCTAAGTTGTCCATATTTCACCCTGACTCAGCTTTGACATAAAGTTTTTGATGTGCCCTTGAGTTGAGTGCTGTCAAGTCCCATTAATGGCTAGGGCAGATTATGGCCTTCAGTCCTGCTGAGGACTAGACTGCAAATTTGGGATGTACAAGCAGCAGTTTTCAACCCTGGTTTCACTTAGGGTGAAACTATATATAGGTTTGTTCCATAACATAACAGTTTCTTGTAATGGACTTTCTAGCCCTTAGCCATGAATTAACTATTAAAAAAACCCTCTTAGCATCCTTTAGCATGCACACACAACCACATATGAATTTGTGCAGAACTCAGTTGGGGTTCAAAAAAAGCCTGGATGAGACACTTAGTGCCATGGTCTAGTTGACTGGATAGGGCTGGGTGATAGGTTGGAGTGGATGATCTTGGAGGTCTCTTCCAACCTGGTTGATTCTATGATTCTATGAACAGTCTGAGCTTTTTTATGAATGAGAATTTCAATTATTTTGGGAAAAAAATTGAGTTTCCTACATATGGAAATGCTGTTTAGCTGTTGTTATATAGATATAAAAAAAAATTAGGAGACAGTTCCAATTTATATGCATGGCTGTAAACATCTACTGAAGCCAATGCCTTTGGGAGAGCTATAGACCCCATGAGTATCCATGGTCTCGCACTTCACAGACAATGATATATGTCTTGCATGTTGGGAGATGAAGAGAGGAAGAAGGAATAGCATCTACCTCTCATTCTCCTCCCTCATTACCTGTTCTTAGTCCTCTGCATCATATCTTCACAGCCCCTATTATTTCTGTGCCCTATGCACTCCCTTGCAGCTTGGCTTCCCCTCTACTGGTCCCAGACCAGGTTTCTGTCATTGTGAAGGAAGACCTTACATACCCCCTGCATCTTTGCTGGCCTGAGGCTCTTCCATACAGTAGACCTGAAAGCAGTCAATGGCATCCCCATCATTCACAGCCCAGTAGATAGCAATGGAGGTGCTGGTGGCTGAATTTGGTTCCTGAGGTATGACAGTTGGTGTCTGTGGGACTGAGAAGAAAGGCTGTTATTCATACTCTGGTATTTTCAGCTAGATTACCTATAGTTTTGTGAGGCAGCCTGATTGCTTTATTTTCACTTAGGTTGCTTATTTCCCCAGAACAAGTGCAGCATGTACATGAAATGTGGCGTACTGGTGCAGTTTTAGAGCAATAGGTCTTCCTAAACGAGCAACAAGCAAAGAAGTAATTTCTTGGCATGGGTATCTGTCCATTTCCATTGCAGATTGGACAAAACAAGATCCAGTCCTAGTAGCAAGACCAGCTAAATTCAGTGCAAACCATATACCATGCTCTGCCCAGCTCCTGAGGTCCTTACCCATTGGGCAGGCCAATCATATTCAGGCCTGGCTGTTCATTTCTGACCTCCAGCAGGGAGCCTCTCAGAACTGTAGCAGTCCTGGACACACAGAGCTGTCCTATAGCTCCAGGATAGTGATCCCTGTCCTTTCCCCAAGAGACTTTACAGGGACAACTCTGCAGCTCTGCTCTCCACTTTGAGCCACACATGCTGATAAAAGCCCAAGAGACTCATAATAATTTCAGGCCACCTCCCAAGAAAGACCAGAAGACCCTGAAGCCTAACACATGTTCATCTGCATGACCTGCTTCTCAGTTAGCTGACCTTGCCTTGCAGCACAGGAACAAGAGAAGGGGGTGCTCTGTGAAGAAGGTGCCCATGAAAGGGGGAAGTGAGAGCATGTGTTTGTAGCAAACAGCATGAGATAGCTCACTGATGAGGAGGGGGAACTTGCAGAAGAAGAAAACCTCTTCCAGAGACAAGTTTATGTAGCAGATCTCAGAAAACTGGGCAGGTGAAATGATGTGCCACAGCAAGAAGGTTCATGCAGTGTTTTCAGTCCACAGACACAGCAGGGGCATGCTTGAGGCAAGGAAGGCTCTGAGGAGCAGAAGACTCCTATTTCAGGTACACATCTAGGTGCTTCTGTCTGTCACAGTCGTTTCTCCCAAGGACCCAGAGGATCCTTGGTGCTCTACCAGAACACCTGAACCCCACAGGAAAATCAGAGGCATCCCTCATAAAGAGTGCCTCAAAGACCTCCAAGACCCCCCATATTTCATATAAACTTTGCCTCCTGTTCTACACAGATCCAAGGCCAATGAGGTATTGTTCTCCTGTATGATTATGGCTTAAAAGAGGGGGAAAAGAAAGAAGTGAAAAGCTCCAAAAGGTGTTCATTGTTAATGTGGGATGAAAATACGGGGTTCTATTTCTTCACTCAGTAAATTTCCATATTGCATGAATTCTCCTAGAGTCTCAGCAGAAAGCTTTTCCATTTTTTTTTTCCCAGTTATCTTCACAGTAATGATGATGGATCCCCTGTGGCACGAACAATGCAAATGCAGATGCTAGCTGTTTCCTTGTGATTTATACAGAGAGCTACCAGTACAATAGGATTACATCTGCTTCCCATTGAAAAAAATACATAACTAATTACCCTTCTCATTGCTAAAAACGACCCACATTTTGTCTTTTGACTGCATCTAGAGAAATCGATCATCTTTAGGACAAGACTTCCTTTTTAGGGGACCACTGAGGAAAACAGGTTTTGGGGGTTTTTTTGTTTGTTTGTTTGTGTTTTTGTTGTTGTTGTTATTTTTTCCCCTCCCTCCTATGAAGTTGCCTAGAAACTACTATTTATGATCATAGAAACCCCACAGCAGCAAGATTTAATGTCGTGCCAGACTGGAACAGAAGCTATCTCAATACACAATTTTAATAAATAAATAAATAAATGAATTATATGGATTACAATTCAGTTTGGTAACATGGAGAAGCATTTGTTTTCTAATTTCCCGTAGCACAACAGCAAAGAAACTTTTGAAAGGAAGTGATTTCAAAACGTTGAACTGCTCTCCTTAGGAGCAGAACATTTGTGTGTTGTCAAAGTGCCGGTCCTTTTTAAAATGAATTTTGTTAAAATGAGACAGGTATTTGTACCTCCAGTTTGGCTAAATGACATTTTTCAGAGAAAAGGGTGACGTTTTCTCACTTGTTCAGTTTTCCCTGAAGTGCTGTTGTGTAGGGAAGTTTTCCCTTTGTGCTACCCAATGTCCACAGCCCCCGGGAGAAAAGAAAAATAACAATCCCAGTGTTTTATGGATATTTACCACTTTTCATTGTAATGAGAAATATTTCCCTGACTTTGCAGATTTGAAGGAATGCAGTTGTATTCCTCTGTGACTCAAATGGAAGTTTCTTAGAATCAGCAAAAGCATGCATCGACCTAAATGATACAAATTGTCGAAGGAATACATCAGCCTTCTGGTATAAAAGGGAAAGGGCTCATGGTTGTTCCCACTTTTATTGTGTCATAGCCTGGGTTCCAATATGCTTAATGATGTGCTGCTTACACATTTGTTAATAGGGGTGGCTGACACGAAAGGAGAAAGAATTTGAGGGAGAAGTGCTTTTTAATTATTGCACATGAAAAATTTGGAAATGCAGGGTGTTTTGAAGGGAAGGTGTTTCTGAAGGGGTGACAATAAAATTGAAATATTAAATTATTCAGTAAAAAAGACAGTACTTCCTGAAGGGAAAAAAAATGCAGATTGGAGAAAAACGGCAAAATCACATGTATTTGCATTAAATTACTTCAGTCAGAAAAAGATTCTGAATGGCATCTGCCTCCAGTATGTCATAAATTATGTACCCAAGGTGTCCATGCAGATGTTTATGTCTATTTTCCTTCACGAGGGGTGTAATCTTGAAAAAAACAAAAAAAACAAAACAACCAACCAGCCACTTTTCTTTTCCCTTTCCTTTCCTTTCCTTTCCTTTCCTTTCCTTTCCTTTCCTTTCCTTTCCTTTCCTTTCCTTTCCTTTCCTTTCCTTTCCTTTCCTTTCCTTTCCTTTCCTTTCCTTTCGCTTCTCTTATTTTCTTTTTTCTCTTCTCTTTTCTCTTTTTTTCTCTTCTTTTCTTTTCTCTTCTTTTCCCTTCTTTTCCCTTCTTTTCTCTTCTTTTCCCTTCTTTTCTCTTCTTTTCTTTTCCCTTCTTTTCTCTTCTTTTCTTTTCCCTTCTTTTCTCTTCTTTTCTTTTCCCTTCTTTTCTCTTCTTTTCTTTTCCCTTTTTTTCTCTTCTTTTCTTTTCCCTTCTTTTCTCTTCTTTTCTTTTCCCTTCTTTTCTCTTCTTTTCTTTTCCCTTCTTTTCTCTTCTTTTCTTTTCCCTTTTTTTCTCTTCTTTTCTTTTCCCTTCTTTTCTCTTCTTTTCTTTTCCCTTCTTTTCTCTTCTTTTCTTTTCCCTTCTTTTCTCTTCTTTTCTTTTCCCTTTTTTTCTCTTCTTTTCTTTTCCCTTTTTTCCCCTTCTCTTCTCTTCTCCTCTTCTCTTCTCTTCTCTTCTCTTCTCTTCTCTTCTCTTCTCTTCTCTTCTCTTCTCTTCTCTTCTCTTCTCTTCTCTTCTCTTCTCTTCTCTTCTCTTCTCTTCTCTTCTCTTCTCTTCTCTTCTCTTCTCTTCTCTTCTCTTCTCTTCTCTTCTCTTCTCTTCTCTTCTCTTCTCTTCTCTTCTCTTCTCTTCTCTTCTCTTCTCTTCTCTTCTCTTCTCTTCTCTTCTCTTCTCTTCTCTTCTCTTCTCTTCTCTTCTCTTCTCTTCTCTTCTCTTCTCTTCTCTTCTCTTCTCTTCTCTTCTTTGTTGTTAAAATCACATTAGCAGCTGTCCTGAGCTAGGGTGGACTCCTCCCCCGATAGAATAAACTCAGTACAACATGGATTTTTTTTTTCTTTGAAAGTCAGGCGGAAATGAAAATTTATTTCTTATAGTTTAAACATAACAGTATAAGGAAAAAATAAACTACTAGAGAAATGTAATAACCTTAGTGAAGATGGGGAAGGGATCAAGGGAGGTGGTAGAGTCGCCATCCATTGGAGGTGTTCAAGAAAAGACTGGATGAGACACTTAGTGCCATGGTCTTTTGACTGGACAGGGCTGAGTGGTAGGTTGGAGTGGATGATCTTGGAGGTCTCTTCCAACCTGGTTGATTCTATGATTCTAAGCAGCAAAAGCAGCTGCAGCCAAAACAGCAGCAGGGGAAGATAGCAGCGGGCTCAGCTGAAGCAGCAGAAGCAGCAAGGAGAAGGTCCAAGCTGTACTTCCAGACATAAAGCTCTTGATGCTCCAATGAAATTGTAGTAAGTTATCCATCGTTGCCATTATATGGCCTATCCCTAGAACATTCACCTCTCCCCTCAGAGCTTCTGCTTCTAAGTTTCTCGGTGCAATCCCAGGCACAGCCCCAGGCTGTGCAATCCCAGGCACAGCCCCAGGCTGGGTGGTGAATGGCTGAGAGCAGCCCTGAGGAGAAGGACCTGGGGGTCTGGGGTGATGAAGAGCTCCACAGGAGCCTGCAGTGTGCACATGCAGCCCAGACAGCAACCCTGTGCTGGGCTGCAGCAAGAGCAGTGTGGCCAGCAGGGCAAGGGAGGGGATTCTGCCCCTTTACTCTGCTCTCCTCAGACCCCACCTGCAGTACTGTGTGCAGTTCTGGAGCCCCCAGCACAAGAAGGACATGGAACTGCTGGAGCCAGTCCAGAGGAGAGCCACGAAGATGCTCAGAGGGCTGCAGCAGCTCTGCTATGAGGACAGGCTGAGAGAGTTGGGGCTCTGCAGCCTGGAGAAGAGAAGGCTTCGAGGAGACCTTAGAGTGGCTTTGCAGTATCTGAAGGGAGCCTACAGGAAGGCTGGGGAGGGACTATTGACAAGGTCTGGTAATGTCAGGACGAGGGGGAATGGGTTTAAACTGGCAGAGGGGAGATTTAGACTGGATGTTAGGAGGAAGTTCTTTACAGTGAGGGTGGTGAGACACTGGCACAGGTTGCCCAGGGAGGTTGTGGATGCTTCCTCCCTGGAGGCATTTAAGGCCAGGCTGGATGAGGCCTTGAGCAGCCTGCTCTAGTGGGAGGTGTCCCTGCCTATGGCAGGGGTTTGGAGCTGGATGATCCTTGAGGTCCCTTCCAACCTAAACCATTCTATGATTCTATGATTCTATGATTCTATTCTCTGTTCTGAATATTAAGCTAGAAATCTAGCTCAAGTGGCCTCAGCAACTAATATACTTGGTGGTGGAAATGAAGAATGGAACCCAGGTATTTTACAAAGAAGAAATTAATTTCCATTTTGTCAAAGCAAACTGGCATGAAGCTGTTTGATGTTCAAGCTAGCACAAATCCCTCTGAAAAGTGGATCTCAACAGTTTAGGGAAAAAGTCATGTGAATGACTTGCGTGAAAAGAAAGTAGAGCCTGACAAAATGGGTCTGTCCTCCCAGATGACCTTGCTAGTAATTAACAGGCAGGAGAAAATAACAGTTCCACCTATGGAACTGCAAAAAGAATTTTAGGATCTACATCAAAACACATAGCGCAGTTGCACCACTAAGTTAATTCTGACTGACTGTCCAGCTTCACCTAAAAAGCTCTGAATGCTGCAGCCAAACTCATGCAAATCTGACAAGGAAGTTAAGGTTTCAGATGTATTCACTTATTCTAGGTCTAATAAAAATAGTGGTGTGGAAAACAGACTATTTCATCATAGCAACACTATTGAGCACACTCAGCTGTTTTTAGACCATGGAGAGTCTGCACAGGATGGCACTCCTCCAGTCTTCCATTAGGCACCTGAAAATCCAGACATCAAACAAAGCACCTTAGGAAAAATCCATGCTCTTCTTTCAGTGCTCAAGGGCCAAACATGTGAAAAAGAGGCTTTGCTTGAAAAGCCACAGAGTGTCTACAACAGCAGTAGTGTGTGATGGTGAGTGGGAGGGGAGGTCATGAAGCATAACAGTAACATCCAAGATCCCTAAAAAAACTTCTCTTGGGGAAAAAAAGAGTGGAGTGAGAGTCCAGCATAAGGAAAATGAATCCACAAGTTGGTGTTGACCTACTCTTCATTGACACTTGTCCAGATCCATATAGTTTCTCTAGGTGTAGGTGCAGACAGTGCAGGAAGTCCACATTGGCAGGATTTTACAGGATGTGAATCAGACAGAGATGAATAAACATGATAAAATACCATGCACATTTTTCTCTCCTGCCCTATACACCAATGGCTATTTCCAGCTGCAGTTAACTGTTTTCTCATGTCCTGAGGGGGTTTCAGGTGCCTCTGTTCAATAGGCAAAAGCTGAGGGACCTAAACCATTACCCAGACCTCCTTCTCCTCCCTAAGAATGCTCCTCTCAGAAGAAAAGAACTTAGGAAACTCTTTGGTTGCCTTTTTCTGTCCCTGCCTGCAAGGGAAGAGTCATTTCTTTAACCCTGGGAGATGTACAGATAGAGATCTTCTGCGAGACTGAGGTACTGGAAAGATACAAGAGTCCCCCATTTTTCTTCTGTGGCTCACCTTAGTGTCCCACTGTAAGCCAAAGATTTGTGCACAATTAGACTTCATTTTTTATCCAACTCTGATTGCTAATTACATGCTTTGTAAATCTATACGTGTTGAATAGTTTCTGCTTTCAGCTTCCTAAAATTCCCAAAGCAACACCAAACTGTTAGGTTTTGTAAAACTGATGGTTTAGAGATTCTTACCAGCTGCTTGTTTTAAGGAGTGTTGGTTGCTTTGTCCTGGGCTGTCTGCATAGTGCTCAAATAGTGAAAAAGCACTGGGCACCTTTTCTAAAGAGAGAGTAGTATCCATTGCAGAAAGTAACCTGTTTGGAAGAAAACACAGAGCTGTTCATATACATTCCTTGTAGTATCACATAGCTTTCTAAAAGCCAGAAGCAAATACCATGCAGCATACATCTCTCTAAACATTTCCCATGAACTTGATGACAACAGGCAAGGAGAGGCTGTTTCTCTGACTTCGAACACTGAGAGCACACTGCTATAAACCCCTATGATATGGGGGTTTTAAGACTTACTAATGCGGTGCCTTTAAAGTTTACAAACCTTAGAGCTAAACTGTAGCAGCTGATTCCAGAAACATAATGTAAGGCATGCAGCTAAAGGACAACAGATTCCACTTAGACAGCATTTTTAACTCTAAGGCATAAACAGCTTCAACAAAGTGAAAGAATTTTTTTCAAGGCAAAGGAATTTTACCTTCCTCCTCTTTTTTTTCCCCCTTTTTTTTTTCTCCCAGTCACCAAAATAGTTAATTATGTATAAACTTAACAAGGCAGAACAAACATAAAACATGCTTTTTTAAAAAACAAAACAAAACAAAAACAACAACAACAACAAACACCCATGCATTATTGTCTAGGCTTGTTCTTAAACATTTTGGCAAGTCAGGTATTATCAAAGTAAACTAAGTCAACTAATAACCTAGCACATGCACAAACGGAAACAGACTTAAAGTTTAGCATCTAAGTAAACCACTGTGATAGTCTGAGCCTAGCTGGGATATTTTGGTGAGGAGAAGAATTAGATTATAGGCTGTGAAAAGGAAACAGTGGTGATGTCTGCTTCACTCACAGGCTTGCTGAGATGTATAGGAAGAAGAACACAAACACAGATAAGGCAGTCCCTCTCTGGGCTTTTCTGGCTGCACTTCTCTCTCTAACATGCCTGACTAATTCATCTGCTTCCTAACCCCCCTAGCCAACCCTCCAAGCTACCTTGAGCATAAGGCAAAGTCTGGGGTAAGGTAGAGGAGTGGGGAGAAGGTGGAAGGGTGGTTGGGAGCCCCTCCTGGGGACTCTGGTTTCTGGGAGAGGTGTTGTGTTTCTGTATTGCTTTTTAACTTGTATATTTCTGTATATATATCGTAAATACCTGCTTGTGTATTGTGCTAAGCTGTAAACATAAAGCTTCATTCAATTTCCAGATTGACTGAGCCTAGTCTGGGTGATTTTCACAAGTGTAGGGGGGGTGGGTAACACCCAAACCATCACAACCACTAATGACCAAGTATACAAGAAAGCCTTGGAAAACTGTTTCATCCCATTCTAGCCTCTCTATTCTTATGCAATAAACTACAAGCAGGTATGTGGCCAGACTCTCAGATTTTGACTTAGAACAGCTGAGTCTGAGTTCATACTCCTAATTCTGCAGGTTAGTAAAAACCATGAAAGGTTTCTATTTGGCACATTGTTTTTGGACCACTCTCCTGGGGTGTAATTTGATGACAAAGCAGAACTCTCATGTCTTTGTTATACCCCAGCCCGTGTCAGCATGCAGATTGCTATGATAGCTGAGACAGCAGTGAGGAGAGTATGTTTGAGGAGCACTGCCCAGGCTTCTCCGGAAAAGTCAATGATGGTAGTGAGGGTAAAGCCAGTAGGAGGAGCCTGCAGACAGCCTGACTCAACATTTGTAGTTGTCCAGAGAAAACTGGGGAACATGGGCCTGTAATCAAATGGCCTTTCTCACAAAGAATGGGGCTTCCACCCTTTAGGAAATCAAGCATGGCAGAGACCTGTTTGCAATTGTATGTGCAGGCAGGCCAGGATGCAGATGTAATATGGCACCAGCCTAATGACACATCCTGAATCAGGCAATGAAGAGGCATGGGAAAACATCAGCCCATCATCTCTTGGTAACCTCCTGAAAGCTACCTAATCTCACCTTTTCATCTAGTAATACAGAACCAGGCTACTCAGACATCACTGATGTGTTCTTTTTTAAGAGATGGAAGTGTGGTCAAGATGTTTTTTTAGCATATGTGTGTAAAAGTAACTACAAGGAGCATCTGTTTTAAAATTTCTGTGTGTAGATTCAAAATTGAGTGGACATGTTAAAATGCTACTCGTTTCACTGATGCGTTACAGAACACGTGCAAAACACCTCAGAACCAGTCGGTTGCGGCAGCAAGTGTAAAACCTCTTTTCTGAATTTCATTGTCTGTGAGGTTTATATTAGTAGTGTGCTTTCAAAGTGTGCTAGTTTGTGCCTGGCTGGAATATTTTAGCGAGAGAAATTAGATTACATGCTGTGAAAAGGAAACAGTGGTGATGTCTACTTCACTCAGTGAAGCATCCAGCATGCCTAGTACTCACGACTGTGCACTTAACCCATACTCATATACCTTTTATTCAGTTCTTTAGATGACTAGAAGGAGGGGAGGAAAAAATATTAACAGTTTGAAAAATCCTGAAAATGTCAAAGGACTGCTCATCTAAGAATCTTGCTACTCTCCACAGGCACAAAACACATGCAGCACTATTGACTTGAAATCATCTGGGATGCTGCTTATTCACACCAGCAGAGAATTTGGCTCCTTAAAAACATTCCACACCAAAGCTCCGTCTCAGCAAGCTATTAGAGTCTAAGCCTGGTTTTAATCTCCTAAGGGGTCATTATTCAACATCAAGTTTAAAGACTGAAGTGCAATCAAATACTTTCTTAAACCAAGACTTTCACAGAAATAAATCACCTGCATGCTAAGAACGCTGAAATCCAAATTCTGTTGGAAATCTCCTTAGCGATTTCCTACTACTAGAAGCTAGGTGAGAATTGTAGTCATGGAAAGACAGTTTCTCCCATGCTCCATAAACCTTCAAATGACATCTCCTGGGTTGTGGACATGAAAGTTTGTGTCCTTTATCACTAACAGGTAGGGGCAGGGAATCTAATAATCTTCATATTCCATAAAAGAGAAAAAAAGCAATCAGATTGCAAAGTGACCTTTTTACCAAAGCACTGATCCAGTACCTCAGTGAATCATAGAATCAGTCAGGGTTGGAAGGGACCACAAGGATCATCTAGTTCCAACCCCTCTGCCGTGGACAGGGACATCCTACCCTAGATCAGGCTGGCCAGAGCCTCATCTGGCTTGGCCTTAAACACCTCCAGGGATGGGGCCTCAACCACCTCCCTGGGCAACCCATTCCAGGCTCTCACCACTCTCATGCCCAACAACTTCCTCCTCACATCCAGTCTGAATCTCCCCACCTCCAGCTTTGTTCCATTCCCCCTAGTCCTGTCACTCCCTGATAACCTAAAAAGTCCCT
>WAAF01004797.1:0-34330 GCA_013400475.1 Tricholaema leucomelas | reverse complement strand
TCCATCAAGCCAGTTCTTTATCCATCTAGTGGTCCACCCATCAAACCTATCAAATATGCTCAGGAAAATAAGGTGTATATTTCCTCCATCCCAAAGCAGCCAATCTAACACAGCACTCACTTGGTTATGGGATACAGAGACACTCCATAGCTTGAGTGTGGGAGAAAGGGAGAAAGCCAAATACTGCTCCAGCATTTCTGTAGTTGCTGGTGTGTGGGCTTGTGTTTGGAAAAACATTTTATTTTTCATGAAGGATCAGTCCTTAGAAAGTAATTTTAACTTTTCATTTCCTACATGCCAGTATAATTTATCTGTGACTTTCAGAATATGTGCTAATGTTCCAGAAATCCCAGCCTCTTCAAGGCTTTCTCAGAGAAGAACATACCACAGCTGACTTACGAACAGCATAAGAACAATCTTGCAGCACAAGGACAACCTTGTAGAACTCAGACCATTGAAGATTGAGCTGCAAGACCCTCTTACACTGGTTTATGATCTACCAGTGTAGCTTTTTACTATTAACCACTAGATGACTGTAATCATGCAGATTCATCAGAGAGGTTTTTGCATTACGGACATGCATCTCACATGTACACTTTCGAACCTAGCCCATTGTTGTGATTTCACCTCTTCACCATGAGGGTGGTGAGAGCCTGAAATGGGTTGCTCAGGGAGGTGACTGAAGTCCCATCACTGGACACGTTTAAGGCCAAGCTGGATGAGGCTCTGGCCAGCCTGATTTAGGGTAGGTGTCCCTGCTCATGGCAGGGTGGTTGGAACTAGGTGATTCTTGTGGTCCCTTCCAACCCTGTCTGATTCTATGGTTCTATGATTTAATCCCAGGTAGCAATTAAGCACCACACAGCAGCTTGCTGTTTTTCAGCAATAAATATTTACCACAGCCTCCATAATTTGACTGCATAACTACTGCCTGTTTTCAGTCGCACCTTCTTGTTTCATTTTTCTTTTTCACACTGTCAAGTGCCTTTTAACACTAGATAAATTATCAAACTGTCTCTTAGCCTTCTCTTCCCAAAATAAACAGAACAATCTTAATAGTGTAAGTTATATTTTCATCCTGTGAATAATCTTTGCAATTCTCCCTTATCATTCACATGACAAAAGCAAACGACCTAGCAGTTTCAGAATGGAATAGCTGATCTTGCAAGATTCAGCCTTCTTAAAAACAAACAAAACCAGTAAATAACTTATTCTCAGCCTAGATAAAGTGTAAGTGCTTTCCTAACCAGTGTCATAAAAGCTAGAGTACAAAAGCTATTTATACTTACATTTAAGAAGACAAATCCATCTATTTCTTCCATTTCTTTTACTACTGCATCCAGAGTGCCCTTGGCCAAATCAACAGTCTGCTGGAAGTTAATCATTTGCTCGTACAGGTACTCCATTTTCATCTTCTTTACTTCTTCAAAGTTCTCTGATTTCTCATCATACTGTGCTACCACTTTCTTAAGCATCTCTTCATTCTGCTTTTCCAGTAACTCTGCATTTTTCTTACAGTTTTCCTGCAAAATGAAAGCAGAGGGAAGCTGATCTGCAGAGTAAAATGGCAACGTTTAATGAATGCACAGAAATGCTCATGAGCCACCAGACAAACTCCTTCTGACATCCTGAAAATAAGGGAACTTTATGTCTGTGAGCAAGCTCATCTGGGAGAAACAATGTACACTAAATGCAAGGACAGGGTTGTGGGGTTTCTTTTCGTTCGGGGTTTTTTGTTGGTTGACTTTTTTTACCATTTAAAATTAAACTTTTGTAAACTGAGATGGGAAATCTCAATAGAAAACAGGTGACAATACCTACTTTCAGCTGAAATTAATACAGTCCTCAAAGCTTAAGAACTTAGGCAATAAGAACTTCAGACACTGGGAATTCATTTAAATGCTTCACACACGGTTCTAAATAAAGACAGAAATGCTGTGAGCTTTCTGTAACCGTAAACAAAACCAAGGGATCTTTTTCCTCCAGTGCTTGGCAGTCATATATTCCACTTTACAATAATGTGCCAAAACAAACAAGCAAAAAACCCAACCCAAACCAAACCAAAAGGCAGAGCATTTTCTTTCCCTAGATATAATAGCTTCCAGTGAGAGAATTCAATTTGAGGGCTAGAGAAAGAGCCCATTTTAGTGGAAGTAATGACACTGCATGACAAAGCAAGCATGTATTACAAGTAAATTCAGCATACATTAAAAGTGATTTTATTGACGGAAAATAAAGCGAGGGTGATAAGGCACTGCACTTACCTCAACAGAGTTAAACAGCGATTCGATATCACTCACAAAGTCCTCAATCTTCATTGACTTTTCTTCCACTGCTTTTAGCATTTCACTTAACTGATCCTGAAATGTGAAATGTTTCAGTTATGCAAGGATGTTATTTTCTTAAGTTTTTACACACAGCTGAATTTAGGTGATTTGGGCGGGGGCCGGGGGGAAGTTGTTTGGTTGGTTGAGTTTGTTTTCCCCATGAGACACCACTGGAACAGCTGCTACGTGAAGCTCAAGTATCACCCTGGATATAAATACAAGCACAGAAATAGCAACCTGAATAGCCACAAAACCATTTCCAAATTTAAGTAAATAAATAAATAAATAAATAAATAAATAAATAGTGTGATCCTAGTTTGATATGTTGCTGAGTGTTTGTACAAGTTGCTGAATGTTACAAATTCCAGAGCAGCTGTGTTGGGGACTGAGTGTGCTCAGACCCTCATCAGAGTCCTCAAGAGATCGCAGGAACAAGCCCATGGAAACAGAAGACAATGCAGGTTACCTATGAGGCTAATAGGTCTTGTAGTGCCATGATTTTTGTTAGTTAGGATTTTAAAGATAGTTTCTATAAACCAGAATTAATCAAAATGAATAACTAACATGCTGGAGCATGTCCAGAGAAGGGACACTGGGTTGATCAGAGGGCTGGAGCACCTCTCCTATGAGGACAGACTGAAAGAGTTGAGCCTGCTCAGTCTGGAGGAGGCTCTGAGGTGACCTTCTTGTGGCATTCCAGTATCTGAAGGAGGTCTACAAAAAAGCTGGGGAGGCACTTTTTAGGCTATCAGGTAGTGACAGGACTAGAGAGAATGGAGCAAAGCTGGAGGTGGGGAGATTCAGACTGGACGTGAGGAGGAAGTTGTTCAGCATGAGAGTGGTGAGAGCCTGGAATTGGTTGCCCAGGGAGGTGGTTGAGGCCCCATCTCTGGAGGCGTTTAAGGCCAGGCTGGATGAGGCTCCAGCCAGCCTGATCTAGGGTAGGATGTCCCTGCCCATGGCAGGGGGGTTGAAACTAGATGACCCTGCAGTCCCTTCCAACCCTGACTGATTCTATGATTGTATAAAAATCACTGTCTGAGCTAGGTGTGGAAACAAAAGAAGGTCACAGGCACCAGAGAAGACTCAGAACTTTTTCATGGTTTTTGATGTTTTGTGGGAAAAAAAGAAAGAGGCAGGCTCTCTGCTCAGGTGCAATTCATAGTTTATACAAATAATTTTACTTGGCTGGAATAGATCTAAAAGGACAGTTAACTTATTTTGGTAGCAGGTTCCTACTACGGCAGACTTCTGCAGCTAGGCCTGTTGCAAACTAACTTATGACTTTCCATTAATTGCAAATGTCACATTGGACTTTATAATTGAAAGCTCTCTTCATAAATATTTAGCACCGATCACCAAGATTTGGAGGCAAATTTCTGTTTGTCAAGATAACCTCTAAATTCTGACAGGTGCCATCCATAGCTCACTTAATTTACTGTGAAGTTATGTTCCTACAATTACAATTCAGGTGGCAAGCATTTTTCTGTCTTAATGTTTTCTCAGTAATCATACAGAAGTAACAAAAAACATACAAATGCTGTCTCAGATTAACCTGAGCCACGAGTGCTAAAAATCACATGAAGCCAACCCTGCGTTGTGGACAGATTTAATATTGGCTTCATGTCCGTGATCCACAACTAGGGAGTGATATCATGGGACATTTGTTTATGGCTTAACTTGACTCGTGCAATGCAGGTACACTCAAGGGACGGCTGGAATCTGTGATCCTACCACTGACTTACTGGGGGCCAATTGTCACTTCTAAGTCAAGCATGAATGGCCAAATGCAACTCTTGTGTCATCCATCTGTGCACCATAGAGATTGCAAATACTGCTCTTTGACACTGCCATATTGATGGTCAGGATCATCAAGTCCAAACATTATGTAACTCATCCAAGTCTGGTACTAAGCCGTGCCCCTTAGCACCACATGTGTGCATCCTTCAGACACCTTCAGGGATGGGTGCATTCCTTTATGACCTATTCTAGGTGATCTTGCTCTGGCATGGGGGGTTGGACTTGATCTTTCAAGGTACATTCCACTTCCCATTCTGCAATTTTGTGATTCAACCATTTCCTTGGGGAGCCTGTTCAGTGTTTGATAACCCTTACCGTGAAGAAGTTTCTTCTAATGTCCAGTCTAAACTTACCTTTCTAATCACTTATTACCAGGGAGCAGATACCAACACCCACCTCCCTACGTCCACCTTTCACATAATTATAGAGAGCAATAGGGTCTTCCCTCCACCCTTGCTTCTCCAAACTAAACAAACCTAGTTCCCTCAGCTGGTCCTCATCAGATCTATTCTCCAGATCCTTCACCTGCTTCACTGCTCTTTTCTGTACCCACTCCAGCACTTCCATGTCCTTCTTGTAGTGAAGCCCCAAAACTGAATACAGTACTCAAGGTACAGCCTCAACAGTTCTGGGCCCCCCAGTTTAAGAGGGACATTGAGATGCTTGAACGTGTCCAGAGAAGGGCAACGAGGGTGGTGAGAGGCCTCGAGCACAAGCCCTACGGGGAAAGGCTGAGGGAGCTGGGATTGTTTAGCCTGGAGAAGAGGAGGCTCAGGGGTGACCTTATTGTCGTCTGCAACTACCTGAGTGGTGGTTGTAGCCAGGAGGAGGTTGCTCTCTTCTCTCAGGCAGCCAGCACCAGAACAAGAGGACACAGCCTCAAGCTGCACCAGGGGAAATTTAGGCTCGAGGTGAGGAGAAAGTTCTTCACTGAGAGAGTCATTGGCTACTGGAATGGGCTGCCCAGGGAGGTGGTGGAGTCGCCGTCCCTGGAGGTGTTCAAGGCAGGATTGGACATGGCACTTGGTGCCATGGTCTAGCCTTGAGCTCTGTGGTAAAGGGTTGGACTTGATGCTCTGTGAGGTCTCTTCCAACCTTGGTGATACTGTGAGACTGTGATACATCACTTCACTGGTCACACTATTCCTGATGCAGGGCAGGATGCTGTTGGCCTCCTTGGCCACTTGGGCACACTGCTGGCTGACACTTGGAATTAACTTCCACAGAAATGAAAGCATTTACACTAGCATTGATAGCAAAGGACAAGGCTGTTCAAATGGAGAGCACTTTTATCTGCCTTTTAGAGCGCAGTTAGTGGGAAGTAGGACCTACACTACAGCTAAAACACTATTGGCACAAATTGACATGAACTGAATAGAAAACAAGAATGAGGTTTCACCAAGACTAGTGCTAAACTGTATAGCTCATCTAACATCTTCAAGAAACCAATACACGTTAAGTGGGACAAGAAACACTGTGATGGTTCTGTTTCCCACATATGCATGTTTCTGTACCTCATCAAGTGGAATGAGCTGCTGTTATAAGAATCTTCTTTTTATAGAAATAACACTCTTCCCATTTCTCTTCTACACGTACAAAACATTTCCAGAGGGGCTACACGGGCTGGAGAAGTAGGCTCAGGTGAATTTCATGAGGCTTAACAAAGCCAAGTCAAGTCCTGCACCTGGGTCAGGGCAATCCTCCGTAACAGTACAGTCTGGTTCAGACTGAGAACACAAACCATATCCTGGGCTGCATCAAAAGAAGCACGATAAGCAGGCCAAAAAGTGACTCTGCCACTCTGCTCTGGTGAGACCTCACCTGGAGTATTGTGTCCAGCTCTGGAATTCTCAACACAGGGAGGACATGGACCTAATGGAACAGGTCTAGAGTAGACCCATGAAGATGATCAGAGGGTTAGAGTACCTCTCTTACAAAGACGGGCTGAGAGAGTTGGAGTTGTCCAGCCTGGAGAATGGAAGAGTCTGGGGAAACCTTAAAACAGCGTTTCAATACCTGAGGGGGATCTAGGAGAAGGCTGGGGAGAAACTGTTTAAAAGGGCATGTAGTGTCAGAAGGGACAATGGATTTAAACTAGAGCAGCGTAGATTTGGACCGGACATTAAGAAAAACCTCTTCACAATGAAGTGAAATACTGGAACAGGTTGCCAAGTGAGGTAGTGGAGGCCCCACTGCTGGAGATATTCGAGGTCAAATATGACAGGGCCCTGAGCAACCTCATGTAGTTAAAGATGTCCCTGCTCAGTGCAGAGAAGTTGGACAAGGTGGCCTCCGAGGATCCCTTCCAACCTGATGTATTCTCTGATTCTATGATTCTAAACCAGAACAAACTCAGACAAATAAGAAGGCCAAAGGATGGAAAGAGTAGTAACATCTACATATAGACAAAGTCACCCAAATTCTGAACAAATTAAAATATCAGTTTAGCAAGCCTAGGATTCAAAGAATACCTTAACAGGACAACCTCCCTTCATGACCTCTATCAGGCATTTATTTTATTGATACTGCAGCTCAGACTTTAGACTGCTTTCTGGAGCCTCTCCCCTGACAACACAGGAGGTTTGGAGAAATTACCCTCAGTAGCTTCTTTCCCTCACCTGAATAGATTCTTACCTTCATCTTGGTTGCAGCATCATCCAGTGTTGTGACTTCGTGGTCTTTATGTTCTCCAAAAAGTTTGCCAATAGCAGATATTGGGCATTTGCAGTGGTAACAATATGTGTCTGCCTTCTTTAATTCTCTTTGTGGGCTCTCAACTTGAGGAATGTTTGTTGCTGACTTTTCAGGATACACCACCACAAAGCCTGAATCTTCAAGCTCAACAGGTGTTCTTTGCTCTGGCTCATTAACTAATTCATAACTATCACCAGCATGATCGAAAGAGTCCCTGTCTTCAAACAACAGTTCCTCGTGTGTTAACTGGGATGATATGTCATCTTGCAGAAGCTCTTCTTGTGTAATCACATCATAGTCCATTGATTCAGTGAGGTCTTCATAAACATCAGGGTACTGCTCCTCTCTTTGCAAGTCTAGCTTCTCCATTTGCTGAATGGCAGGGATGCAGGAAAGATTTTCCTGACCATATGGATCATCTTCACTGTCTTCAACAGGAGCCCTGACATACGGGACGTATTTTTCCCTTTGAAAAACAGCTGTTGTATCGTGCCATTCTTCCTGGTTATGATCAGCTTCTGGACACGCAGCTCCCTGATAATCCACTGGTTGAATATATGCTTCGTGGCTTGATTGCTCTGGCAGCTCCTCAGTCGTTTCTTCAGGTACATTTTCTTCTTCTCTTTGTTCACTGCTATCAGTTCTTGCACCTGAAGGAATTACTTTGCTTCCAAAAGGAATGGCATGCGTTGGCTTACAAACTGTTGCTTGAATGTCACTGTCAACCTGGACCTTCTTTCTCTCCATATCTCTTCTTTCTGGCAGAACTTCACTTCTGACATGTTGAATGTCACCAGATCTCTGCTTGTATTTGTCTTCTGAACTCTGAAATGAGATTCCTCCACTAAATGACTCATTGTCTTGCATGTCATCCTTCAAAGGCTCTGTGGCCTTACTTGGAATTTCATCTTTGAGAATGTATTTTTCAAAATATATTCCTGTTCCATCATCTGTGTCTGAATTTCTACTGGGGAAAGATGCATTAGATTTACCACTTTCCTCATCGGAAGGAGTCTCATCCTTAGTCTTTTCTCCTAGTGCTTCTGCATAGAGGTCCTTGTATAAGAATGACAGAGCAGGTGGTTCCTCTAGGAGCTCTGGATTAACTGCAGCAACAGTGGTAGGAAACAACAGAGATCGTTCCAGTACTCCTTCTTCTGTATCAAAGAGTGGGGTTCCTGGTGACTTCCGCTCATCTTCTACATTTGTAACCTTTTTACTGCTGCTATCAGTTGATTTCTGCAGAGGTAAAGGGTTTGGAACATCTGCACAGGACTGCATTTTGCTTTCTCCTTTCACAGTACCATAGAAGACTTCATCCACATCCTCAAGAAAGGAAAACTCCTCTTCCAAAGTATCTACCTCAGTGCTTTCTTTTACAGACATGTCTTCTTCCTCGGGTTCATTGGGATCTTCTGTCACTGGAAATAATGAACGTGGTCTTTCAAAATATGGCTTAATGGGGGATTTGTCATCAATCAACGTGTATTTTTCAAAATAATCCACCTCAGCCATACCATTATTGGAGCCCAATGCTGCATTGTCATTGTTTTCTGGCAACGTGGGACTTTCTTGTTGCATTTCTCCAAGTTCCTCTACGTCATCATTTTTAACCAATTCTTCTATTTCGTGGCTTGAAGGCTTTCCTAAGACTGAACTTTCAGAAATGTTTGTGGTTGTTCCAGAAGCTAAGGCTCCGTGACCATCATCAGCTAATTTTCTATTAAATGAAAGATTTGTTTCTAAGTATTCTAGTTTATCTGGCATGTGTTTACTTTCTTCTTGATCAACAGAGGAAATATAGGTAGGAGCATGAATATTGAGTATTTCATAACCTTCTGAAATTATATTAAATAGATCTTTCTGCTCAGTAGTCTCTGGAGCATGCTGACTGCTTTCCACAGTGCTAGCATGATCCCTTTCTTTCTTTTCTCCTCTGCCTTCCACAGTGCTCGCATGATCCCATTCTTTCTTTTCTCCTCTGAAGTAATGAGCAGGCACTTCGGAGACTGTGTCTGCCTCTGGATGCTGCATTGCTTCTGTTTTTCTCTGGGTTCCAATGCTAGTCTCGTACTTTGGAGCTTTGACTGAACCTTCACTATCTCCTGCCTGGGATGGTAAATCATATCTTTGAGTTCTGTGACTACTATCTAAGGACACTTCACGGGAAATTGTACTTGACACTGAATGAGAAACACTAAACTTATGCCCTTCGTTTTCCGTAGCACCATGAACTGTAAGTTCTGTGCAGTGGGCTGCTGGTATTTGCTTTGATACAACATCAGAAGTTTCGTTGGGAGAAAGCTGAATTCCTTGCTTGTCTACCTGTGCAGCACTTGCTGGACTAATCAATTGAGATTTTACCTCTTCTGCCAGCCAGCTAGCTAGACCAAAAGATGGAATATCTGGATCATGCTTTTCATCAGAACTAGAGCTAACAGGCTTCATCTCCTCTGAAGAAGGGCTCCCCAGATCACCAGAATAGTGCTGAGTTTTGTGTGTTGCACTTTCATAAGAAAGATCTGTTGGTACGTCTCCTGGATGCTCTAAAGATACACGCTTTTGGTCTGCAAGAGATTGTTGCATTTCACGTCTGTCCTCTCGTTCAGTGTGAACACCTGAAATTAGATTAGATTGCTTTCCAAGCAACCCCACTACAGCAGATAACGATGATGGAATATTTTGGTTTTCTTCATAAGTGGTGAAAGCAGCTGATACTGAGGTTTCAGTGGCAAATGAATATGATGATGCCAATTGCTGGTCTGCTACAGCAGTCGTGCTTGACTCTGCGGTCACCAAACTTGGCAGTTTTTGCACAGTGGGTTGCATTTCTTGCTCACTCTGCACAGTAGTGAATTTGGAGGGACTTCTTAACTGGGCCAGCAAATTGTTTTGATCTTGTTTCTTGTCTTGGTCTTGTGTGTGCTTTAGAAGCACACTCTCCAACTCCACTGTCTTCAAGCTTTCTGGTTCAGGTGAACAGAGCAAAATTTTTTGCAGTTGTTTTTCATTGTGTGGTGGAATTATGTGGCTGCTTTCTGATTGTGGACACTGGGGAGCAAGTGGCTGTGTGCTTTGCTTTTCTTGTTCAGCAAGGGACTGTGTAGGAAACGAATCCTCAGAAACTGGCTTTGAGTCAGCTGTAATCCCTTGCTGAGATGTTTTATCAGCTGAATAAAATGGAATTGAAGGCTCAGACTTCAGTTTTAAAGGTACAGCTAAATGATCTTGACTTCCTAGATGTTCTTCTTTATCTGTAGAATATGATAAATTTGATTGTTCAGACCCTAATTCTGTAGCTCTGTGGAAGTAACATGGAGTCTGTTCTCTCTCTCTTTCAGGTAAAATTATGTGTTCAGCCTGTAACTGTGCAGCCACAGGCAAATGTAAATTTTCTTTTGTATTTTTTTCTTCTTTTCTTGTAAAAAAGAAACCTGACTCAGCCTGAGCACTGTAAGTTAAATCTGTGTGCTTGGGGGACAGGCCTACAGACTTTGGACTTCCTTTTGGTTGTGTTTCAGCGACAGAATGTGAAAGACCCAAAGGTAAAGACACTGTCTGTTCAGTAAGAGATGAATGTGGTTGAATTTTCTGGCTCCATGCTTCCTCAGTGGAAAAGGATAAATCTTGTTCCATTTCCAGCTGAGCAGTTAGACATGGAGTAGTCCCAGTGCCTTGTTTCTCTGAGTGTCCTGCTATCAGTGGGGCCATTTCATGCTTTTCTGCTTTGTCAGTAGGACTTAAGAAATGTGCTTGTTCAAACTCCAGTTGTGCAGTCCCCTGCATTTTGGTCCTGCCAAAGGGATATGATGGAGAATGTGTTTCTGGCTGCTCCATTTCCACAATGGAGTCCTTCTGTTTGCCAAAGGATTCCAAAAGCTCTGGCTGTTGTTGTACTTCTTTGACAGGTTGTAAGTGCTCTGATTTGTCAACTGGATAGAATAAACCCATTTCCTCCACTTCTACTTGTTCGGTTTTATGGTACTCTTGTTGAGCAGTAGAAGATGACAAATCTGCATAGCTTGATTTCTGATGCATGGCTTCCTCTTCTAGTTCTTTAACAGGGTAAGACAGCTGCAGGTGTTGCAATTCTGGTGACACCATTTCTTGTTCTTTTTTGCTAGGAGGGAACAAAGCTGAGTGTTTTGGTTGAGCTTGCACAGTTTTCATTTCATCTGGTTTGCCAAGGGTGTGTGTTAGATCTTGTTGCCCTAAGTCCATTAGTGTTGCTTCTTGTGATGGGGTTTTGCAAATGGAATATGGTGAACTGGGAAGTTTTTTCTCTGGATGCTCAATCTCTGATTGTGCTGGGATTTGGCATTCTGTTTTGCCAGCGAGATTCTCCAAGTCCTGATGCCCTTGAACAGTTTGTGGATGCTCAGGTTTCCCAGGGCAAGATGATAAATCTGGTTGTCCTAACCCAGCTCGCATTGTTTCTTGTTGCTGGGTTCTATCAGTGAAACATGGTAAATCTGAATGCTTCAACTCTTGTTTTCCCATTTCCTGTTCCCCTTTTTTGCCCTGAAATTCCACATCTAGTGGAGCCCTCTTTGGTTGTTCTGCTGTGCCACGAGAAATTGAAAACAACGGCTGTTCCAATTTCAGGTGTACTGTTTCCTCTGGGCGTAATGTAAAGCTTCTTCTCTCTTGTTTGACCTCCAGGTCTGCACTTTCTTGTAATTCACTAACAGAAGAGGGCAAATTGGAGTGTGGTAAATTGCCCATGGCATCATCTGTATGCTCAGAGTCCAGTGAGGCAGCCCATGATGGCTTTGGTTTGACAGAAAAATTCGACGAGTTATGTTCTTCCAGCTCTGCCTGTGTTAATTCATGAGGTTCTGCTGTGCCAACAGAGAATGACAAACATGCATGTTCTGATTTCGCTTGGGAGCTTTGTAATGCTTCTCTTCCCCCCATAAAGTGCTGGAGCTCAGGGTGTTCTGCTTGCATTCCTCTACTTTCCCATTGCTCTTCTTTGTTGAGAGATAACAAAAAATCACCTGGACGTTCCTGCTCTGGTTGACTTTTGTCATGTTGCTGTACTGTGCCAGTGGAGTGCAGTGAATCTGGATAATCCAAACCCACTTCAGCAGTTTGCAAGTGCTGTGGTTCATCAATTGAATATGGTAAATCCGTTATTTCTGCCTCTGGTTGTATGATTTCATGGTATGTGCCAGCAAATAAATCTGAATGCTTTGATTTCATATGTGCATATGCAGTTTCTTCTTCTGTCTCACTAACAGAGTAAGGTAACTCTGAATGTCCCAATTCCCCCTGTGCTTTCTCACCTTGTACAGCTTTTTTGGAGGAATGTAAGAAGCCTGGCTGATTGCCTTCAGCAGTTTGTGCTTGTTCTGTTTTGCCAGGCCAGGAAGATGCATCTGTTTTTTGTAGCACCAGTTGCACAGTTTCTTGCGTTTTATCAATGAAAGGTGATAAATCAGGTTGTTTTGGTTCTGGTTTTGCTATTTCTCCTTGCTTTGGTTTTCCACTATGAAATGATGCATCTGGTGTTTCTAGTTTCTCTTTTGCAGCTTGTGGATGCTCTGCTCTGCTGACAGGCTCTTCCTCATTTGAATGTCCCAAGGCTGTGTGCTCCGCTCCTTGCTGCCCCACTTTATTGGTGGGGGAGGTGAAGTCTGCTTGGCCTAGCTCCAGATGGGGAGGTGAGATTGGCTTTTCATCACAAACATCCAATGTATCTGTCTGTTCCAACCCCTGCTGTCTAGTTTCCTGCACTTTGGTGACTGAACATGCTAGCCCGGAGTGTTTGGATTTCAGAGGTGCAGTTTGCAGTCCTCCCACTTTGAAAACAGCCACATCAGTATGTCCCTGCCCTGGTTCTGCCATTTCTTCTTCTTCTTCTTCTGCTGCTGCTGCTGCTGTGCCCAGGGAATGGGCCAAATGTGGACTTTCCACTTCTGGCTGAACTGTTTTCTGTTCTGCCTTTCCAAATGGGTTAGTTTGCTTGGTGTTGTCCTGTATGCTTTGTTGCACTTCTGTGTTGTCCAGCGGTTGCCCCACAACCTCTGCCTCTGATGAGACTCTTTCATCATCTGGCCTATCAATGGAAAATGGTAAGTCTGGTTGTTCAAAGGCCTTCTGGGCATGTTTTAATTGCTCTGTTTTACTAGCAGAATATGCTAACTTTCCTTGCTCTAACTTCTGGTTTGTGGCTTGCTGCTGCTTTTCTCCACCAACAGAAACTTTTCTGTATTTCTGATCCAGCAATACTACTTCTTGTTGGTTTGTCTTATCAGTGGAGTGTGACAAACCAGGATGTTTGATTTCCCTTGTTGCAACTTCCTGCTCGTTTGCTCTGCTAGGGGAATACGTCAAATCTATTTGTGCTGTTGCTGGAGATGCTCTTTTCCTGGCCACTTTAGGCAGCTCTTGATGTTTAGACTCAAATTTTTGATTTGTTTGCTCTTCCTCTTTGTCAAAGGAAAATGACACACCTGGATGTTTTGAATCTGATGGCAAAGTTTCTTGTTGGTTTCTCTGTCTGTCAGACCTAGACAAATTTGAGTAGTTAGATTCCACTTCCATATTTTCATCTTGGGCTGCTTCGCCCAGGGCTTCTGGTGAACCCAAATGTTCTGACTGCTGTTGTCTTTCTCCCATGGAGTACAAAAGTTCTGTATGTCCTGACTCCTGCTCTACAATGTCACCTGGTTGTGCTTCACCACTGTTCCCCGAAAATTCTGATTGTTCCGTTACCAGTGGTGTAGTTTCTTCCTCCTTCAAAAGAAAAGGTAAAGTTGGATGTTTCCACTTCTTTTGTTGTTCAGCGTCTTCTGAACTCATCTTCATTTCCAGTGGAGCTTCTTTTCCACTGGGAGACAAAACTGTTTGCTTCAACTCTGAATGTGCTGTTTCCCCTTGCTCTGTTTTGTCAGTAAGGTGTGAAAGAAATGGTTGCTCTGATTCGCATTGTATCATTTCCTCCTGCATTTCTGTACTTGGGTAAAATGCCTGTTCTGCATATGCTGGCTCTGTTTGCATTTCTTCTTGTATTTGACCACTGAAAGAGCGTGGCAAAGTCAGATGCGTTAACTCTGGTTGAGCTATTTCTTGCTGTGCCAAATTAACATGGTCTATGACCTGTGGCTCTTCTTCCCCCCATGTTTCTGACAAATCTGAACACTCCATTTGCACAGATTTTTGTTGGTTTGTTTCCTGCTGCTCCTGTTCTAGTTCTCTTTGTACTGTGTCTCGTTGTTCCGCTCTGCCAAAGGAATATGACACACCTGGCTTGGCCACATCTAGTGGTTGTGTTTCCTGTTGCTGACTACCAGCAGTGGAAGAGGAGGGAGGCAACTGCTCCTGCCCCATTTGTAACACTTCCCAGGGCTTTGCTCTGTCAGTTGAATGCGAGGACCCCAAGTACCCTGAATCTACTTCTTCTTGCATTACTTCTTCAGTGGTAAATGAGAAATCCCTATTTTCCGAAGCTAGCTGTACATTGTCACATTGCTCTGCTTCGCTAACAAAATGCAGTAACTCTGGACCTTCTGAGCCTCTTTGTACAGCTTCTGGTGCTGTTTCTTCCTGGGAATATGGTGAGTCTGTTTGTTCCAACTTGGAGTTCAGTGTTTCTTGTTGTTTGGTTTCACCAGTGCAGTATGATGTCCTTGGCTGTTCTGCTCTCATCTGTGAGGTTGCATATTGCACTTCTTTTCTAGTAAAATATGACAAAACTGGGTGCTCTGACTGCATCTGAGTGGTTTCTTCTTGCACACCCTTCACATGGGAATACAGCTTATCTCCATGTTGTGAATCCTGATGTGCAGGCTGTTCTCCGTTGTCACCAAAGCGTGGCATAAGAGAATTTTCCAGATCTGGTGGGGCCAGTTCTTGCTGCTCTCTTTTATTTGTGGGATATGGTAAATCTGATTGTGCTGTTTCCATATACCCAGTTTGCTGTCTCTCATTTCTTCTGGTGGAACCGAATGTATCTGGGTGTGCCAACTGGAGTTCTGCAGTGTTTTCTTCCTCTGCTTCTATCGAACATAATGATTCTGAAGGAACTGGAGTAAGCTCTGCTGTTTCTTCCTTCTCTCTTTCTCTACAGGAATAAGGCTCTGACTGTTCCAGTTCAAAAGGAACAGATATTTGCCTTTCTCTTTTTTCCTTAGAAAATAAAAGCTCCTGATGTTCTATTTGCAGCTGTGCACTTTCTGATTCACCCACTTCTTCCCTGGATAAAGAAAACTCTGGATGACCCTCCTCCAGCTGTGCAGTCTCTGATTGAACCATTTCTTCTCTGGAATATGTGAAAGCTGGATGCTCCATCTCCAGCTGTGCACTCTCCAATTCTTCTGTCTTCTCCTCAGGAAAAAAATCCATTTGCTCTTTCTCCAGTTGTGAACTCTCTGATACTTCTGTTTCTTCCATGGAATGTGAGAAGTCAGACTGCTCTGTCTCTAGTCGGACACCCTCCAATTCCTCTAATCCTTTCATGGAAAAAAGCAATTCTGGGTGTTCATTCTCCAGTTGTGAGCTCCCTGATAGCTCTTTTTCTTCCATGGAGTATGAGAAAACTGACTGCTCTGTCTCTAGTTGGGTGCTCTCCAATCCCCCTTTTTCTTTTGTGGAAAAAACCAGATCTGGATGTTCTTTCTCTGGTTGTGAACTCTCCAATTCCTCTGTTTCTTCCCTGGAATATGAGAAATCTGGCTGCTCTGTCTCCAGTTGGATACTCTCCAATGCCTCCATTTCTTTTGTGGCATGTAAGAAATCTGGATGTTCTGTGTCTGGTTGTTCACTCTCTGGTTCCTCCATTTCTTCCCTGGAAAAAGAAAAGTCTGGATACTCCATTTCCAGCTGTGCACTCTCCAATTCTTCTGTCTTCTCCTCAGGAAAAAAATCCAGTTGCTCTTTCTCCAGTTGTGAACTCTCTGATACTTCTGTTTCTTCCATGGAATGTGAGAAGTCAGACTGCTCTGTCTTCAGTTGGACACCCTCCAATTCCTCTGATCCTTTCACGGAAAAAAGCAGTTCTGGATGTTCATTCTCCAGTTGTGAGCTCCCTGATAGCTCTTTTTCTTCCATGGAATATGAGAAATCTGACTGCTCTGTCTCCACCTGAGCACTCTCCAATCTCCCTTTTTCTTTTGTGGAAAAAAGCAGTTCTGGATGTTCTTTCTCCAGTTGTGAACTCTCCAATTCCTCTATTTCTTCCCTGGAATATGAGAAATCTGGCTGCTCTGTCTCCAGTTGGATACTCTCCAATGCCTCCATTTCTTTTGTGGCATGTAAGAAATCTGGATGTTCTGTGTCTGGTTGTTCACTCTCTGGTTCCTCCATTTCTTCCCTGGAAAAAGAAAAGTCTGAGTGCTCCACCTCCATCTGTACACCCTCCAGTTCCTCTGTTTCATCCTTGGAAAAGGAGTAATCTGGATGCTCTATCTCCAGCTGTGCTCTCTCTGACTGGCCAATTTCTTTGCTGGAGTATGAGGAATCTGGGTGCTCCACCTCCATTTGTGCATTCTCTGTTTGTTTATTTTTTTCATTGGAAAGAGCAGGGTTATCCACATCTGCAGTTTTATTCATAGCTGAAGTTTTCTGAGTTTCTTCTGTTTCTGTGTGAATAGGGTAGGAAATGCCAAAATATTTAGAATCTGTCTTTTCAGGGGTAGATGAATTTAGTTTCATTCCTTGCTTCTCTGTTTCCTGAAATGAGGAGGGAAAGTCTTCTTTGGAATTTGCTTTGTTCTCTAAGTGAACATTTTGGGTTTCCTGTGGTGAGGTCTTCTGACTGTCTTCTTTTTTTGAAGAATGCAGTAGATCTGAATGCTCACTTTCTGTTGGTGCATTTGATGAGTGACACTGAGTTTCTTGCTTCTCTGTTTCGTCTGCAGAATGTGGTAAAAACACATGTTCAGACTCAGTTGGTGCAGTTTCTGATGTCTGGGGAATAGTATCCTCCTGTTTTGCTTCAGTCAGAGCAGAATATTTGGATTTAGCTGATGGAGTACTAGGTAAGAAAGACTGAACTGCTGACTTCTGTGCATCACTCTTAGAATGTTCTGCTGTAGATGCCGTCGGCAAAATCGTTTGGATACTTCCTTTATCTAATTCATTAACAAAATCCGCTGAAACAGACTGTGGTGTAGAACTGGGCTTAATTTCCTGCTCCTTTGGTTCATTAAGATGCTCTGGTGCTGTCAGTAGGGATTCATCTGGTTTCTCATTTGAATTCTCAGCTGAGGGAACTGGCAGTTGCTTCTCTGATTTGTCATCAGACTCCAATGAAATAGAGGTTGTTTGCTCTGTTATTGACATTTTGGCCACAGGTGAGTAACTCTGCTCCTTCCCGGTTTTCTCAGAAGGACAGGACTTAAGTGAATGCCCTGACACCTGATTTGGATTCTCAGAAAGAGATAGTCTGTCTTTTTGTTCTTCATGTTGAAGAGTTGCTTCTGCACATGAGCTTGAAAGTGTGGTTGGCTTATCTTTTGTTTTAACGTGTTTAGTGTTATCAGATTTAACAATACCTTTCTTAGCAAGCCATTTTTCAAGCGGTGACATTGATGAAGAATAGCTTTGATTTGCATCTGCTGTGGGTTGTCTTTGCTCTTTTCTTCTCTGTGATGGTGTTTCAAGATTTCTACTTCTTGCTTTTGGGAAAGCTTTTAGACTTGTTGCTTGTGAAAGTGAATTGAACTTCTGCAGTCGTTCTTTTACTGATGTTTCAAGGAACTGTTCAGAATCTCCTGAAATTGAGCTAGTTCTCTGGATTCTGTTTTTCTCCAATGTTTCAGGAGTTGGCTCAGCCCCTCCAAAAATTGAGTTGAACAGCTGGATTCTAGCTTGCACTGGTCCTCCAAGGATTGGCCCTACTTTTCTCAATCTGCTCTCTCTAAATATTGACCTTATAGGAGCTCGTTTTACTGGCTCTTCTGTGATGTTCTCTAGATCTTCTTTGTCTTCTAGCATTTCCTCATCTGGTTCATGTTCTTCTACCTGTTCAACATTCAACACGGAGGCCTGTACATCTCCTAGAACAGTTCTTGGTTCTTGCCTCTGCCTGCCAGAAGAGTCTCGTTTCTTACTGCCCTGACCTCCCTTCATGCTTGTCGCCATGGGTACCTTAGTGGAAGGTTTGCGCTTCCTTTTCCGAACAATCTTGCCTTCGTCCATAATAAAGAGTACTTTTCCTGGAGGAGAACCTACCGGTGAACTTTCCATGCTGTAGAGGTCGGAAGTTGTACTAGTTTCTGAGGCCCAGGGTGTAGAACATCTACTCGAGCTGGTTTCCCAGGTTATCCCGCTGTCTTCGCTTTGAACTGTTACCATGGAAAAGGAAGGGTTATTCATGATGTACTGCAGCTTGGGTCTCACATCTCCACTTTGGATAAGATCTTTTAAACTAAAACCAAAACCAACCAACCAACAAACAAACAAACAAAAAAAGAAAGAAAAAGAAAAGAGCTATAAAAACACACACAACAGATTAAATTACTGCTGTAAAAATCTGCATCTTCGCATTAAAGCAAAAATACTTTTCAAAGTTGTAAAAATACTGCGTGTGCATACAGTCTGAATCACAATAATAAGCAAAGTCATATTTCATCTGAAAAAAACGTGTTTTATGTGGTAAAGCTGCATGTTGCAAGGTTAGTTTAACGAAGGGGAGGTGTTTAAATGCTCCTGACAATGCTCTGACCTTTTTTTTTTTTGCGCCAGCGTGGGATTGAGCTGATTCTGAGGCCATTCTCCAGTGCATGGTTATCTCACAACATAATTTCAGCCTTGCATTAAACACTTACAAGACAACTACCAGCATTTTATAGCACCCACACTTGCTTTGCCCAAGTGTAAATGATTATACAACACTCAGAGGAGTAGAAAAATCTATTCACCACTTTGTTACCATCTTCTCATGTGTTTCATCCTCTAAGCACTACACATTTAACAAAGTAATTTGGAATACATTCAATCATCAGAATATACTGAGCCCTTCTCAGCTGTAATAACAATGTTTTATAAAGCTAACTTTATACCTTATAATATGTAATCAGTACTCTATCATATGCTGCAATCAAATCACTCTCAGTTTAAAAAAAAGAAAAGGCTGGGGAAGCTTTTGAAAGAAAGTCTTAGAAATAAGAGTCTGGAGAAAAGAAGCTGCAATTAAAAGACATTATTTTCTTTAAGAAATATTTTTAGGGTTGAGATAGTTATTCCAAAGTAATCACAGAAAAAGTAATCAAATGCTGAAACTCAGTATTTCTTGAGTAGACAATAGTTCATTTAGAGGAATCTTACTAGTAGCTGATGGAGAGACAGGCCGAGTATCTGCCAGCAAAGGCAGAGGCCTCAGTAGAGCAGAAGTAGTCAAGGCTCTGTCACTGCCGTGGAAGGATGCAAACCCTCACCCATACGATGTTATGCTTCCCCTGTACAGGGAGAAGGGTCACTTCCCAGATAATTAGGATAAGGCATTTCTTCAGCAAGACTGAAGAGATCTGGCTTCTGGCCATGGGATTGGAGGATCAGAAGACATCTACATCTCATCTACTGGCCAGCAGGGACAGGGAGGTGATCACCCACCCTGTACTCAGCACTGGTGAGGCCACACCTCAAGTTTTGTGTTCAGTTTCTGGACCACTTGCTATGGGAAGGAGGTTGAGGTGCTGGTGTGTGTCCAGAGAAAGGCTCATGAGGCTCATGAAGGACCTGGAGGACATGGCCTACAAGAAAAGTCTGAGGGAACTGGGGTTGTTCAGTCTATACAGGAGGAGGCTAGGGGGAGACCTCATTGGTCTCTACAACTACCTGAAGGGAGTCTGTAGCAAGGAGGGAGCCAGCCTCTGCTCCTCGGTGGCAAGCAACATCTCTTAAGCTGTTGTTATACGCTGTACCAGAAGAGGTTCAGGATGGATATTGGGAAATAATTCTTCACTGAAAGAGTCTCAAACATTGGAATGCTCTTGCCCAAGGCAAGGCATCCTCCCTGGGAGTGTTTAAGCAGTATGTGGACCTAGCACTTAGGGTCATAGTTTAGTGTTCAGCCCTTCAGTGTTGGGTTGAGCATTGGACTAGATAATCTTTGAAGTCTCTTCCAACCCCGTGTTCTGTGACACTGCCACAGGCTGCAACTCAGCACCACACAGGTACCAGAGATACCTGTAAGCTTCAAAGATCTAAGGAGTTGTTGGCATTGCTCTGGAATGCCTCAAGCAGCTGGAAGAAGGCAGAGGTCTTTGGAGAAGGAGAGGAGGAAATCCTGAGGAAAGTCATAATCTCTCTGTCAAGCAAACTCCCTGAAACATAAAGGTTTTGTGAAGGGTGCTCAGCAGAACTTTGCAGCACCTATTGGAAACAAAAAGTGAACCTGATAGTAGCAGTGCTTGCCTTAACTCTCCGTGAGTTTACTGTCCAGAGCACAAAAGAACTGTCCTGACCTGGTCCCTGCTGAGGTCTATGCAACCTCATGCACAGTCCTTACTGATAGTTGGAAGACTCAAGTCAGCCTCCGGGACAGCAGCCTGACCAGGAAGAGATGGGGCTTAAAGCCAGTTGTGGTGATAAAGCTGGCCTGGAGACTGTGACTAGCAGGATAGTTTGGATGAAAGCCCACAGTTCAAAACAAGTCTGATAGTGCAGTATGAAAAAAAGCCACCTCTGAGGAAAAGGAAAAAAAAATAAAGTCAATAAATAAACCCAAAATTGCCCTCAAATAAAAACCCCAGGTTGTACAGCTGATCATCTGCCCTTGTGTAGTGCTGTCTGGCAAGGTTAGCTCCATAACATAGAATTTACAGGCTGAAAGAACAGACAGACAAATCTGTACCAGCTTTGATGCTGTGTTTTTCTCTGCCGTTTTTCACTTTCCCAGCTGCAGGAGCTGTTGTGTTTAGTTATGCTGAGTGAGGTCTGTCCGTCTGTGCGACACAACCACCAGCACAGAGGAGCACAGCTAACATAATCAGCTTTCTAAAATCTTTCAGATCTGCCCTTCACCCTCCTCACATCAGGTCTTGTCCCTCCCGTAATAATCAAACGTTTTTAATCTTTGCTGCATAATTACCACACATGATGAGAATAACTCAGATGAATTGACCCAGATGTCAAACCATGGTGGTGGCCTACACTGACAAGGTCTCTCATTCCCTGAAAGCTCTTACTTCAGTTCTGCAGGCACAGCGCAAGGTCTGTGGAAACTGGTATTGGCCACCTTGCCCTTCCAGCTGAAGCAACAACTTCATTTTTCTGTGTTTGTGTTTTTGTCCTGTGTGTTCCTGTAGTTCCTGCCCTGCCTTCGCTACAGCAATCGGTATGCTCAGCAAGGTCCCCACCTATTGCTCTGCAGTTCCTAGGGCTGTAACTCATCCATCTCTCTCAACAGGGTAAGAGAAATAGGAGCTACAGGAAGTCACTATGTTAAATTCAATCTTGCACTTGTTAACTCACTGCTAACTTCCTTTATTGCTACTGATGCTTCTTCTGGCAATAAGGTGGCTCAAGTATCTTTCCAAATTCAAAAGAAAGCAAGAGAACAGCTACTTGCTCCTCCACAAAGCTGATTTTTATTCAGACAAAACATGGAACCAGGACCTGGGCCCATCTCATGTATTTTGTTCCATTCCCAAGACTTGAAAATGTCTAGGGAGGGACATAACCTGCTGTGGTGTTGGTCTCTTTTCCAGATACCAGGTTGCCACATGGCCAGATGGCATTGCTTGTTGCAGCTTCAGATGCTGCCTGAGAAATCACACTTACCTCCGTGTCCCTGAATGTGCCTGCATTCAGGATTGCATGTGAACACAGTACAGGTCTTGAACAAACACTGGCCTGGATGGAACACTTTAATCACTTTCTTGATACCTAATGGGGAGCCTTCCTGAAACCTAGGCATTGGTTTAGATCCAAACTGCAATGCAGGCCTGTGTCAAGGATCCACTTAATACTGTCTAAAAGTCTGACGAGGAACAAAACATGCAGTGCCCAGCTGTAGCTGCCGTCAGGGGCCAGTGTGCACAGTGGGTTTGCCAGATACACTGCGCCCTGTGCTGATGTCATCACCTAGATGTTTCACCCTGTTGGCTGCTCCTGGCACCCTTTCACTCAAGCCTCTCCTTCCCACCATCTTGCCTTCCTCATGAATATAGCTGCAGCCAGCAGCAGACAAATGGCCCTGCCAGCCCCTTCCACTCAGGTCAAAGGCAGGTGCTACTTCATCTAGGAAACTAAAGCCACACACCCATGTCCCACATCTTTCTCTACTTGGAGGAGGATATGGCAAACAAGTTTTCCCTAAGAAGACAAATACTCAGCACTCTCTTTCTGACTCCTTCTTTCTAACTATTCCCTTTGCTATCAATCTACTTCTTCATACTCCTGGATGCTGCAGCATCCACCCCTGTGACAGGCAGCTGCCTTCTCTGCTCAACTTAATCCTTCATACATTCCATGAGTCATTCTAAGCTAAACTTGGTTGTGAAGGTTCTACACCTCTGGTCTTCTGCTGGAAGGACCACTTTTGTTTTGGTTTGGTTTGGTTTTGTTAAATTTAAAACTTAATTCTAGAACTCCAGGACTTCCTCCCCATTTACTGGTCTTAAGTCACCACTGAATGGGTAGATGAGTGCCACACTCGTTTCAGGCATATGAACTACCTGAAAACACACATAAATGGGCTGCAGAGACTTTTCTTTAATGGAAATCCTGCACACAGACACATCCAGCAATCTACAAATCTGTGGAAGGAAATCAGCCAAAAATAGCCCAACAGACAGAAGATGTCAGAGAAGCTCAGCCACGGGGGCAGTCTTTTTGCAGTGCTGCCTAGCGAAAGGAAAGAAGTAATGGGCAGAAAAATGACCATAGAAAGTTCCATCTAAACATCAAGAGGAACTTCTTTATGGTGAGGGTGGTAGACCACTGGAACAGGCTGTCCAGAGAGGTGGTGAAGTCTCTGTCTCTGGAGACTGTTAAAACCTGCCTTGATGTCATTTTGTGCAATCTGCTCTAGCTGAACCTGCTCTGGTGGGTCAGTTGGACTCTAGAGTTTACTTGCAATCCCTATAATTCTGTGATTCTGGGGATACAGATATTAGAGCTGGTATGTAAACCAGTTAACTAGTAATAGCTAGACTTAACTTTAATCGTTACCAACACAAATACTGAAAGCTATTAACTACACACTACATTTAGCCATAAGACATTGTCAGAACATGCGTTTCCCTGTTTAGATGATTACTTCTGAACTAGAAACAAAACACACATGCCCTGATCCATCTGTCAGGTTGCAGATCATCTAAAGGCAGGAAAGTATCCCATGAATTCTCTGAAGATCGATGGGTTATTTATGCTGACAATGTGCTAGTTTGAGCCTAGCTAGCATGTTTTGGTGAGAAGAACTAGATGATAGGCTGTAAAATGAAAACAATGGTGAGGTCTACTTCCCTCACAGTCTTGCTGAGATGGGTAGCAAGGAAAAGCAAAACATTAGATAAGGTCACTTCTGCTCTGCACTTCGTGCTGGGCTGTTCTCTTTGCCTGCTGAGGAGAAGCTGAGGCTGCTGGCTGGACTCCATCTTGCTTTCTAACCTCACCCTCCTTTTGCTTGGCTGCTTCACCTTGCTTTTTTATCCCTCTGGCCGAACCTCCATTCTTCCTTAGGACTGGGGTAAGGTTGAGAGGGGTAGGGGGAAGGTGAGGGGTGGTTGAGACCCCCTCCTGGGGGCTCAGGTTTCTGGGAGGGGAGTTGTGTCTGTATTACTTTTTTTTACCTTGTACATTTCTGTCTATAACTGTATATACTGTAAATATCTGCTTGTAAATTGTGCCAGCTGTAAATATAAGCTTCATTCAAATTTCCAGAGCCAACTGAGTCTAGTCTGGGTGATTTCTAAAAGTGTGGGGGAGCGGGGGACACCCAAACCACCACAGACAAGAATATGACACCTTACCCCATTTTTATAATAGGTTCTGACACTCACTGTTAGCCTTGTTACTTTTGCATAAAAAAAGCTCTGTTAAGGAAACCAAATGATTTAAACATTACATTAAAAAGGGTAATAAGTTGTGAACTCCAAATTTTTCTGCCCGTCACCCTCTCACCTCCCTCCATGCATGCATCATACTCCTAGGACATGTCATAAGCTCTGTTGAGAGTTTTGTAAATTTTTTTCACAGTGTGTGGAAGTGGAATGTGTTGGTCAAGGCTTAGGTTTGGTGTCACAGAGTCATGCCAGGGTGCTTCTGCTTTCTTCACACAAGCACTTGCTGGCCGTCTTGCTGCGTAACTCTTGTAAAGCAGGCATGAGGGTACTGAGCATGCTTGAAAGGTGGAAACTAGAGCAAATGGGGATTTTCCAACTGACTGCTACATTGCACAGCCAGGTGCTGTTCTACTACATGCAGAGGAGGAAGACAAAAGCAGTAGAGAGCATGGGGTTGCTAAAAATAAATCAATGACAGCAGGGTCCAGAACAGGCTGCCTTCAGCCGAGTTTGCTTATTGGTTACACCTCCCTTACACTACATTTGCAAAACACACACACACGAAAATCTGTTCTGCTACAGTGGTTTGAAAGCCTGTTTGTCAACAAATAATTAGCTTGCAGCCTAAGTATGTCCCGGAGGTTAAGACTGGCTGTTCTTGCTTAGCCAGAGCCATGAGTTCTGCCAAGGCACTTGGCACAGGAGAAGGCCTTAAGGTCAGTCACTAGGCTGACATTAGCAACAACAAAACTTAAGCAGTTAAAGGGTCCATTTTATTTAACTTTACTAAGCTGTGGCTGAGCACCTGGTGCAGATACCGTATCTGTGCCAACTTCAAAATTTTATATCTCCTTTATCCTAATCAAAGTGATTTAGATAAACTCAGTTACTACCAAGCACAGCCATTAAAATCCTCTCCAGTAGGCTCCAACCTCTCTAATTACAAAAAGATGGCTAAGGATAGAGATAAATTCTGCAGCGCTTGTTACAACTGAGAGCTAAAGGGAACAGTTTATGTGACTTAATTAATTGGTAAGATGCAGTGCCCAGGTTTGCATTGTGAAGGCTTCCAGATAGAAGCAAGACTCAACTGCAGGGAGCTGCCAACAGGCACCCATGGAGAAGCCATCCGCCTAGCACGAGCAGTAAACAACTGCCAGGCTGCGTGGATTTCCAGCACTTTAAAGGATAGGCTAGCCATTCCCACTTGTGTTTTGCAAATTGAGCTTTATTATCAAGCCCTTTAATTGCAGATTCCTCTAAAAAGTACCCAGTCATTTGAGTTTTATTTGTCTGCAGTGAGCAGGTCCACACCAGCTACTTCAGCTGGTTTTCTCTCAGGGTTGCACACATGTGCAAGCAGTGTTTACCAGCACATAGTATGTCTCTCTGCCAGTATAGGACTGAAGAGTTAACACCTCTCCTGGAAGAAAAGCAGCACTACACACCGGAAGCCTTCCCCCACATCTTTGGAAAACTGGCTCTCTATTCCCTCTGCAAGACTCTTCTACATCCTGGCTATGTTTCGCTGTTTGATTTTCATTCCCACAGCACTAGTGGTAGGTTAAGCCACTCAGAACTCCACCACCTCTCTTCCAACATCCTTTCTTCTCAGCAATGTCAGAAAGCACTTTGAATCACGGTAAAGCCAGCATGGTTCATGAACGCACAACTCCACGGCACTGAAGTATTAGGACCTGCATGACCCAAATTACTTAAAAAATTTATTTCTAGAAATACATTAAATTGTCAACATTGAAGTGTTTGATTCTTCCTAAAATATCCACTCAAGCCAAATAGGCTTTGCTCAAGGCAAGGAAGAAATTTTGCAACCCATGATGGCTGGGTGATCCTCAGGCCTCATGGTCTGTTTTTTAAACCAGCAGTGCTGGCAGAGTTGGAAGAGTGTGTCCATAGGATCAGGTTGCAGACGCCTCTGCATCCTGCGTAGGACCAGGACCACGTGCTGGGCACCAGGCCACTGTCTTGCTTGTTATTTTCCTGAGGTTGGAGGGCAATGTTAGAACCACAAACTGTTTCTACATGAAAGCTATTAAACAACAAAAAAACAACCAACCACCACCCCCCAACCCAAAGTGATAAAGTATTCCTCACTCCACCCCAAAAATCAGCCACATAAATTGTGACTGGCACCTAGCAAGCACGTACAAGTTTTTCCTTTTTTGGGGAAAAAGGGACTGAAGTGGGAGGGACAAGAGGGAAAGCAAAAGGGGCCATAAAACAGGACAAATTTCAATGTGCTGTAGTAACCTTTGACCATTCTCTCTCTGAGAGACAAATCTGCAGAGCATTTAAGAACGATATGTCATGAAGAGTCAGCCAGAAAGGGAGAACCAGAGCAAGATGCCACTTGAGCTGGCATGCCAGAGGATCTTTAAATAGAAAAGCTCTCAGGGAACTCAGGGCAGGCACTGACTGCACAAAACTTAATCACAGTCATACCCATTTGAAAACCCCATCATTAATGGCCCCTCCCTCCCCACTTCTATCTGTGGCAGACAGGGAACAGAATGGGTAAAGGCATTAAAACAAGTCCTGGGCCCCCCTGGCATTCCCCTTAGCTGTGCTTTGGGTTGGATCTGCCATCTCCCAAGGAGATTTTGTGTCCCTTGAGGGAGACAGTACCTATTAGTCAGCTCCTCTGCTTCTTCTGGGCCCACAGCTGCTTCCTCGTCCTCCTCGTCTTCCTCCTCCTCCTCTTCTTCTTCTTCCTCTTCTTCATCCTCTATGAAGGACGAGGTCTCAGATGCTCTATCACATTCAGCACTGTGGTGCCCCTCCATGCCCTTCCCAGTTCAGGCTCTCACCGGTGATTTTTACCTCCGACCCTGTCCTACCCAGGGTTGCCTGAAGCAACTGTCATTCCCAGCAGCTCTCACTTCTCCTGACTCAGGGCAGTCTTTAAATAGAAGGCAGCAAAGTTACAGCACCGAGTCACTGCTGGTCCTACCCTGCGTCCTAGCACCAATCGGGTGTCAGGACACACAGCAAAATCGGTCTCGCCCCCTTCACCTGCCCACCACTGCTGCTCAAGTCTTTTTACAGCAGAGATGTGGCAGCCAGGTGGTGGCTAGGAGGAAGGGATTCAGACCTTCCCAAGCCACCTCTAGCAAATCTGGGGTGCCAGAGTTTTGGGGCACCAAGAAAAAGGCATTTAGTACGATAAAAATCAAGTTCCATCCCTGAGCACACCCAGAATGCCTCAAACTTGAAGTGACCAATACAATTACTAGTGACAGGCCTAGGATATGCACCTTTAGTAATTAATACCATTCTCTAAGAGTTATTAGATGCATTGCAGTTTTTAATAACATACAGAGAACAGGGTTCTGCACCTGGGCTGGAACAGCCCTCACTATCAATACAGGCACTTATCAATAGAAATCATGTGGGAAAGGACTCAGCTTGGGCTGACGGGCAAGAAGCTGGACATGAGCAGATAGTGTGCACCTGCAGCCCAAAAGGCAAATCACAAACTGGGCTGCACCAAAAAATGTGTGGCCAGCAGATCCAGAGAGGTGATTCTGCCACTTTTCTTTGCTCTGGTGAGTGAGACCTCACCTGGAGTATTGTAAGAGCCCTCAATATAGGATGGACATGGATCTAATGGAGTAGGTCCAGAGAAAGGCCACAAAAACGATCAGGGGATTGGAGCACCTCTGCTACAAAGGCTGAGGGAGCTGGGGTTGTTCAGCCTGGAAAAGAGAAGGCTCTGGGGAGACCTAATAGCAGCTTTCCAGTATCTGAAGAGAGACTGCAGAAAGGATGGAGAGAGATTGTTTACAAAGGCCTGCAGTGATAGGACAAGGGGAATGTCTTCAAACTATAGAAGACCAGATTTAGATTGGATATTAGAAGCAAGTTCTTTACCATGAGGGTAGTGGAACACTGAAACCAGTTGCCCAGGGAGGTGGTTGGAGCCCCATCCACGGAGATATTCAGAGTTAGGCTAAATAGTGCTCTGGGCAGCCTGATCTGGTTAAGGATGCCCTTGCTGACTGCAGAGGGAGCTAGATTAGACGACCTTTGCAGGTCTCTTCCAACCCAGACCATTCTATGATTCTATAATACATCACAGAATGTTAGGAGTCAGAAGAGACCTCAAAAAGATCACTTGTCACATCCCCCACCCCCACCAGTNGACCTAATAGCAGCTTTCCAGTATCTGAAGAGAGACTGCAGAAAGGATGGAGAGAGATTGTTTACAAAGGCCTGCAGTGATAGGACAAGGGGAATGTCTTCAAACTATAGAAGACCAGATTTAGATTGGATATTAGAAGCAAGTTCTTTACCATGAGGGTAGTGGAACACTGAAACCAGTTGCCCAGGGAGGTGGTTGGAGCCCCATCCACGGAGATATTCAGAGTTAGGCTAAATAGTGCTCTGGGCAGCCTGATCTGGTTAAGGATGCCCTTGCTGACTGCAGAGGGAGCTAGATTAGACGACCTTTGCAGGTCTCTTCCAACCCAGACCATTCTATGATTCTATAATACATCACAGAATGTTAGGAGTCAGAAGAGACCTCAAAAAGATCACTTGTCACATCCCCCACCCCCACCAGTGCAGGATCACCTAGAGTAGGTCACACAAGAACACAGCCAGGCAGGTTTTGAAAGCCTCCACAACCTCTCTGGGCAGCCTGTTCCTTACAGAGAAAAGAGTTTTTCGTTATGTTCACATGGTACCTCCTATGCTCCAGCTTGCACTCACTGCAACCTGTCCTATCCATAAATGTGGCTGCGAAGAGCCTCCTGGCTCCATCCTCCTGACGCTTGCCCTTCACATAAACATTAGTGATGTTCACTCCCCAGTTTCCTCTTCTCCAAGCTTAGGGGATCCAGCTCCCACAGCCTTCCCTCCTAAGGCAGATGGTCTATTCTCTTGGTCATCTTTGTGGCTCTGCACTGGACTCTTTTAAGCAATTCCCTGTCCTTGTTATCTCAACCCTGAAATTTGTTGATATGTCACAAGACCTATAAAATTTCCTCTTTGAATGGACCTGAACCAATTTTAATTTAAAACAAAATGCAAACTATGTTACCATGTAGAGTTTTGGTTAAACCATATTTACCCTTTATTGTTCTTCGTATCACAGGAAATGCAGTGCTCTCCACAGACAAAATGGAAATATTTCCAGTGTGTACTAGACAAAGTAACAACTCCTTTAAAAAATGATTTTTACAAAAGGGAGAGTTGCACTGAAACTAACTAAAATACTTGTCAGCTATGCCAGATATAAAACAGGATATACACATTGAAACTAACCATTCCCCCTGCCCCCTTTTTCTTTTTCTTCCAATAAATTGCTGGTTACAAATCATGCAGCAAACTCTTCCTTGTGTTTTAAGTGCAGAAAAAAAAAACAAACAGGTATTTCTCTTTACAAAAGCCTTCTCTGCAATGATACATTAAAATTCTGCTGACCTATTCATCTAAAGTAAAATATTTTCTCAGCTTTTATCTGTATCCACTGTTATCTGCTTCCTTGACCTAGCCTGAGGTACACAATTTACAAGGTCAGAACATCATTTCCTGGAGAAACATACTTGAAACATGTATTAATTTAAATTCCCATTTTATCAAGACCAGAGTGTACACAGCATAATGAAGTTCAAGGAAGAGGGCTTCACATTCTATATATATGAAAGACAAGAGCATTACCATCTCAGAGAAACTGAACAACTTTTGATTCAGTCTTCAGCATAGCAAAGGACTAGCCTTTTGCCAGAAACCCCTAAAATTACTTCCAGACCTAGTGTTCTCTCTTCCATCCCTGTCACAACTTAATTTGACCAGTAAATTTACCAAGACAGTGTATTCTTTCACACTCCTTCCTACAAGCATCTTACTCTGTAAGCAATCAGCATGGGAAAGATTTGTATCAGAATACACAAGAATTAAGAGAATACAAGACAAGTAACTAACAAAATCAGACACGACAAATTGCAAGTGAGATAAACAAAAGCAAGTACAGATCATTAAATCAAGAGTGACATTAAAGATGGACTTAAGCTTAATGCCAAATATGCTACAATTTGAGTCCAGTAAATTCCAAGCAAAACACCGCTTCCTAGTAAATTATTTGTGACAGTATTTGCAAATGCTAACTTCAAGTCCTCTACAAATCATCTTATGTCCTTTTACTGTGGCTGTCCATTTCTCCCAAATAACCCTGCTGCTCTTCAATCTGAGTCTTAAAATTGGTTTATATTGCATTTTTTGTAAAGGATTCCTTAAAAATAAGCTCTCACACTGTCAGAACACCTTAAGGTACAGAAAGTACACTTACACAACCATGTTTTAGAAGTGAGACACGACAGCTGGGAAAAAAGGCTCGTTTCACAGTATACAGGCTATGCCAGTTCTGCCACTACAGCAACTGAATGAGATCTCCTGTAAACATTGTCACATCTGAGCACACCAATTAAAAGCACTGCCAGAGGACTAGAGAGTTCCTAAAATCCTACATGAGACTCTACTAATTTCTGACATTTACATAATGTGACAAATGACTAATGCCAAAATTAGCAGTCAAAACTAGTCCTAACATCACAGAACATTAGAGCCTGACAGGGATCTCTGGAGATCATTGATTCCAGCACCCCCGCCAAGGCAGGATCCCCTAAGGTAGTCCACACAGGAATGTATCCACATGGGATTGGAAAGTCTCCAGAGAAGAAGACTCCACAACCTCTCTGGGCAGCCTGTTGCAGTGCTCAGTCACCATCACTATAAAGAAGTTTCTCCTCATGTGGAGGTGAAACTTTCTATATTCAAGTTTTTACCATTGCTCCTTGTCTAACAAACAGAGCTGAACTGTTTTTATTTCAAAGTAGTAAGAATACCTCAAATTTAGCATTTTGCAGACACGCTGAAACCTTTGTCAGCCATGAAAAAGACCTTAACAAATATCTCCTAGAAAAAAATACTTCTGCTGGGGTATACACAAAGGGATGGATGTGTGAAGGTGTTTATGGTAAGAAGAAGGGAAAATCGCACGTTAACACCAAGTAAGATTTATGGTAGCCATTCATGGATTTCTCATCTGGATACCTGCCCAGAGTAGACAAAAATGCAGGTCATTAAAACTCCAAACAACTTCAGGCTATGTGGAACTGAATCCAGAGTTAAAGTTCAGCTCCTATTGCCTATTGCCAAAGCACTCCTTTTGTGATATTTTATCTGAAGATGCCACCATTCAGTAAATACTATGTTCAGTCACAGAAAGTGATGCTGCTTCTCACTTTCTTCCATCAAGGAAAACATTTGCTGAAATCTGAAACATTATTTGATAACAACATACAATTACCACTGCCATTTTGCATACTCTCACCAGATTATCCACTAGCTTCTTTCACTGTAAGTAAACCAATTTACACCATCTTGAGCCTTGCTTAGATAACACAGTAAGTTACCAGGAAGCTTTCTGTTGCTAGGAAGTGACAGACAAGATTGCTGCTAAACGATCTGTAAAAATTACCAGACTTGTTAGTTCTGATTATAAATATAGTTCATCAAAAGTACATAAACTTGAGAGGGGAAAAAAAACAGCCAGGCAAAATAATTCTTGTGAAAGACAGAGGCCATTGTGGTCACGGATCCTGGCTCATATTAAAAGGACACACAATTTTAAGTCTATCTTAAAATAGTCAAGAACAAAGTTTCAAATATAAAGCAATAAAGAATGAGGTACGCTGACACATAGATTGACGTTACATTTTCTACATAAAGGTAGTCAGCACCTTTTACAAAGAGGAAAAGCCCTTCCATCTCCCTCCAGATCCACCTAGGTGTTTGTAGATCACCAGATGTCATTTTGTAATAAAGACTTGGGTCTTCAGTTTATGTGAAGCAGGTGAAAGTGACCTGGACTACTGAGACCAAGCTCACCATCTTTAATAGAACAGGCAGTGAAGGGAAATATACACGTGAGAGAACATAGCAGTGGATTTGCAAGTGAGATTAAAACTGAAAGACCGTTTAAATTGCAGAAGGACAATGTTTTAAGAAGCAAACCAAAATCTTAGATAGATAAGATCACAACAAAGTGTGTACTAAATAACCTCACAACAAGCAGTTTACAGATCCTAGAACTTCTCAATTGTAAAACTTGAAATAAAGTAGAACCTAAAAGTTTGCACAAGAAGAGGTGCTGCTTGTTATTTCACACATTTTAAGGGTTTACATAATCTCATTAGAGACACCAATAGACGAAACTTCTACCTGTACACAGTTGCCATACAGAATACCCACCTCCAAGTTTATGATTTGCAACAGGGGCCTTACCTTTACAGGCACTTCTTTTTCTACTTAATTGTAGGAAACATTTTAAACATGCAGTAAAAAATGACATACACTGGGAAAATAAGCTGCATCTTCCATATATAAACTTTATTCCACTGGACACCATACACAGTATTAAAAAAAAGAAAAGAAGATATTAATTTGACATTGATGTTAAGTACAGTGACAATACCTTGGTCTTCAACACAAAGTACAAGGGAGGCACAAAATGTGCTACAGGAGGTCAGAAAGAGGAGTCAATTTGTTTTTCTCTTACAGCTACAATGTAAAAGATTATTAATTTCATTTAAATTTACAGTAGCTGACAAATTTACAAATATTTACACAAAATCAGAACAAAAGCCCAGCTTATTGCAGCAGTGATAGGGTTGTGGGGTGTTTTGTTTTGGTTGCTCAGTACATTTATGTGTGTGGGACTAGGGTGGGGGGATATAAGTGATTTTTGGTGGTGTGGGTGTGTTTGTTTTGTTTGAGGCTTATTTGCTTGTTAGTGTTGGGTTAGTTGTTTTCCTGTTTGACTTTTCCCCCAAAGCAGGTGTCACTACTACTTCAAATAATTGAGGGGAAGCACCAAAAAGTATATTGCCTACTCTGTGTGAAGTACTTATGTACACTGATTTGTCCTGTTTCATTTCAACTTCTCTGTAACAGAATTATAGCTTAAAAATTCCAGTGTACAGTTCTTGATATCCAGAACACTACCAGGTACAATCCATCTTAATTTTCTTAAGTTGTTGCTCACTATTCCACTTAAAAGGGAAATAAAACTGTAAAACACCGAGTTGAGCAGAGGTGCTTACTGCAATTAAGCAGATCAAATGCACAGGCTGTCTGATGCCAAAGAAGTGGGTCCTGTGGACAGCAACTTAAGATTAAGGTCAGACTTGCACATCATTTAGCTTTGGATGTCTTTATTTCATGTAGTTTCTTAAACAGGACTTGTTCTTGTGGTTTGCTGTCTGCATTTCTTCTAGAAGTAAACAATGCAAGCACGTACAGAAAACATATTTCAGTGAACAGCTGTATTAACAAAAATTGATAGTAAAATAAGCAATCTTTCTTATAAATGTTTCATTAACAAAAGTTACCATGGGGCAACAGCCTCTTGATTTTGATACTGTTCTCTATTTCAGCAGGATCCAATATGAAGAAAGTGAAAGAAGTTGGTCATCTTTTCTGTAGGGCTGCTTCTAAAGGTAATATATAGCTCAGGTCTTTCTTGTCTCGCAATAACTTCCAAGACTGGAGAAAAAGGCACAAGGTTTAAAAAAGTTAAATAATTGCCATTAACACTGAAATACCACTGTAAGCTGTAATCCTCCCAGATCCATAAAAGTAAGGTAGATATTCTTCCCTACCACCTTCCCCCACCACCACCTTTTTTTTTTCTTTTTGGTTATTGTAAGAGAAGTATGGAAGGTACACAACATGCAATGAACTACTTATTGAAGTGGGGTACAGCCTTTCAAGAATACATTTGTGGAGACAGAGATGCTAACACTGTTTAAGCACCACATTGATATACTGACTGCAAATAATCGTTGAAAGCCCACACATGTTAAAGTTCCTCATTTCAGCTGCTATACTCTGACATTTCCAGAACTTAATTGTGTCTTTAGAACAGATTATTTCAATTTTCTTCTTTGTTCTCCTGTGATGTCTGATGATAGGACAAGGGGCAAAGGGTGCAAAGCTGAAGTACAGGAGGTTCCATGTGAATATAAGGCAAAACTTTTTTGCTATGAGGCTGCCCAGAAAAGTTGTGGATTTTCCTTCTCTGGAGACACTCAAAACCTGCCTAGATGCATTGCTGTGTGACCTATTATAGGTGATCCTGCTCTGGTAGGGGAGTTGGATTAGACAATCTTTAGAGGTCCCTTCCAAGCCTTAATATTTTGTGGATTCCAGGACATATCTTTTGGGCCATAAACCTGCAAATAACTGCACTGATTCACTTGCAAATTTGTTTCAACCACAACATGTAGTAAAAATCACAGGAAACAAACAGAGGAGACAAACAGATTCCTTAACCTCCTTATTAATATCTGTCACTTCCTTATTTTTTTAGGTACTTGTGGTTCTAAGCAATTGTATTTTTTATGGTTTCTAGCAAAGAGACAACTGTTTTTCAGAGTCATAATACTGTAGTATACAGGCTTCCAGACAGCTAGGATCAAACAATTGCTTTTACTGTTTCATTTTTGGTTTGGGTTTTTTTGTTTGTTTGTT
>WAAF01004796.1:12560-26173 GCA_013400475.1 Tricholaema leucomelas | reverse complement strand
TCCAGACATCTCTTGGGACTTAAATACTGCATGAAGGTTTTTACCTTTCAGGTCTCTCCAGCCAATGTTGTTGGCTTCACTTCTGTATCAAGCAAACACCCACACCCAACAGGCTCCAAGAGGTCCCTTTAGTTAGACAACAGATAGCCTATAGAATGGTCTTCAGCAGCATGGCACAGACCCAGTTGGTTTTGTCACTTCTAGCAGCCAAATGTCACTTGTCACTTAGAGCAGAAGAAAGTATCCACCTGCTCCCTTGGCAAACAGGTTAGGCTGGAGTGATGTTCCCTTCGGTTCTACCACAGATAGCCCCTAGATCTACACTATTCATAGTGTTCTGTCTTGACCATTGAGAGTTGGTTGAGGGCAGCCAGTTGGGTTTGTTTTCAGCTCTTGAGTTACTTCACATTTGCATGAGATGTCCTGAGCACCTGGACAATGAAGCATCAGCTCCTGGACTTCTTCTAGAATGACAGAAGCAGTTTGGGCTGGAAGAGACCTTTAGAGGTGACCTAGTCTAACCTCACACCAGTCAGCAGGGACATCTGCAACAAGAGTAGGTTACTCAGAGGCCCAAGCAACCTCACCTGGAATGTTGTCATGGTTGGGACTTCTACCACCTCTCTGGGCAACCTGGAAAAGGCTCTCACCACCCTCGGTCTCAAACATTTCTCTCTTCTTTCCACTCTCATTCTCCCTCTTTCAGTTTCAAACCATCACCCCTTGGCCTCTCACAACAGGCCCTGAGAAAAAGCCTGTCCCCGGCCCTCTTCTAGGCCCCTTGAAGCACTGCAAGGCCAGCAGAAGGTCTCCCTGGAGCCTTCTCTTCTGCAGGCTGAACAAGCCCAACTCTCTCAGCCTGGCCTCCCAGCAGAGCCCTTCCAGCCCTGCCAGCATTGCTGTGGCCTTCTCTGACTTCGGTCCATCAGGTCCCTGTGTGTGCTGTGCTGAGGACTCCAGAGCTGTCCCCAGCACTGCAGGGAGGGCTCCCAGCAGAGCACAGCAGAGGGCAGAATCCCCTCCCTGCCCTTGCTGCCCATGTTGCTGGGGATCAGCCAGGACAGGGCTGGCTCTGGGCTAGCCTGGCACCCACCAGGTGCTTCCCTGCAGCTCTCTGTGTAGTGCAGCTGTCCCTCGAGACTAAAATCCGTAGGGAAAGATTTTCTGGATGTCACAAGATTGGCTGGCTGGTTTGTCTGGATGGGGCTGGCAATTGTTTTGGGCTTGGCCAGAAGGCTGACTTCGAACTCTTAAGAATCACAGTAAAGACTCGTAACTGATAGGTTTGTTCCAGAGGAGAGACACTAAAATGATAAGGAGGTTGTCCTGCTACAGTCATAGGCTGAGGGAGCTTGGGCTCTTCAGCCTGAAGAAGAGAAGGCTCTGGGCAGACCTCATAGCAGCCTTCCAGTACCTGAAAGAGGCTGCCCAGGGAGGTGGTTGTGGCCCCATGCCCGGGGATAGCCAAGATGAGACTCCATGGGGCTTTGGGCAGTCTGATCTACTTGAGGATGTCCCTGCTGACTGCAGAGGGGTTGGACTGGATGGCCTTTGGAGGTCCCTTCCAACTCAGACCGTTCTGTGATTCACTGTCAGTGCCTTTGGTTCATTCCTGACCTTCAGCTTCATCAGCAGTGCTGGGGGCAGCAGCAGCATACGGATGGGCACAGAGAAGGATGGTGAGAGCTGGGCGTTTGCCTGGTTTGTTCCGTTTCAGGAGAGGAGAGGAGCCTGTTTGCAGGACATCTCCAGGCTGCTGTGGAACCAACCAGACACTGCCCCAGTCTGCTCCAGGGCAGTCCTCCTTGTGCATGAGACATCGGCCCACGTCAGCAGCCTCATTCCTGACGCTGATAACAGCTCTGTTATCGGAAGTTAACGATACTGAGAAGACAAAAGGGCAGATCTTACAACCCCTGCTGACCACACCAGCTGAGCTCTGCTTCCTGCTGTGACTTTGGGTACAACAGAGCAGGAAGGTGCTATGGGCCATGGAGGTGGTGATTGTGGTGGGTTTAGGGTGGAGATCACAATTTAAGTTCCACAGGGGCAAGTGTAGAGTCCCACACCCTGCACCGGCACAGGTGAGATGCTGACCTGCTGGAAAGCAGCTCTGAAGAGAAGGACCTGGGAGTGCAGGTGGGCACCAAGTCGTCCATAAGCCAGCAATGTGCCCTCACGGTCAAGAAAGCAAATGGCCCCTTGGAGTGCATTAAGAAGAGTGTGGCCAGCAGGTCGAGGGAGGTTCTCCTCTACATCTACTCTGGGCAATCTGCTGTGGGTGACCCTCCCTGCTTTACCAGGGGGGTTGGACCGGATGATCTCCACAGAGGCCCCTTCCAGCCCCCACCATGCTGGGATTCTGTGATTCTATAATCGTGGCTGCAGGCCTTCATGATCTCACAGGTCTTTTCCATCCTGAGGGACTCTAAATGGTTGCATGAGCTGGAGTGTCAAACACAGCAAAACCTGAGCTACATCCCTTCTTTGCCTGTCCCTGAGTGCAGATCTTTTCCATCCCTTCACTGGGAAGGCCCAGGAACACTCTGGAGTAAGAATGTAGTAAATATTTCACTCTTTGAGTGTAGTTAGGCCTGAGCTGCAAGACTCCATCAGAGATGACAGCAGGAAAAGCTTGTAAGCTTTAATCACCAGTGCTGGATTGGTGCTGGATGGATGCCTGTCAGGTGTCAGGACTAGGCTGTGCTTTTCCCCAAGTAGTTACTCAAAGTGGCCATGTTTAATGTGGAAGACTCTGCTACCACCCATGGCTGGCACCAGCATTTACAGGTCCCCAGATAAATGAAAATGTCACTAGCAGTGAATCCCTCCCAACCACAAATCAAAGGCACCTCTGGGCTGCCCAGATGGGACAATCTGAATGTGAGATTTAAAGGAGGTTTTTGTTGGGTTTTTTTTAGTCGGTGTTGTTGGGTTTGGTTGGTTTTCAGTGCTGCTGAAGCAGACAGCAGCATCCTTCATCAGCACCTTAAAAACCTGACTTGAAATTAATCCAGGATGACTGTGTCTTGGCAGACCTGATGAAACGTTCAGCTGTACATCAAGGCTTTGCCAGGTGTCTTGGCAAACTAAATGGCAGGCTTCGGCCTTCCTTGTAGTCAGTTTGTGCAGCTGGAAACCCTAACTCCAACAGCAATGGGAGAAAATTGGAGGTCTGAGCATCAGAAGAGGAGCTACAGAGCAGCGACAAGCTCAGTGACGTCTCCGGTGATGCAATCCTGGATCCTCCTCCCGATTATGAAACAACAAAGCAAAGGCTTTCCAGAGAGCAAACCAGCTCACTGAAAACTGCCAGTTCCAATGAGGAGCAGCTGTCCTCGCCCAGCTGCTTCTATTGTCACCCCTGAAGTAATCACAGAATCATAGAATCCCACCCTGGAGGAGGTTGGAAGGGACCTCTGTGGATGCTCCAGTCCAACCCTCCTGCTGAAGCAGGGGCACACACAACAGCTTGCCCAGCATCACAATGGCCAACGAGGGTTGGAAGCTCTCCAGAGCAGGAGACTCCACAACCTCTCTGGACAGCCTGCTCCAGGCCTCCAGCACCCTGACACAGAAGAATTTTCTCCTCCTGTTCAGATGGAACCTCCTGAGTCCCAGTTCATGCCTCTTGCCCCTTGTCCTGTCCCTGGGGCACCACTGACAACAGTCTCTTGCCCCCCACTCTTTTGCTGAGCGTTGATCAGATCCCCTCCGGGGCTGCTCTTCTCCAGGCTCAACAGCCCCAAGGCTCTCAACCTTTCCTCCTCACAGAGCTGCTCCAGGCCCCTCAGCATCTTTGTGGCCTCTGCTGGACTCTCTCCAATAGTTCCCTGTCTCTCCTGAGCTGGAGAGCCCAGAACTGGACCCAGCACTGCAGATGTAGCTTCACTAGGGCAGAGTAGAGGGGCAGGAGAACCTCCCTTGACCTACTGGCTACACTTCTGCATGCACCCCAGGAGACCATTGACCTTCTTGGCCATGAGGCACATTGCTGACTCACAGGGTCACTTCTCCACCCCTCACTTGTCCTTGTGAAGTAGGTTGTTCCACTCCAGATACAGGAACTGTTGTCAGAGTCAATCTCTCTTCCAGCATAGCTCCTGCATCCCACTCTGCATCTCCCACTCTGTATCCTCCCACCACAAGTCCTGCCCAGTGCAAGTGCTAATGGTCCAGGAGACCTGAGATGCTGAGCCCCCCATCAGAGCTGGCAGTCCCTGTTTAAGGACTGAATCAACCAGAAAGTAATGGGAATAAACCATCCAGGGACAAAAATTGGAGCTGGAAATTCAAAGCCTCCTGCAAAGCAGCTGTGTGAGGACCAGATGGGGTCTGGGTCAACAAAACCAGCAGGGAGAGAGGGGCTACACCTGGGATGGTGTCCTTGGGTGCCAACATGGCAAAGGCACTCACTGGGGAAATGGGGAATGAATGGCAGGCAGAGAATTGGTCACTGGGAACTGCCTAAAGACGTTAGGGTCTCCATAGTGCTTTATGGCTCAGATGTTCCTTCAAGGGTGAAAGCCTCTCCTCATTCCTTGATGTAAGATCACCAATACCCAGAATATTTACTGGGCTAAGCTTCAGGTTAGATGTTCTCCTGAGTCCCTGTTGCCTTGTGCATGTCTCCTGGGCGCTGAGACATGGAGCAGAGAGAAGCCATGAAGCCATTTTCACATTGAATTAACAAACAAACAAAACCCACCAAAAACCCCACCAAAAAAAACCTCTTTGTGATGTCTCCAAGACAATAAAACCTTCAACCTGCCCCCCCACGGAAAAGCAGCTTCTGAGTCTGCAGTCTTGCAGGTTTCTCCCAGCTGAAATACAAAGTGAAAATCTCATTTGAATTCTTTTCTTTCTCCTAAATCAAATCTGGCAGGCGCCAATTGCCCTTTGAGAGGTCGACCTTTTAGCCCACAAGATACCTGATCGATACATTATTGACCTAAACAATAGCCATGGACCTCAGGCTGCCTTTATCTCCTCATTTGGCTTCTCCTTCCTGAGAAAGCTCATGGAGGCCAGGAAAGTGTCAGCTCCTGAGGAAGGTGGCATGGAGAGAGCTCATTAAACCCTATGTCTGGAACAGTCCTGGAGGAACATGAGCAGCATTACATGAAAGACCACCTGTGTGGTCTTGCTTGGTTGCTCTGGTTTCCTGGAGGACATGTCAGCAGTTCCAGAGGCCTGGACTTTCATGTCTTACAGAACCGTTTTTGTAGGATCAAGGAAACTTGAGTTTAACAAATGCTCTCCCAGCTTCATGAGTGTGGCCAGTCTGGGACTGGAAATCATTTCTGGTGGAGCAGCTACTCTGGTTGGCAGGTGGATTTACAACATGTCCATCCCTAACGGAAAACTAGAAGATGTTGGCCAGCAGCACTTCTTTCACTCATAGAATCACAGAATCATAGAATGGTTTGAGTTGGATAGGACCTTGAAGATCATCTAATTCCAACTGCCTGCCATGGTCACAGACATCTTCTGCTAGACCACATTTCTCAAAGCTCCATTCAACGTGGCCTTGAGCACCTCCAGGGGTGGAGCATTCACAGCTTCTCTGGGCAACTTGTTCCAGTACCTTACCACCCTCACAGTGAGGAATCTCTTCCTAACCATCACAGCATTGTGTTTCTCTGCTCTGTTAGGTGTGATACACAGAATATTCAGCTGTGCCAGCCCCACACCAGCACACAGCAGCAAGAGGAGCACCAAGAGGCCCATGTTCAGGTCAGCATGGCCAACAGGACCAAGGATGACCTTGAGAGACAGAAGTGATGCTCCTCTGAAAAGTGACCTTCTACCTGGGAAGAAGGGCGAGTTTGGCCAGTGGCTCTCCATGGCAAGGAAGAAGGTAGGAGGCTGAAGCATGGGAATGAATGGGAGATGGCACAACCTGGGGCCATTTCCTCTTCTCCTGCTACTTGTTACTTGGGAGAAGGGACTGATTCCCATCTGTCTCAAACCTTCTCTCAGGGAGTTGTAGACAGCCAGAAGGTCTCCCCTCACCCTCCTTTTTTCCAGGCTGAACAAACCCATGTCCCTCAGCTGCTCCTCTCAGAACTTGTGCTCCAGACTCCTCACCAGCTTCATTGCCCTTCCCCAGCACCTCAATGTCCTTCTTGTAGTGAGGGACCCAGAACTGAACTCTGGATTCGATCTGTGACTTCTCCAATGGAGCACAGAGGGATAATCCCAACCCTGGTCCTGCTGGCCACAGTATGTCTCATCCAAGCCTGGATGCTGGTGACCTTCTTGGCCACCCGCTTGGGCACTCACTGGCCAGTCTTCAGCTGCCATTGACCAAAACCCCAGGTCTTTTTCCACCAGGCAGTTTCCATGTCCTCTGCCCCAAGCCTGGATCATTGCAGGGGGCTGTTGTGACCCAAGTGGAGCAGCCAGCAGGTGTGTAACACATACATACAGATACATCACTCAAACTACAAACCATGGCTGTCCTTATCTGTGCAGTCACTCCTGCCATGGTAGCACCCTCTGCTGAAGAGCCACAAGTGGAGGCACACCACTGCTGGCTTTGGGTAGGTGCCCTGTAGTACACTACACATGCAAAGAGGGGATGGGTGAGTAGTGCCTACAGGTAGCATCTCAGCTGCATTTGGCGCAAGACTTTTTGGAGATGCCAGGCTTTCCCTAGGCTGGTTCCAGCCATCCCAGCCAAGCTGGCCAGCAGGAAGGGACCTGCACCTGCAAGGGTGCCAGGAAGCAGCCAGCATGGGTGGCGCAACAATGCAGCCTGTGTCATGAGGCTGCTGCTGCTGCATTTACCTCCACTCCTACATTGTGTGCTTGTGTTGTGGCTGCAAGCACTAAACCAGGGCAGATTGGTTCTGTTTGTGCAGCTGCCAAGCTCTCTGCTCTGACACTTCCATCTGCCTTGCTGTTGTATAACCTTCTGCTGAAACTAAGAGCAAGGGAGAAATCTCCTCCTTCCCTGCTCCTCACGCCAGAGCTGGCAGGAGCAGCTTATCCCCCAACCCTTGGCATTGAGTCCCAAAGCCTTCCCTCCAACCTAGATCTGAAGTCCCATATTTTGCTCTGTAGCCTTGAGGCAAAAATCCTGTTTGAAGTGATTTCTTTCAGCACCACAAGTGGCTCTGATAACCTTTCGGAGCTGACAGTCATCTTCGGGTCAACACAGTTTAGGACCTGGTTCTGGGAAGCCCTATTTCTTTTTTTTTTGGTCACAGAATCACAGGTTGGAAGGGACCCCAAGGGTCACCTGGCCCAACCTATCTAGGTGATAGTGCAGTTGAAATGAGCTGGCTCAGCACCCTGTCAAGTTCAGTCTTAAAGCTGCCCAGTGTAGGGGAGTCCACCACTTCCCTTGGGAGGTGATTCCAAAGCCCAACTGTTCTCATGGTGAAAAAACTTTCTTCTGGAGTCTGGTGAGAACTGCCCCAGCAGTAAGTTGTCCCCACCACTCCTTGTCTTTTCTGTGAGATTCCTCATAAAAAGGGACTCTTCATCCTCCTGGTAGCCACCTTTTATGTGCTGGACCGTGGTAATAAGGTCTACCCTAAGCCTTCTCTTCTCCAGGCTGAGCACACCCAGCTCTCTCAGCCTTCCCTCACATGGCAGGGCTGCCAGGCCTCTGATCCTTCTGATGGCTCTGCTCTGGACACTTTCCAGCCTGTCCAGGTCTGTACAGCAAGGACCAAAACTGCACTTTCCCCTTTCTGGTGTGCACCAGCAGCAGCTGTCAGAAAACACAGCAGCCATTCTTGCCATGGCAGACTCTTGCCCTACCTAATACCCCCAGAAAATGTAGAATAAGGTGGAGGGAATCTCTGAAACTTCCCAAATCACAGGGCCCTGCTGGCAATGGCTGGTGGGTCCAGGGCTTTTCCCTCCAATCTCCTTGGTGTGGAGATTTGAGCTGGGACCCATGAAGTTGAGACATATGGCCAGGCAACCCTGGCAGCGCCTCCATCCTCCAATGTGGTCCAGAAAGACCAGAAGTTGCCTGGTGAATCATCTTGATTTAAGAGACTCAGAAGAGGATTTGGCACTCTGCTCTCCCAAGAGAGCACCAGCTGGAGAGAAGTTAGGCTTAGGATAGGTGGATGGGGGTTAGGTTTCTAATGATGCCTTTGAAGCACTGCCCTCCTACGCTTGACCTGTGCCTTCACTTGCAGCTTTCCCCTGCCGCAGCAGTAACCTTCGGGACAGCAAGTTGGTGGAGTGCGTGTGGGAGATGATGAAAGACAGGGAGGTGAAGGAACTTGTACTGAACACATTGTTGGCTCCTGGCCTAAGATGCTAGGCCTGCTGAAGGCCTTGCCAAGATCGTTTTCACTGGGAGGATGCACTGATGATGACAGCCAGGTATTTCCTTGGTGCACTTCTGTCTGTTAGTCGGGACAGTGCTTAAAGTCCTGTTTGCCTGAGCAGCAAGCAGGCTGCAGGAGCCTTGAACCCAAGCCCCAGCCTGCCTGGAGCCACTCCTGCACACCCTGTGCCCTCCTCACCCCTGCACTTTGTGCTGTGTTTCCCCAGCTCTCTTTCTGGTACCTACTTGGCACTTTACTGGCTTTATCCTTAATTTATCATCCCTCATTCCTCTGACACAGGCTCAAATATACACACATCCCCTTCTGTGCAGGGAACTGCAACCCAACCAGAACCCCAGGAGAAAGAGCAGGCTGTCCCCCATCCTGTCCTCCACTGAGATTCCCCAAGGGAGGGGATTCTGCCCCTCTGCTGTGCTCTTCTGAGAGCCCCCCTGCAGTGCTGGGACAGCTCTGGAGTCCTCAGCACAGCACACGCAGGGACCTGTTGGAGCAGGGCCAAAGGAGGCCACAGCAATGCTGGCAGAGCTGGAAGGGCTCTGCTGGGAGGCCAAGTTGACAGAGTTGGTCTTGTTCAACCTGCAGAAGAGAAGGCTCTAGGGAGACCTTTCTGGACTTCAAGGGGCCTCTAAGAAAGCTGGAGACAGACCTTTGAGCATGGCCTGTTGTGACAGGACAAGAGGTAATGGTTTGAAACTGAGAGAGGGAGATTGAGAGGGGAGAGGAGGCAGAAATATTTGACATTGAGGGTGGTGAGAACCTGTCCTGAGTTTCCCAGAGAGGTAGGCGATGCCACATCCCTAAAAATCTTCCAGGTGAGGTTGTCTGGGGCTGTGACCAATCTGCTTCAGTTGCAGATGTCCCTGCTGTGTGCAAAGGGATTGGCCTGGCTGACTTTCAGAGGTCCTTCCAACCCAAACCATTCTATGATTCTCTTAAATCAGTAATTTTCCAGCCCCAGTTTTCATCATGGTCTGTGGCCTGCATGAGAGCTTTTGTCTGTTTTGGCTTTTACCAAACTAGGAGGAGAAATCCTTTCTTCCCTTGATAATCTGTGAGCATCAGAATATGGACTGATGGCGCTCAGATCAAAGTGAGGACTATTGGCTGCACAACTGCAGCCTCCTGGAGAAGGAAAGATGCCTTGCAAGGTGCCTGTCTCTGTTCTGCCTGGTGAAAAGGCTCACAGGTCCCTTACCACCACTGCTGTCTCATGGAGAGCTGTTCCATGGGATGTCCAACCCACACTATGCGGGTACCATGAGCATGGAGCAGAGACAGGTTACCTGCAGGGTTAGCCAGCACTTGTAATAGAAAATCCGAGCTTGAGGTGGATGTTTGCCAAGACAAGTCCTCCCAGAGGCTGCCCAGGACTAGAAGGAACTCCATGTAAACCATGCCTGGACATTTCTCTGAGGGTTACAGGGGAAACCAACTGCAGCACAGGAGAAAATTTAAGGAATATAATTTACTGGGAGAAAAGCTACTGAATTTGCAGGTCTATGTCCAGCAAGATGGGATGTCCTGCAGACAGAGGAAAGCATGGAGGTCACCTGGGCACTAAATAACCCAGATTCCCAACGTGTCTAGTGTGACATGTTTCTTCTGGGAAAAAAATAACCCTCCTTTTGCAGCACTCAACGGAGCAGCGCACACCTGAAACAGCATAAGAAGAGGATGGTCTTTTTTGGCTCAGGACAGAGTGTCTTGGGGCCTGGGACAAAGGTTGTGGGGCTGACCATAGAATTATAGAACTGTTTCAGCTGGAAAAGACCTCTAAGGTCGTCAAGTTCAACGTCATCATGGCCATTAAATTATATCCCAGAGTGCCATGTCCACAAGTTTCTTGAGAACCTCCAGGGATGGTGACTCCACCACCTTCCTGGGCAGCCTGTTCCAATGCCTGGCCAATGATGCTAACACCTCTGTGCACTACCCTAGCTGTGAGCTGAGGTGGATAGACTGACATGTGAAGCAGCATCATGGAGATGTATGTGTGGCTCTCTGAGTGGTGGACACCAGTAGCTCCTTTATGAGGCATCACCATGTGTGAAAGCACTGTGTGCAAGGGCATCACATCTGGATGTGCTCCACTCTGCCCTGCTGAGACCACATCTGGAATATTTTGTCCATCTCTGAGCCCCTCAGTTCAAGAAGGACCTCAGGGAACTGCTTGAAAGACTGCAGTGCAGAGCCACAAAGCTGCTGGAGGCAGTGGAACATCTCCCTGAGGACAAGGCTGAGGTGGGTGGGGCTCTCTAGCTTGGAGCAGAAGAGCCTGAGGGCTGCCCTCATTCCTGCTGATAAAGATGTGGAGGGCAGTGTTGGGAGAACTGAGTCAGGCTCTGCTCAGGGATGTCCAACGACAGGATGAGGGGCAATAGGGGCAAGCTGGAGCAGAGGAGGTGCCACGGGAACAGAAAGAAAAAACTTTTTCACTGTGTGGGTGGCAGGGCAATGGAACTTGCTGCCCAGAGAGGTTGTGGAGCCTCCTTCTCTGAAGACACTCAAAACCCACCTGGATGAGTTCCTGTGTGACCTGGCCTCAGCGGTTCTGCTGTGGCGGGGGTGGGGGTCAGGCTGAATGATCTCTGGAGTTCCCTTCCAACCCCTAAGGTTCTGTCATTGTGTGATCAAGACTGTGCAAGTCACACTCCTCCAGGTAATCTCTTGTTCCACATGAAAGCTGGCCACAGAGATTTGGAGAAGGGGGTGGCAGGGAGTAGGGCTGGACTCTTATTTTGCTTGGAAACTGCTTAAATAAGTCAATATGAAGGCAGCCTAATTACCACTCAGGCAATTCCAGCAAACAAGTCAGTAACGGCGCCTACTTTACAGGAAGTGCATTTCCTCTTGGCAGTCTTCTGGCTGGGGATTATTGAGTATGCAGCTCTCCTGCTCACATCCAGCCACTTCACTGTCAGCATCAGGATGGACCAGCATCTTCCAGACAAGTAGGGCCAGAGAGCATTATGTGCTGGAGTGAACATAACTGCACATGAGAGACTGGTCAACATAACCCACTTGGAACTGATGATCTGACTCATGAGCAAGCCCTAGCATAGGTCTGAGGACAAGCAAGCAGCCCTGTGATGGTGAGGAGCAGCATCCCATGCTCTGCTTTGAGTAAATCCTGAGCTGCATCAAAAGCAGTGTGACCAGCAAGACAAGGGAGGTGACTGTCCCCATCTGCTCTGCTTTTGTGAGACCCCAGTTGGAGCACTGCACCCTGTTCTGGTGCCCCCTGCATAAGAAGGACATTGAACATTTGGAGCAGGTCTGGAGAAGGCCATAAGGGTATCAGAGGGCTGGAGCACCTCTGCTATGGGGATAGGTTGAGGAAGCTGATGCTGGCCATCCTCGAGAAGAGAAGACTCCAGGAAGACCTTAGAGCAGCCTGAAGGGGGTCTTGAAGTAGGGCAGGGGCTTTTTACAAGGTCTTGTAGTGACAGGACAATGGATTAAAGCTTGAGGAAGGCAGATTTAGGCTGGAGATTAGGGAGAAATTCTTTACAGTAATGCTGGTGAGATGATGGAACAGGTTGTCCAGAGACATCATGGATGCTCCCTTCCTGGAGGTATTCAAGGCCAGGTTGGACGAGGCCTTGAGTGGCCTGAGCTAGCAGAAGCTGTCCATGCCCATGGCAGGGAGGCTGAAACTGGATGGTCTTCAAGGTCTCTTCCAACTCAAACTGTTCTGTGAACCTGAATGCCAACCATGCTTTCTGTGGTGGGAGTCACCACGAGTACCTCTATGCTGCTGTGCATCTCAGAGCATCTGCCCTGTGGGAAGAGTCCGCAGAAGAAGACAATCGCGGTTAAGGGCTCTGCTGAGTCAGGTCCCAGTGTTGCCGCCAACATCCTGTGTCGCGCCGGGTGAGTTGCTTCACCCTGGGTGCCGCCGGCTCCTGCCTTACCAAGCTGCAGTGTGGTCAGCCGTGTGGCAAGGCAGCACTGTGCTCGGGGCTGGGCAGGCTGCTGATGGCCTCTGACTTCATCGGAAGGCACCGAACTCAGAAGTGAGGTTACTTGAACCATGAGTTACCAGAGGAAGTGGTGGCTTCCCAAGGCCCCTGAGAACCTTCCCAGGGATGCTGGCAGGGGACAACACCTCCCTCCCTAACAGAGGGAGATGCTTGGGGTGGATCCGGGCTGGCATGTGGCTCAGGAAGAGGCTAGAGTAAGGCGATTCCCATGAACGAAACCCATCCTGTGGGAAAACTACCCTGCAGAGTGGCCCTGCAGCTGTCCCCTCTGGCTATCTAAAACCATTTAGACAAGAACCCACAAAGGACACCAAAAAACAGTCTTCAACCCAAGTGGTGGCAATTAGCCCTCTCACTGGGTGTGTATATAATCCTTATTGAGTCCAAGCATTCTCCAGCATCCCTGTGGATATTCTTCCATTCACACTTTGCAGACACAACCAAGGTTGCAGGGATTTGACCCAGACCACCCAGGGAAGCTCACCCACCTCCACCAAGACGCTGGACTACTCTCCCCTCTGCTGAGATCCAGCACTGGATGAGAGCCATGGTTGCCATCCATCTTTCCTCAAAGGCAGGTCCCAGAGCCGGGCAGCCTGGTGCCCAAATGAGGTGCTGCTGGCATTTGGGTTTGGTGTTCTTCACATTCCTGGATTTGTCACATCTTTGCCCAGTTCTGAATTCACAGGATCACAGGATCACAAGATCACAGGATGGGACCTCTGGAGATCATCAATTCCAAACCCCCCTGCCACAGCAGGACTATGATCTCGTGCAGGTCACACAAGAATGTATCCAGATGGGTCTTGAAAGTCTCCAAAGAAGAAGACTCCAAAGCCTCTCTGTTCCAGTGTTCTGTGGCCCTTAAAGCAAAGAAACTCTTCCTTGTGTTGAGGTGGAACTCTCTGTGCTGTAGTTTACATCCACTGCCTCTTGTCCTATCCTAGGGCACAAGTGAGCAGAGGCTGTCCCTGTCCCTTCCTTCCTGATCCCTAGCCCTCAGATACTTACAGACGTTGATTAGGTCCCCTCTCAACCTTCTCTTCTCCAGGATAAACAGCCCCAAGGCTCTCAGCCTTTCCTCCTCCGGCAGTGCTCCAGTCCCTTTGTCATCCTGGTAGCCCTCCATTGGACTCTCTGCAGTAGATCCCTGTCCCTCCTGAACTGGGGGGCCCAGAACTGGATGCAATCTTCCAGGTGGGGCCTCACCAGTGTGGAGTAGGTGGGGTGGAGGAGAACCTCCCTCAGTCTGCTGGACACACTCCTCTTAATGCACCTCAGGACCTCATTGGCCTTCTTGGCCACAAGGGCA